>JADLZN010000508.1:0-27289 GCA_018155175.1 Sinocyclocheilus anophthalmus
TGAGTGTGTGTTTGTTGTGTGTGTGTGTGAGTGGTGATTGAGTGAGTGTGTGTGTGTGTGTGTGAGTGGTGAGTGAGTGAGTGTGTGTGTGTGTGTGTGTGTGTGTGTGAGAGTGAGTGTGTGTGTGTGTGTGTGTGTGTGTGTGTGATTGAGTGAGTGAGAGTGATGTGTGTGTGGGTGTGTGAGTGAGTGCGTGTGTGTGTGTGTGTGTGTTCATGGGTGTTTGTGTTTGTGAGTGAGTGTGTGTGTTTGTGTGTGTGAGTGGCTCACTTGTTGGCCAGGCTGACAGCGAGCGGGTTTGGAGGTGGCACTAACAGACAGACCGCAGGCACCTGCATGTCTAATCCTCCGGGTCCCGTCACCTGCCACGTGGTTCGCTCAGAGTTATCCTTCAGGATCCCTTCATCGCCCTTACGGATCGTCTTCTGCAGACACACACAACAACAGACACACACTATGACAAACACATAACCAGAACAGCCTGGAGTCGCACTGTGCATCATTTATGAAACATTTATGAGTGACTTTTTCTGTGTAAAATGTAAAAGTATCAATTACTTAATTCATTTAACAATATAAACATAAATGTGTTTGGGATCATTAAGATTTTTAATGTTTTTAAAGAAGTGTCTTTTGCTCATCGTGGCTGCATTTATTTAATCAAAAATATTGTACAATATTATTACGGTTTAAGATAACTATTTTCTATTGTAATATATATTAAACTGTAATTTATTTCTGTGAGTCAAAGCTGATTTTTCAGCATCATTACCCAGTCTTCAGTGTCACCTGATCTTCAGAAATCATTCTAATATGAAGATTTGCTGCTCAAGAAACATTTCTCTGATTATTATCAGTGTTGAAAAGAGTTGTGCTGCTTAATTTTTCTGTGGAAACTGTGATACATTTTATTTTCAGGATTCACAGATGAATAGAAAGTTTAAAAGAACAGCATTTGTTTGAAATATGTTTTATAACATAATGAATGTTTTTTTTTTTTTACTGTCACTTTTGATCAATTTAGATGTACTAGATGTATGATCAATTATGCTTTGATCAATTTAGACGTATGTGTCCTAGCTGAATAAAATTATTTAATTATAAAAACTATACATAATATTATAATATAAACACTATGTAACAAAAACTTTCTTAAACTTTTAGAATTGGTTTTGTATCAGTTTTCCCAAAAAATTAATATTTAATTATATATAAAAAACATAACATACTTTTACAACTTTGAATTGTATTGCATCAACGTTTCCTCAAAAACATTATATTTTATATTATAATATTACTACCATTTTATACACGTTTATCTGTTGTATTATTTATATAATGTTATACTTCCATAACATTATAAAATATTATAATATTAAAAATATTAAAGAAATATTATGATCAAATAAATGCAGCCTTGGTGAGCAGAAACTACTTCTTTAGAAACATTGAAAAATAATTGTAATTAATACGCTTTGGACCAGTTTAAAAAAGAAAAAGAAAAAAGGAAGAAAGAAAAAAAAACCTATATATACAGGTGCTTCTCCTAAAATTAGAATGTCGTGGAAAAGTTCATTTTATTCAGTAATTCAACTCAAATTGTGAAACTCGTGTATTCAATAAATCCAATGCACACTGACTGAAGTAGTTTTAAGTCTTTGGTTCTTTTAATTGTTTATTTTGGCTCACATTTAACAAAAACCCACCAATTCACTATCTCAACTAATTAGAATACTTCATAAGACCAATAAAAAACATTTTTAGTGAATTGTTGGCCTTCTGGAAAGTATGTTCATTTACTGTACATGTACTCAATACTTTGGGAGGGGCTCCTTTTGCTTAATTACTGCCTCAATTCGGCGTGGCAGGGAGGTGATCAGTTTGTGGCACTGCTAAGATGGTATGGAAGTCCAGGTTTCTTTGACAGCCTTCAGCTCACCTGCATTTTTTGGTCTCTTGTTTCTCATTTTCCTCTTGTACCACATAGCCCCCATTCGATTCTCGTCCTGGTGGGGGGGTTCAGCTCTGGTGAGTTTGCTGGCCAGTCAAGCACACCAACACCATGGCCATTTAACTAACTTTTGGTAGTGTGGGCAGGTGCCAAATCCTGCTGGAAAATGAAATCAGCATCTTCAAAAAGCTGGTCAGCAGAAGGAAGCATGAAGTTTTCCAAAATTTCTTGGTAAACGGGTGCATGGACGTTGGTTTTCAAAAAACACAATGGACCACACCAGCAGATGACATTGCACCCCAAATCATCACAGACTGTGGAAACTTCAAACTGGCTTCAAGCAACTTGGCTATGAGCTTCTCCACCCTTCCTCCAGACTCTAGGACCTTGGTTTCCAAATGAAATACAAAACTTGCTCTCATCTGAAAAGAGGACTTTGGACCACTGGGCAACAGTCCAGTTCTTCTTCTCCTTAGCCCAGGTAAGACGCCTCTGACGTTGTCTGTGGTTCAGGAGTGGCTTAACATGCTTGGATACAGCACTCTTTGAATAGCCAGCTTCTTTGGCAATGAATTTGTGGCTTACCCTCCTTGTGAATGTTGTCAATGATTGTCTTCTGGACAACTTTCAGATCAGCAGTCTTCCCCATGATTTGTGTAGCCTAGTGAACCAAACTGAGGGACCATTTTGAAGGCTCAGGAAACTTTGCAGGTGTTTTGAGTTGATTAGCTATTCGGCATGTCACCATATTCTAATTTGTTAACATAGTGAATTGGTGGGTTTTTGTTAAAATCATCACAATTAAAAGAACCAAAAATTTAAACTACTTCAGTCTGTGTGCACTGATTTATTTATACACGAGTTTCACAATTTTAGTTGAATTTCTGAAATAAATGAACTTTTCCACAACTTTTTAATTTATTGAGATGCACCTGTATATGAAGAGTTTGATTCCATAACGCGTTTTTCATGTTTTCTCCATTTCTTTCCAAACCGCGACAAACGCCAGTCTTCCTTTTCTGCAGAATGCGATATATCCGCTCAACCAATCACAGCGTACCATTCCACGCACTCTAGACAGTAAATCACAGCGCACCATTCCACGCACTATAAACAGTAATGGCGCGCTCTGATTACACCCGCACCTAGTTTTTTGTAACTTTGTGATAACAAACAACTTAGCTGCATGATAACTCGCATGCGATTGTCATGCTGCATCTCGGCAGTAAAGCCTGGTTCTGGATAAGATAAATCTCATCACGTCTTCAGATGGTACACAGAGCCGTAGATCACTGACAAGCTATGCAATATCGCGTTCATAATCGTAGATGAGTCGCATTCGATTATGAACACGATATTTCGTAGCTTGTCAGTGTAAGTTTTTTTTATTTATGCCATTAATGTTTTTTTTTAATACAGCGTATAGCACTAGTCAACTGAATGAATGTAACTTGGCAAAGATGAATGCACTTTTGGAATTTGAATGTAAGGGAAATGTAATTTTGGAATTTCTGTGGTTTAATGTGATATTGTTGTTCGTGTATGTTCATGATGAAATTTTCTTTTGTTGTAATTAATTTATAGCATTAACCAGATGACCCGTTGAATTAATTTTTGGAGCGATGACTGATTGAAGATTTTTTAGTCGAGTGCCTGTATATAAGATTAGTATTGACCAAATTCAGAGGCTGTCATATGTGGATCAACGTACACTGAACGTACACTGTCATACCAGATACTGACTGGTTTTTCGGACCCCCCGGACCCCCCAATACAATAAAACTGCACATTTTAGAGTGGCCTTTTAATTGTGGCCAGCCTAAGGCACACCTGTGCAATAATCATTTTGTCTAATCAGCATCTTGATATGCCACCTGTGAGGTGGATGGATTATCTCGGCAAGGAGAAGTGCTCACTAACACAGATTTAGACAGATTTGTGAACAATATTTGAGAGAAATAGGCCTTTTTGTGTACATAGAAAAAGTCTTAGATCTTTGAGTTCAGTTCATGAAAAATGGGGGCAAAAAAAAAAAGTGTTGCGTTTATATTTTTGTTCACTATTTGTGTATTTTCAACAGTTTCAATATGAAAAATAACTTTTATATTGATTCAATGGATTTATAGGATTTTGAAAAAAGAAAAAATTGATTTATTTATAGCATTTTGGGAAAAAAAATAAACAATCTTTATAATCTCTTTGAAACAAAATCTGGATTTGAATTTCGTTATGTTATTATAAACCTAAAGATGTTATGTAAAATTTTGAAACCAAAAATACTGGTGTTTCTTCTCCTTGCATTTTTGGTAAAGAAACACATTTTACCAAATTAACCAATGAAGTTATCCGCGTTTTGGTAACATATAGATTAATATAGTTTTTATTAACATATGATAATTAAAAAACATTAGAAACACACCTCCATATATATAGTATGTGTGTGTGTGTGAGGGGGGGTGTGTGTGTGTGTGTGTGTATCATAGACTGTATAAAAACATGGACGTTGTGTCCGTGACGTCACCCGTAGATTTATGAAGAGTGTTTTTGAAGCCTAAAGTAGGCGGAGCTGGCCGTAGCCATCTTGGCAGCGCGTCACTCATGGATAATCGAAAATGGGCAGAGGCGGGAGCAGGTTGCTGAAACCACGCCCACCTAGCTCGGCGGTGGTGACAGCAGCGGCAATCCACTTTTCACTCAAGTGGCCGTGCCCTTAATTATGCAGAACTTTAAGGCTTTAATATATTTAAACGAATGTTTTAAAAAAATTCACCCCCCTTTCACGTTAAAAATTAGCTATATAGACCAAACCACTTTTTGTACCAGGCTGTAAAATTTTTTTTTCTGCTGTAAAGTTGGCATTTTAACATTTATTGTCAATGGGACTGACTCCATTTTTGGAGCCAGCCTCTAGCGGCCAGTCGATGAATTTCAATTTGAGTCACTTCCTTGTTGGTTTCACGAGAGAGAGCGGAAGGTTGCCGCTTGGTGTGTATATGTGGTATTGTGTTATAAATGTAAATGTAAATTATTATAAAAATAAAGATGTATATATATATATGCATGTAAATGTCACCTCGTCCTGTCTGAAGTCACACAGCGCCTGCACGAGGATATTTTGACCCGTGATCTTCTCGTCTGGGTTTCTGGGTTTCAGTCTGACGATGCTCTTGGATTTGAGCACCAGCTGCTGGACCATCTCCCTCTGCTCCGTCAGACGCTCACGCTCTCTCTGTTTCACACACACACACACACCGAGCCACACCACACCTGATAAGCGCAGCGCTGCACCAGCACCAAGTGTTAACCTGAGTGAAGCGTCACCTCCAGCCCTGCCAGCAGCTCCAGTAAGTTGTTGATAGAGCTGTGGATGTATCTCAGGAGAAGTTCTTGCGGATTTGTTGTGTGCTCTTTCTGTCAGTTTTGCCTTTCCTTTCGCTCGGCCTCCTTGTACGAACGTTGTTGCGAAGATTTGATAAATCCCTAAACTAAAATGTTTTGAAATACATTTATTTCATGCCGAGTATACTACAAATACATTTTTATATTTGTGTACTTAAAATGTCCTGCAATTGTACTTTAGTATACTAAACTGGTATACTTAAAGTGCTTAAATAGTTTTGTACTTAATGCCCTTAATTTGGCAGACGTATGGCCTGGAAGGGAATCCATTAACGACATCTTAGTATATTTGATTTGGTGCTAAAGGTGGAACTATTGGCAAGTATAACTTTCAGTTAACTCTTGGATAGCTGTATACTGATAGAAGTATACTCAAGATCAGAGATACAGCCTAATCACAAGTGACTGGTAAATACATTTTAGACTTCCTATTAGAAGTGCATTGTGCACAGTAATACGCAAGTAAAGTTAATTTTTTATATCAGTAAGTCTCGAGTTATCGGTCAGTAAATATATTAACAGATTTGAACTATACTTAGTACTTCATGAAAAAATGTATTATGACAAATATATTACTTTTTAATAGGCACTCATTCCAAAAGTCATCTGTCCCCTCACCTGGCTTGTATCGTGGGGTATTCCTTCAGATGGACGTTAATGCTTTGGTGACTGTAGAAGCCAGTCCACTGCGTCTGCAGCTTCTCCATGTAGGCCTGTAGAACACAGTCATACTGAGCGCTAGAAACAGGACAGGACGGTGCCAGCGTATTAGAAGCCCCCTGAACCGCGCTCACCTGGATTCTTATCGGACGCCGGTGTTTGTTTCTCAGCAGATGCCACCTTCGATTTGAGGACTTCAGTTTGAATCCCTCTGCTGCCATTCACTCATTAGTTTCTGAAACAACATTCACAGATGTCACCCGACTGAGCGCTAACCTGACCTTTTCCCAACTTTCACTCTCTGTTTTAAATGTTATGGCAAACGTCCTTAAGTATGATTTATTGAACATTCGTCATAATCTTTTCTAATAGTTGAATAACTATTAAGGCATATTCGAACCTTACCATCCTTAGGATTGTATTTTTCCTTGCTAAACATTCTAATTTTTTTGTACTTTAATATGTTTAATCCCATTAAGAAAAACTGGACATTTTAAAATTTCTTAGAACCTTCAAATAACACATTATATTTGTGTTTAAAATAAGTTCGTGATAACACTGAAGAAACTTTTTGTAACCTTTAAATAACTTGAATCAAACAAGAAAACGGGTAGTTTAACGCTCTTAGAATATCAAAAATAAAAAAAATAAAATGAGAGAATCTTCAAAATTACTTTCAAATATTTTATATTTTGGTGAAAATAAAGTTAGTTGGTTGTTGATAACCTTTAAATAACGTTATCACAACAAGAAAACTGGACATTTTCATTTTTTAGAAACATTTCAAAACAATGTTTTTACAACCTAAATTTCTTACCTGAGGAAAAATCATCACTTAAATATCTCCAAAACCTAAATTATATTCAAAAGACATGATAATACTGCAGTAGCAGACACAGTCCTTCACAAGAAGGCGCAGCAGATAAATACAAACCAAACAGCACAGTGTTATATTGTTCAATAAAAACAAACCTGCTCTTAAAGTGCTTTTATTTATTACAAACTAAATTGCATTAAAAAATGATTTTAAAATATTTAAAATTATGTAGTCATAGTTTTTGATCATTATATGGAAATGTGCTTTAAATTTACACCATATTTTGTCATGTTAAATTGTACTAATCTTAGTTCATTTTATTCTAAAAATCTAATAAACTTCATTGGCAGTAAAACTTCATATAGAGTTTTTCCAGTCATAAAACACAGCTCAAAGTGCATCACCAGGAAAAATACATACATAAAAATAAACAGTAATTTTAGTTGATGAGAAATGAGTGCAAAATTAAATCAAGTATTTTCACACATTTTATAGATTAATTTAAACATTGTTCACAGTGTGACTTACAATTCTGTCTAGTGTGTGAATTATGTTCATTTGTATCATTCAGTGCAGACACAAGTTGTGATATAATGTTTATGTAGTGTTATGTCTGATTAATCTCATATAGGATGCATTTGGGTGAGTTAATTAACCTGCTAGTAAAGTGCCCCAAGTTTACTGATGTTTATTCACACTTCAGCTTCTTTAAAACATTAATGTTTTCATTGAAATCGGTGTGAGTGCTTGCTATGCATATAAAATGCACTTTGCATTTTTTTCAGTAATCTGATTTTATGCTGAAACTCCTAAACAAGGTTAATATGACTCCTAAACAAGGTTATTAAACCATGAAAAAACATTTTCATTACTTGAAATAAAAAAAAACTGAATTAAATAATTGAAAAAATTTAAGCATTATTATATAATCACTATCTATATAATACAGTTGTGCTCATAAATTGGCAGAATGTGCAAATGTTAATAATTGAAACAACTAAGAGGATCATAAATTGAGGGGGGTGGTGTTTTTTTTTATTTAGTACTGTCCTGAATAAGTTATTTCACATAACAGATGTTTACATGTAGTCCAGAAGACAAAATAATAACTGAATTCATAAAAAATGACCCTGTTGAAAAGTTTACATACCCTTGAATCTTAATACTGTGTGTAATTTCCTGAATGATCCACAACTGTTTTATTGTTAAGTGATAGTTGTTCATGAGTCCCTTGATTGTCCTGAACAGTTGAGAAAAATCCCCGCTCCTGCCCTTCGTTGGTTTTGCCAGCCCTCTTCTGCATATTGAACCCTTTCCAAAGTGCTGTATGATGTTTGAATTCCACTTTTAGGCACTGAGGTCAATTGAGTGACTCATACACAACATAACAAAGGTGAAAACATGTCTGATGCCTCAAGAATCCACACAATGCATTAGGACTGTGGGGTCCATCTTTTTGAATTGGATGATCAGGTAAATTGTACTTATTTTGTCTTCTGGGAGACATGTAAGTATTTATGTAGCTTCTGAAGTCCAGTACTAAATGAAAAAATATGATCGTTAAACAAAATGAGAAGAATTTACACATCATCATCCTGTTCAAAGGCTAATACCCCCCGGTTCTTAAAGGGGTCATAGATGTTTGCATATGGAGTAAAAGAAAATTATTTGTGTATTTGGTGTAATGAAATGTTTTTATGTGGTTTAAAGTAAAAAACACATTATTTTCCACATACATTATTGTTTCTCCTCTAGCCCCGCCTAATTCTGTAAACACGTCGATTTTTACAAATGCCCCCCCCCCCCCCGGACTTTCTACTGCCTGCTCTCATGCGTTTCTGTGAAATAGTGAGGTGCTCTGATTGGCAGCTATCCATCGTTGTGATTGGCCCGATACCTCAATGCATTTGGGTGGACGGACAATGTTACGCCCGTCACCCAACTGTGTATGATGCTCGTGTCCGGGACCCGTAGCACGTCGACAAAACAGTATATACAGGGCTTCATATATAAACGAGGCCGTCGTTGTCATCCAGTGGGGACAGTAATACCATAGTGATTATGAAACTTATACTGTCCTTTTTTATACCTTTGCGGTTGCACTCCCGGCGCCCGTCGTTATAAATGACAACAAACGCTACCTACACTGCCCAACAACTTCACGTTTGAATCTCCGTGTCATCCTTACATATAACAAGACTTACAGTACGTGAGTCAAACAGCCGGCATTGTAAGTCCTCTCCCAGGATCAAGAAACAGTCCTCCAATAAAATGTGCTGCACACATCTGAATATTGGGGTTGAACTGTTCTGGAAAAGTGTTGTAAATACAACTTAACAACTGATTCTAGTCGTGTTCTTTTTTGGAAGGCCAAACAAAGTATTTGCGCTTTCACAACGAAACACACAGCGTCTTCACAACATGGCGGTGGCAGAAACAATAAAGTTACGACTTCTTTCTTTGCGTGAACATTTGGGTGGCGTTATGCAAATCTTCCCACACAGTGACTTAGACATGTGGCGGCGTGTTTAAACGAAGCGTTTTAGGAAGGCGTGGACCAGTCTTAACTTTAATAAAGAAAATCTCTTTGGGTTTGAGACTTTAATCTTTGCAACTTCATGGATCTTATCTATTCCGAGACACTTGTAACTCTCCAATAGAAAGAACATTTGAAACGGGGGGGGGGGGGGGGGGGGGGCATCATATGACCCCTTTAAATGCCATTCTGTTGCCTTCTTGTGTGACTTCTATGATCGTAAACTTTCAAGCAGCACTGTATATATATATATTTATTTATTTCAGCTTTTTGCCAAGGCAATATCTCTCATTTTTGTGTTGTTTTCACACATTGCTGAACGAGTCAAACGCATTGTCAGTAATAATCACATGCCTGAAGGAGTGCGAGTGTGTGTGCTCTTACCGAGAAGCTCTCCTGTTTCTGAGGGATGTAGGCGTCGATGTTTTTATCACCCCAGTCGAATACCAGCTCCTCCTCCTCTCGTTCGTTCACCCACATGATCTGTTCGGAGATCTCCTCGATGATGTTACACAGGTCCTGCAGCTGGACGCTCCGCTGGTACGAGGCTTTCTGAGGATGTTTTAATAATGTTTTAATAACTCTCTCAAACACTGGGAAATTAAAACGATCTAAGAAATGTGATTCGTAGCTTCTAAAGATTTACATTTGACTGAGAGTAAACACAACACATGTTTTTAGCAGTATGTTTAAGGATTTGATTTGAGGCGGTCTCACCAGCAGACTGTCCCATTCTTGCTCCAGTTTGTTGAGACAGGATTTGGTCAATTCTGCATTTTGGTCTTTGCCTCGCAACTAAAGCAACAAAAAGGTGAAAATATACAACAAATACTGCCATGATGCATTATACTATATACATTAGATATATTACATATTGTCTATAACACAGCTAATAATCTATCTATCTATCTATCTATCTATCTATCTATCTATCTATCTATCACACACACACATGAAAAAATTAAATGTTATAAAAAATTACATGAAATCACACATATTAAATTAAGACAATTTAATACAAATAGTAATCTATCACTACGAGTTATGTTGTGACGACATTAGGGGTCTTACTTGGGAGCCCGAATGCTCTCTGATTAAGAGAAAACGCCAATGAAATTTGGCTAGTGGATTTTGCATACGCACACTCAGTGTTAATTCAGTCTGTTAATTCAGCGATTCCCCTGGGTGCTTCATCTAAAAGAGCAGTTTCTGATCATGGATGGATCGAGCCTTTTTAAAGACACCGTTCCGTCGGTGTCCTCTTGGTTGCGGTCGTTTCCTATCCTCTGTCGACAGCCACGATCGTTGTCTTCAGTGTCTGGGCATCCAGCATGCTGAAGCTGCGTTTGTGGATGGTTCATGTGTTCACTGTGAGCATATGACCATGGCAGCGCTTCGATTGCGCCTCTCTCTCCTCACGGGGACGGGAGGGGCTCCCTCTGTCACTAGCAGAGAATTCTGCTTCTCTGCACGAGCAGAGAACCGTCGGCTAGTGCTCTGGACGATCTGAGGGTTACAGTGATGCTGGGCCAGTCCCCGCGGACCTCTCACTCCTCCCGCAGAGAGTTTCCTTGCTCTGCGTTGATGATGTGCTCCTCGACACAGGCCAGTCGGGGTTCTCGCAGACACGCCCGTAAGCCCGGGTCCCTTCTTCCTGTTTGACCAGCTTTGTTGGCTATAAGTGGAGTCTTCTAGTCGTGTCACGTCACGTCAGTCACTTGCGGGGCAGACAGTGATGTTTGAGTTCAGGGGTGGATCCCTCCGGCCCCTTTGACAGCCTCAAACACAGAGAGGAGCTGGTGACCGTCCCGGGCTGAGGGTGTTTTCGGAGCACCACTCCCTCCGCTGAATAGGCCTCCATTCCTCGCCGTTGTCCCGCTGAAGGGGAGGGTGTAGAGCCAGGAACAAAAGCCCAACTCAAAACCGCTACACTTTCTGCCTTTTCTTCTCCATATTCTTTTGTGGCTGTGTGCTTCTAGAATATTCATAAGCGAACAGACATGGTGAAAGCAGCGTGCTGATAAAGTGCTGTTTTTGATAAATGCGTCTGCGTGAGCTCGAGCACATACACAAGAGTATTCATCGACTGCACACCCAGCACATTACATTTATTACTAATACAGAAAGCCATATATCACCGGGAGACAAGCACAGGGCCTTGATAAAGTGTAACGCTGGTCATTTGAGACCACACACACATCGGGATTTTACTGTCAACAGCCGCGCTGCATTGTGTCTCCTCCTGTAATGCGCTTTACAATAAGCCTCATTGACCCTTACGCTGCCCTCCATTGTGCGAGTGCCCATTACAGCATAATTTTTGTCTTTTCCAGCCCGCTTCCACCTTGCAACCTGGAATGTACAGGACAAAAGTGACATTCCCTAGTCCTTTGTGTGAAATTGTAAATTGCAAGTTGACATGCGCTGGACAGAAACACATACCGCAGGACACTAAGGAGACACAACTTGCCTTGTTTACTTTA
The DNA here is from genome assembly GCA_018155175.1 of Sinocyclocheilus anophthalmus. Taxonomy (NCBI): domain Eukaryota; kingdom Metazoa; phylum Chordata; class Actinopteri; order Cypriniformes; family Cyprinidae; genus Sinocyclocheilus; species Sinocyclocheilus anophthalmus. The sequence continues at coordinate 11,847 of JADLZN010000508.1, forward strand.
TTTGCTCATTTCTGACTCAGATTAGGCTCCCAAACTGTTTAAAGGAATAGTTGACCCAAAAATAAATGTACTGACAAATGTACTCTCCTCAGTCCCTACAAGGTGTAGAGAGTTTTTTTTTTTATCTGAACGATTTCAGATACAAAAAATCAATTTAGCATTGAATCACTTGCTCACCAAAGGATCCTCTGCGTGAATGGGTGCCGTCAGAATGAGATTCCACACAGCTGCATAAAACATTACAATATCCACACCACTCCAGTCCATCATTAACTTTCGTTTTGTGAAAAGGAACACCTCTGTGGCCTTTGTTAACATGGAAAACCCATCCATGCCTTACGATGTTTCACCTTAACCTTCTGGCCCAGAATAATCTGGAGTCCATAACCCACATATGACATCAAGCTTTTCTCCGGGGTGGGCGAAGGTCCGTTGGCAGTGGCTCTCTGGCTCCCTCTCCTTGTCCTCCTCACGAATATAAAGCCACCCACATATTTGCTTTTGGAGACACAACAGTAAACAAAAAAATAAAAAAATACACAACAAAAAAAAAAAAAAAAAAACACAATAGAAGAACGAAAAAAAAAAATAAAAACAAGGACTCGTTTTGGCCAGAGGACCGTTGAAGTTAGATGTTTCCTATATACACACAGCTTTTCTCTTCACAAGACGTTAATTGATGGACTGACGTTTTGTGGTTTACTTGTGGATTATTGTGAAGTTTTTTTTATCAGCTGTTTGGACCCTCATTCTGACGGCACCCATACACTGCAGAAGATCCTTTGATGAGCAAGTGATGTAATGCTAAACTTCTCCAAATCTGGATGAAGAAACACACTCATCCTAATCTTGGATGGCCTGATGGTGAGTACATTTTAATTTTTGGGTGAACCATTTCTTCAGTAAAGTCTACTTCATGGATCTTCAAATGTGGAAAAATATATTCATTCTTCTAACCTAAAGGTATCTGATTTGCGTATCATTTTAACATATACAGTACATGCAAGTGAGCCAGTATGTTTCTGATTATCAGTTGTATTCACAAATCATTCATTTTTTTATTCATTTTTTAATTCATGTGAAATGTAATATTCTTTCCAACTTCTGAACTCTACAAGGTCGAATCGAAAACAATGGCCTTTTCTGTGCTTTTGGAGGAAAACATTGCTTCTGAGAAAAAGTAGTTTGCGTGTTTTGACACAGACACAAAGATTTTATTTTACAGATGATTTTCCACCACACAAACCAAACGAAAAATTATTTTATTAATTTTTATGTGCCTTTCCCTTATCTCAATTTTTGTTTTTTTACATCTAGCATCAAGGATTTTTATTAACTTTTTATTATATAGTATATAGATATATTAATAATATATATATAATATATATATTATAGATATATATAGTATATCAAAATAGTTAAATAATACTAATAATATAAACGGTTTTTCCTTTTGGGTATTTTTAAAAATTCCTCTTGTTTTCCCACAACAAAAAAAAAAAAAAAAAAAAATGAGAGAATGAATTTTCCATCTTTAACCTTAGATTTGTTTGAAAATTAAAATAAAGTAAAACCATAACGATGTGGGGTCCACTGAAAACAGTTCACTCTGCAACCACTAATTCAAAGTGAGATCAGACAAAAGTAACGAAGCTTTTGTATTTCACACTCTGGAATTGTCTTTACTGTTGTAGTCTTGTTGCGCAGCAAAGCTGTCCGCACCTGATAGATGCCACAATGGAGTTCTGAGTTCTCGGGTTGTAATGTCGTTGTGTGTGAGTTTCCCACCCTTGCTCAGAGTGTCGTGCTCTCTCCTGTGCCAGAGCCCATGTGTAACGCCCAGCTGTTCGACCTGAGCCTGCCCACACCCCCAAATCCCGGACCCCGAGACTCATCGTCCTCCCCGAACCCGCAGGGCCTGCCACCATCAATACACTGCAGGATCCCCTCAAAGCCACTCTGTCTAACTCTCCTCATTTACCATGTTGAAAACACTGGGGGCCTTATCTTGGTTCACTGGGCGCTTAAAGGACAAGAGGACTCAACTGCTTGTGTGGGGAGGCAATCTGTAACGTGGTCTCTAAGCGCAAGATGAAGGCTTGCAGTGCAACAGAAAAATTTTGTCATAATCAAGATGCAAGAATCGAAAAAGCATTATGTTATGATATATATAATATATATATACCTATATAGCTTTTTTGCATCTGAACCTTTCCATATAGATATATCTATAATTCTATATCTACAGTGGGTACTGAAATATCAGACCCCCTTAATTTCACTCTGTGTTATATATGCAGCCATTTTGCTACAATCATTAAGTAAACAATTTTTTTTTCCTCATTAATGTACACACAGCCCCATATTGACAGAAAAACACAGAATTGTTGACATTGTTGCAAATTTATTAAAAAAGAAAAACAGAAATATCACATGGTCCTAAATATTCAGAACCTTTGCTCCTAATTAGTTGGAAGCACCCCTTTTGATCTAATACAGCCATGAGTCTTTTTGGGATTCTGGATTTGGGGATCCTCTGCCATTCATCCTTGCAGATCCTCTCCGGTTCTGTCAGGTTGGATGTAAACGTTTGTGGACAGCCATTTTTAGGTCTCTCCAGATATGCTCAATTGGGTTTAAGTCAGGGCTCTGGTTTGGCCATTCAAGAACAGTCACAGAGTTTTTGTGAAGCAACTCCTTCGTTATTTTAGGTGTGTGCTTAGGGTTATTGTCTTGTTGGAAGGTAATCCTTCGGCCCAGTCTGAGTTCCTGAGCACTCTGGAGAAGGTTTTTTCGTCCAGGATATCCCTGTACTTTGGCCGCATTCATCTTTCCCTCGATTCGATTGCAACCAGTCGTCCTGTCCCCTGCAGCTGAAAAACACCCCCACAGCATGATGGTGCCACCACCATGCTTCACTGTTGGGATTGTATTGTACAGGTGATGAGCAGTGCCTGGTTTTTTCCACACATACAGCTTAGAATTAAGGCCAGAAAGTTCTCATCAGACCAGAGAATCTTTTTTTCTCACCATCTTGGAGTCCTTCAGGGTTTTTTTAGCAAACTCCATGCGGGCTTTCATGTTTCTTGCACTGAAGAGAGGCTTCCGTCGGACCACTCTGCCATAAATCCCCGACGAGTGGTGGTGGGCTGCAGTGATGGTTGACTTTCTACAACTTTCTCCTATCTCTCGACTGCATCTCTGGAGCTCATCCACAGTGATCTTTGGGTTCTTCTTTAAATCTCTCACCAAGGCTCTTCTCCCCCAAATAGCTCAGTTTGGCCGGACGGCCAGATCTAGAAAGGGTTCTGGTCATCCCAAACATCTTCCATTTAAGGAATATGGAGGCCACTGTGCTCTTAGAACCTTCAAGTGCAGCAGAAAAGTTTTTTTTAACCTTGGCCATATCGTGCCTCTTGCCAAAAAAAAAAAACAATCTGTGCTCTGAGCTCTCCAGGCAGTTCCTTTGACCTCATGATCCTCATTTGCTCTGACATGCACTGTGAGCTGTAAGGTCTTATATAGACAGGTTTGTGGCTTTCCTAATCAAGTCCAATCGGTTTAATCAAACACAGCTGGACTCAAATGAAGTTGTAAAACCATCTCAAGGATGATCAGAAGAAAAGCACAGCACCTGAGTTAAATATATGAGTGCCACAACAAAGGGTCTGAATACTTAGACCACATTTGATATTTCATTTTTTTTTTTAATAAATCTGCAAAAATGTCACAATTCTGTGTTTTTCTGTCAATATGGTTGCTGTGTGTACATTAATGAGGAAAATAAATGAACTTAATGATTTTAGCAAATGGCTGCAATAACAAAGAGTGAAAAATTTAAGGGGTCTGATACTTTCCTCCCCCTGTATATATATATATATATCTATAATATATAATATAAGAATATATATATATATATAGCTAGTTATTGCAATTAAATTTGGGTGTAAACTACACTTAAACTGAAGCATTCCTTTGAGGAAATAGCTGATACTACACCAAACTCTAACCCTGAAGCATTCCCCAAATTCCTCTTAAATACATCTCACAAAGGCTGCTCACAAAGTGAGTATGTTATCGCTTTCACTATTGTTGTGGATTCCTCCTGCCACCTACTGGTTCAACATGAATGCCTATAGTCAGAAATAAAGGTACAAAAGCTGTCACTGGGACGGTACCCTTTTAAAAGGTACACATTTGCACCTTATTCACTCCTAAAGTGTGCATTTTAGTATCTTAAAGGTACATATTTGTGTCATATTAGTACCAAAATGGTACACATTAGTACCTTTTGAGAAAAGGTTCTGCCCCAGTGACAGCTTTTTGTACATTCCCCGTGTGTATGGCTTTGTTTGATAAACCGTTCTGCATTCTGTGCAGTATATACTGTAGACTATTTGATTTTTAAAAAAAGACGAGATGACCCACACACCTTCTTTTTTTTTTCTTGATCATAAATGGCACTAAATCTCATCTCAGCAAGTAATACTTACTGTAAAACACCTTCGCTTTTGATTCAAACCTATATGCTAATTGAATGAAATCTTTAAATTTGAACACAATTTTTTAATAGAATATTTGATTTAGCATTTTACATTAATGACACTTTAGAAAATATATGAATATTAATAAGAATGATATTTAAAAAGTCATGTTTACATTCTGTAAAAGTTAAGCCACCCTAGGTAGTGGGCATTTATCAAATCTTTCCATTCATTTCCCTTTGCTAAACTTGTAACTAAATATGTTGCGATATGAAAGAAAATGCACATTGCTTTTAAGGGCAGCATCTTCCCTCATCTAATTTTGTGTAAAAATGTGAACGTTCTGGCAGTCCTGTCAAATAATGAGTCAATGAGATGTTATGATTTAATTTTATTTCATGTCATAACTGAGAACAATGTTATATACAATAGGACCTTAAATTCTTCAGAGTGAAAATGTGCTTTGGTTTTCATAAACAGGTTGCAAATACTTTAGTATCATAATTTCTGAACAAAGTACTTGACATTTCAAAAGCATTTGAAAACCACATCAAAACCGTACAAGTACACACACACACAAACCTGTACTGCAAATGCAAAGAGCTGCCGAACCTCCTGAAGGCGCATTGTGTCAGTTGTGGAGAATATTGAAACTACCTAAATCAAAAAAACAGACAAATAGCTGCAAAAACATCGGTTAATGGCGCTTTATGGTTCAAAAAGTTAACTGGGACGTGTCCCTAAAATGTTCCCTGAGGTTTGCAGAGGATGCAAATGAAAGTGTTGTCACAGTTTTGAAGTTCAGTTTCAAGTCCCATTATGTATTAAAAAGTTCCTGAATATTCTAGAATCCTATTGATTTACAGACAGTGTCAAATAATCATCTCAATATAAAGCAAAAAGAGAGAAAAAAAAGCAAGCACTGCATTACCAAAGAGTGCCAGAAAAGTCAATTCGGCGAATTAAATCTTAGGCTAGTTGATCTATTATTTAAAGTACCTCTTTTGATATTACTAGATCAGGCAAGCAGCTACTAAACAAATTAATACAACCTCAACATTAGGTATTGTTTAAAAAAGCCCTCCAGCATGATGAAAACCCATGTACAACGTACAAAATACCCAACCAGAGGTAGTTTAAAACAAACATGGAGTAGAGAAATTAAAACAAAATAAGAAAATGATTCAATCTCTGAACAAGTTTCAGTAATATATCAACTGATAAAAATAACGTCAATTACATTAAGATATTTACAGTAGGTTTTGATTTTACGCTTTTGGTCTCGTTTCACACTAACTGCATGAATGCAATCCTGCTAACCTAGCTTTTTTTTTTTTAATTCATAAGAATCAATCACAGGCCCAAGCACATCTGGATCACAATAGCAGCTTATAAATTAAAGCCATTGGTTGAAGCATTGAACATGAAAAAAAAACGAAAAAAAAAAGAAAAAAACCCAAAAAAAAAAACCCGAAAAGAAGAAGGCAAGACTAATATAACCTGAATCGAAAGAAAGCCATAAATTAACTTAGTTATTTTAATCAAGAATATATATTTGGTGTTATTTATTGACATAAAATTTCTTAAGCATTTTTCAACATTCATTATTTCTTTGGAACTGTACATCAAAACACCCTAATTGCTCAAGCAATACTACTTCACTAGCTCAGATCGCAACCCTACAGTGAAGTATTACCTGACCCCCTGAAAAGTGTATACTGACACAGGCAGTGTGTTTTCCTCTGTTCTGAATCAGATGTCAGTTTAAGCTCATTAATTAAACTAGACAGAGTGACTAATATGGAAGACGGCGTGTAGTTTTTCTGGTCTAATATGTAGTCTTAATCTCATACAGGCGAATCAGAGGGTTTGGTTTAATCTGAGGTAGCAAGTTTGTGTATTCAAGTAAACAACCCAGATAGCTTTATTACAGCGGTCTGTTTCTGAAGCATAAACTCTATCATGACTCCTAAATTACATTCGAGAGGTATCGCAAGTCACTGCTGTAAAATAACTGGTATCACCAGGAACATTCGGCTGTTTCAGTCTGAGAGGATTACTAGCTATTTGAGGTCATTTTCGTTTTAATCGATCAAACTACATCGCTAAGTGGATAAACTTTATATTCTTTAGCTACACACTAACAATAACAAACAATTCATGCACAAGAAGAATAAGAAGGTATGAAGAAAGGTACAACAGCAGGTATTGCTGAAGTTGGCATTTTTATGCGTATCAGGGAATCATCGCCATTCTTCTATGGAGATCTAGATCATTCTTTATAGCATTCAAGAGGATTTGTGAGGGAAACTGAACTCTAGATTAGCTATATAAAAAAAAAGTCAACTCTGTAGAGGAACCCTACTGAACACTAGATTAAACAACAATGGTTTCCTTTTTGAAATGGTCTAGTTTAGAAAGAATGCCACAGATGGAATGCTTTGGATCTTCTCTACAGAAGTTTCCTTTTAAACTAGAGGAATCTTTGTAGAATTCGTGAGCGAAAATCAGTGAAATCTGTATAGAGAAGATCTAGAAAAAATTTAATAGAATTCTAAATGTGATCCAAGTGGAATCCTCGATAACCTCAAAAGGTAAAGTCTTTAGAGAAGATCTAAATTAATCTTTATGTATTTCTAGAGGAAATGTGGCCAAATCTGAACCCTAGAATAGACTACAGGTGTTTCCTTTTTTGAGATCATCTAGGGTTCCGTTTTGGAGAGGATTCTTTAGAGAATTCTAAATTACTTGTGATCCAAACAGAATCCTACGTTAGCTCAAAAGGTAGAGTGTTTATAGAATATCTAAATTAATCTTTATAGAATACTAGAGGATTAGGGTTAGTTTTGGCCACAGATCTTCAGAATTCGAATCAGGAACCCTGATTTATAGAGTTTAGAAGCCCTAATCAAAGAGACCTGAAGAAGCTAATCAAGGTCTGCAGCGATACATGTAGGTGAGTTTGATCAGTGTTTGAGCATAAAACTGCAGGGCCTCCAGGGCTGGATTGGAGGAACCCTGCAGAGTTTAGCTCCAACGCTAACTAAACACACCTGAACCAGCTAGTCATGGTGTCCCAAGTGTGCTGGAGCAGGGTAGGAACTGAAGTCAGCAGGAAGGTAGCCCTCCAGGTGCAGGCTTGGCTACCCCTGACCTTGATCAGTGCTTCTCAAACCTGTCCACCACTGCACATTTTGGTTGTCCTCCTCAACTAACACACCTTATTCAACTCATCAGCTCATCGGAAGAGACTGCAAGACTTGAATTGGGTGTGACCGATGAGGGAAAATGTGCAATGGTGCAGGATCCCCACCAAAAGTTTGAGAAGAGATCTATACAGGCTTCCATGTTGAGCTAGAAGTATCTTTGTCAAATTTCCAAGGATTTGTGGGTGAAAGTGAACCCAAGAATTTACTCAAAAAGGAAATCGCTGTAGAGAAGATCTAGCAGATATCTGTAGCATTCTACAGGAGTTGTGGCCTGAACTGAGCCTTAAATTAGCCCAATAAGTAAACTCTGTGGAGAAAATCTAGAGGATTTGTTGCCAAAATTGTACCCTAGGTCAGGGGTGTCCAATTCAGTTCCTGGAGGGCCACTGTCCTGCAGAGTTTAGCTCCAACCCTAATTAAACACACCTGAACAAGCTAATCAATGCCTTCAGGGATTACTAGATATACTAGAAACTTCCAGGCAGGTGTGTTTGAGCTAAACTCTGCAGGACAGTGGCCTTCCAGGACTGGAGTTTGACACATGGGCCCTAGATTATACTTGAGAGGTTTCCTTTTTAACCTAGATGACTCTTTGTAGAATTGTAGAATATTTGTGGATGAAACTAAACCCTTCACTAGCTCAAAAAGGGAACCCCCCTCTAAAGAAGACCTAGAGGAATCTTTATAATGTTCTAGAAAACTGAACCCTAGTTAAAAGAACCCAACCCAAACCAAAGCACTATGGAGAACTGTGGGTTTCTGTGTTATCCTAGTTTAGGGCTCTTTGACCTGTTCTAAGATACTGAGGTATGCATCCGCATATGACTAATGAGGTTTCTTTGTTGCGTAAATTTCCCACCACAGACCTGGCACTTATACGGTTTCTCCCCTGAATGGACACGCATGTGCTCAGTGAGGCGATACTGCCTGGTGAAGCGCATGCCACACTCCTCACACGCAAATGGCTTTAAACCGAGGTGGCTGCGCATGTGGCGGGTCATAGTGCCGCGCTGCGTGAACATCTTGCCGCAAATGTTGCAAGGGAAGGGACGCACGGTGTCGACATCTTTGAGGGACTTTAACGGACTCTGCTCCCGGCTCTCGGGAGCTTCTGGCGAGACTCTGGTGACTCCAGGGTCTCCGTCACGTTCCTCTTCCTCTTCATCCTCAACCTTCACATCCACATCTTCATCCAAATGGCTTTCCACATGGGATTTAAGACTCTCAGAGGAGGGAAAACCCTTTTCACATGGGATACAAACGTAAGGGTTGTCCCCTTCAGCTTCTTTGAGAAAGGTCTCCTTTTGATAAACAAAATTGGTGCTGCCATTGTTTGGTTTTTGGCCATCAATTTCATCTGTCTTCCCTCCAATTCCTTTCTCTTTCTTCACAGATAACTGTAGAGTGAAGGTCTGATTCTGGCTTACTTGACTTCCAGCCCTGCTCAGAGGAATGTAACCATTGACCTTGGATTTTCTTCGGGATCCCTCCCTTTTTCTTTCCTGAGCTCCGTCCAAAGGAATTACCCACTTTTCTTCCTTTGGAACACACTTCCCATTTATTCCCAGCTGCATATTTTTGGAGATGTTTCTGGATAGAAGAACCTCGTCATTGACTGAAGTTTTCTTAGACAAATCCAACCCCAAGTCCTGCTTTTTTCTCTGAAATCTACTTTCAGCATTATGCCGTTTTTTGGGAGGCGTCATACACATGTATGTTTCAGTGTCTGATGAGTGGTCTTCGTACAGGCGAACTGAAGATTTGGAGCTTCCACGAGCCACGCTACTGAGGGACCCATTTTGGTTGATCTTACTGGAGCACAGGTTTGCGAGGTCATTGAGCTGGAGAAAGTTAGCTGTGGTGAGCAGAGAGCTTAAATCCACACCCTCAAAGGTCTCATCTGCCAACTTGCCGGTGTAAATGAAATCCAGAATTTGCTGGAAAACAACTGGATCCACCATATCAGGGTCCAGGTGGATAAGGTTGTCATGGAGGACAAGGGACTTGAAGTAGTGGCTGGTGGCGGCGAGGACACTTTTGTGGGCCCGGAAGAGCGTGTTCTCGACCATGATGATGACATCGCACAGGAAGCCCTTGGAGCGTTGCTGATTGAGCTGGAGAAGCAGTTGACTGGCGTAGTTGGGGAGCTCCATCGCCTACCCTTGATGTTTTGCATTTGTGTCACTGTAAGAAAAGACGGCTAGATGTTATTTTGGTGTGACGCAAACCCTCAAGGATAATCGCAAAATCGGCATTTGTTTTAACAAAAATCAAACAAACAAAAAACAGGGAAAAAAGTAGCCAAAGTTTTTACTAATAAGGTGCTTAGATTCCTTGTTTTTAGAATGCAACATCACCTTGCATTGACTATGGTCATCGTATTATGGCATAATTATAAATTCACAATCAATAAATAATTTTGTCAATGTTATAAATAAAGTCAACTGAGTTCAAAAGTTACCGCCCATTTTTTAGCACCCTTGTGTATACAGTGGGTACGGAAAGTATTAAATAAATTGTTCACTCTTTGTTATATTGAAGCCATTTGCTAAAATAATTTAAGTTAATTTTTTTCCCTCATTAATATATACACAGCACCCCATATTGACAGAAAAAAAAACACAGAATTGTTGACATTTTGCAGATTATTAAAAAAGAAAAACTGAAAAACATTGCGGCAGAAATATATTACTGTTGTTGAGTAGAATGTACATAACAGACCGCTTCTACTACTACTAAAATTATTAAAACCAATTTAACCAAACAATTAAAAAATATTTTAATTGTAATATTAAATGACCTTTATTTTCCCAAAAAAATGTATTTGTTTAGTTTTCATTACTTAAAAGATAGATTAAAGGAATGTTTTATGCCTTAAATTTAACACAACACAGAATTTCGGAGCAAAAAATCATAAGGCTATTGTAAGAATAAATGAAACTTGTTTTTATGCTTTCAAATAATTAGACATGTTAAAACAGAATTTGGTTACAATAAAAGATAAGGTTGGAAAAATAAAACATTTCATAGTTAGGGCCCTAAACATGTAATATTTGTTCAACATTTAATAAATTGATGTTAAATTGTTTAAATTTCATGATTTTAATTAATTAGACATGCTTTCTGATTAATAAAATTTAACTTTGAAAGTTCGTTATTGATTTTGTGCTAATGCATTAATCGAGAAAAATCATGCGATTATTCCCCGATAATAAAAAAATCATCCTTGCCCAGCACTAATATTATATATTATATATATTATTATATATATATATATATACAGTGGGGTACGGAAAGTATTCAGACCCCCTAAAAATTTTCACTCTTAACAATATTGCAGCCATTTTCTAAAATCATTTTAAATTTTTTTTTCCTCATTAATTTACACACAGCACACCATATTGACAGAACAACACAGAATTGTTGACATTTTTGCAGATTTTATTAAAAAAGAAAAACTGAAATATCATATGGTCCTAAGTATTCAGACCCTTTGCTGTGATACTCATGTATTTAACTCAGGTGCTGTTCATTTCTTCTGATAATCCTTGAGATGTTTCTACACCTTCATTTTAGTCCAGCTGTGTTTTATTATACTGATTGGACTTGATTAGGAAAAACACACATCTGTCTATATAAGACCTTACAGCTCAAAGTGCATGTCAGAGCAAATGAGAAAATCATGAGTCAAAGGAACTGCCTGAAGAGCTCAGATACAGATTTGTGGCAAGGCACAGATCTGGCCAAGTTTACAAAAAAAATTTCTGCTGCACTTAATGTTCCTAAGAGCACAGGCCCTCCATAATCCTTAAATGGAAGACGGTTGTGACGACCAGAACCCTTCCTAGAGCTGGCCGTCCACCCAAACTGAGCTATCGGGGGAGAAGACCTTGGTGAGAGAGGTAAAGAAGAACCCAAAATCACTGTGGCTGAGCTCCAGAGATGCAGTCTGGAGATGGGAGAAAGTTGTAGAAAGTTAACCATCACTGCAGCCCTTCACCAGTCTGGGTTTTATGGCAGAGTGGCCCGACGAAAGCCTCTCCTCAGTGCAAACACATGAAATTGTGCTAACAAACCCTGAAGGACTCCCAAGATGTGAGAAAATAAGATTCTCTGTTCTGATGAGAACTTTTTGGCCTTAATTCTAAGCGGTATGTGTGGAGAAAACAGGCACTGCTCATCACCTGTCAAATACAATCCCAACAGTGAAGCATGGTGGTGGCAACATAATGCTGTGGGGGTGTTTTTCAGCTGCAAAGACAGGACGACTGGTTGCAATCGAGGAAAAGATAAATGCGGCCAAGTACAGGGATATCCTGACGAACACCTTCTCCAGAGTGCTCAGGACCTCAGGTTGGGCCGAAGGTTTACCTTCCAACAATACAATTACCCTAAGCACACAGCTAAAATAACACAGCTTCACAACAACTATTTGACTGTTCTTGAATGGCCCAGCCAGGACCCTGACTTAAACCCAATTGAGCATCTCTGGAGAGACCCAAAAATGGCTGTCCACCAACATTTACATCCAACCTGACAGAACTGGAGAGGAACTGCAAGGAGGAATGGCAGAGGAACCCCAAATCCAGGTGTGAAAAACTTGAAATCTTTCCCAAAAAGACTCATGGCTGATCAAAAGGGTGCTTCTACTAAATAATGAGCAAAAGGGTCTGAATACTTAGGACCATGATATTTCAGTTTTTCTTTTTTAATAAATCTGAAAAAATGTAAACAATTCTGTGTTTTTCTGTCACTATGGGGTGCTGTGTGTACATTAATGCGGAAAAAAAAATAACTTAAATGATTTAACAAATGGCTGCAATATAAACAAAGAGTGAAAAATTTAAGGGGGACTGAATAATTTCCGTACCCACTGTATATAATCATATATTACATATCTTTGAGATACTCAGTACTCAACTTGTTTGAAGCAAAAATGTATTTACACTTGTACACAACTCGTACTTATGGTTCAAGAAACTGTATTGACGTTTTTAGTCTCCGATTTTAAGTCTGTTACTGATTACACACTACCTTATGAAACTAGTTAGTAAGTACGCTAGGGACTCAATACTCTTTTTAGGTAATGTATTCTGACTGCTTTTTAGATTACTTTTAGATTATTTTTTTTTATCAAACCTGTTTTAAACTTACCATATTGATATAAAAAAGCAAAGAGAGAAAAAAATATAAAACATTTTATATAAACATCCTAAAATGCATTAAACATTACATTACACCAGGGTTTCCCCAAAGTGGGGTTAATGTAAGAACTGCAGTGGGTTTGTGAGTTGATGAAAAGCTAATAATTAAATCATAAAAATGTCAAATAAAACTAATTGAAACACTAAAAATATAAATATGTACCTGCACGTCAATGTGACCATTAACTGACATCAGAGAACTGTAAACATGTTGTAATTATGAAATATAAACTTTCTCAGATATTTCAAGTAACTATTTTAGTTTTAATGGGTTTTGGCTGCCCACAACATTTGGGAACAAACATTAATAATCATAAAAACAACAATGACATTACATGCCCAAAGTCTCCCAGGTTTGAAATATTTTTGTCCAGAATCATCAATCACTTAAGGTCACTAGATATGACGAAGAAACAGAGTTTCTCAGCAGTGTTTAGTAACTTGCATCAATATTTGTTTCATACATGGTCTAATAGCTTGAAAGGGGCCTTTTCCCTTCAAATTCAGAAGCATGGTTTGCAAATCTATTTACACAGCATTTGTGAATAAGTCAACGCGGAATGGTATGATAAAGTAGTAGTTTTAGAAAAGAAAAGAAAAAACAAAAAAAGAATTACGGCGACTCAATAAATAATAAATGATTTACTCCCATTGTGTGAATAATATGTAATCATGCGACGCATAAACAAGTAACTATTAATCTGACTGAGCATTTTAAAATGTAATGTACTTAATTTTGGCTTACATGTGATTACTCTTCACAATATCGCAGATGAGCTGCTTGGGAGTGTACAGTAACCGACTATGACTGATTACAATGCTTGTAAATGCTACTATTAAATATTTCTCTATGAATAAAGAACAACAAATGTGATTTTGTTTGTGTTCCCTTACCAAAAACCTAGGCTAATCGTGTATTTTGATACTCACTCGTTATTGTTACTGTTACAATAAAACAGCTGTGACTTTATATTAAAAAAAAAAAGTTATTGAAAACAAAATGAAATCAACTCCTAAAGCTTACACTACAGTTTTATTATGATTTCTGCAGAAGCCACAGCATTTTAGCACAAGCTCGGGTACCGCGATCATTCCTTTTTTAAATAGACATTGGCATAATGGTCATAATTACAGTCCAATAACAATCATCTCCCGTTTTTCAGTTAGTTATTGTGCTTTACTGAGCATCGAACAACAACAATGCAGAGCAAATAATGACTAGTTACAGAGCAACAGATCCTGGAGACCGACTGCGCATGCGCTAATTAATCAGGGCTGGTCTTTGATCAAAATTGCGAAACGACACGCGTTTTAAAGTCGTGTTTTGGTTTCATTTCAAAAGGTTATTAAAAAAATATCAGTGTATGCTCGTCGAAAAAGCCACACGGTGCGTCCGGAGTAAAAACACACGCATTTAAATGCGGAACTGCTCGTTTATAAGCGTGTATGCGCGTGTAAATGACCAGTTTATGGTTTTATACTCCCCTACCACGCCTGAATCCGACGATATGGATGTTTGATAGGAGGTAAACACTGACTATTATAAAATAATAACTAACAAACAACAGGAAATGATAGCTTGCCAGGCTGCCGTGGTTAAGTTAGGTAAGCGGATCACGCTATGCTTTAAAGCCGCTGTTCTCGTTATAATATAATCACCACCAGTTCCTCAGTTCAACACCGCGCCTTTGTTTGAATCATATTTCTATGCGACAACAAACGCATATGTATTTTATTTTCAGATACCTTGTAAACAAGGGCAGGGGTCCTCGCTTCTCCCGTCGTCATCAAAACGCCATCTTAGGAGCTTGTGACGTAGGCAGTGTGACCCCTGACCCAGTCGAGCTCAGTTCCCCCCCCTACCTGTCCTGCTGGAGCTGTTACCATTACCTCAGGTTCCTCTGTCAGAGTGACACAAGGCTTGATGATACTATACATGTTCTGAGCCATAGTACAATATCACATATTCAAAATCTTATCTTTTTTGTTTGTTTGTTTGAAACAACCTACATTCTAAAATGACAAAATATTGAAATTAAATTGTATAAAAATACATTTATTGCATGCAACTAACTGGATACAGTGTATTTGCCATGAAGCATAAATATAACAGCAAGGGTTTGTAGTAGATCACGCAAATGCATTATCAGATATGTTATGGAGAAGTGTTTCATAACTAAAAACATTAATTTCACAATTGAAACAACTTCGTAGCAGCAACTGCACATGCAAATGTGGTGAGCCTTAGATTTAATCAAATGTAATGCGTGTCTTCTGTATGAAGGAAGGTCCATCACAGGCTGAGGAAGAGAGGGTTAGAGAACCGTGGCTTCCTGGATCGCTTCAGTCCATCTAGGAGAAAACATGTTTATGCAGTGATTATGACACTGAAATGGCTAAAAACATGGAGTGTTTCATGACTGAAGGCTCTTTTATAGAAATACACTCACCGCTCACAGATCTGGCTGTCGCTCGCTCTGAAGATGTAGTACAGAGTGTTTTTGTGATGAAGTTTAAAATGCAGGGAAGATTCGGGTTTCTCGGTT
>JADLZN010000509.1:0-67358 GCA_018155175.1 Sinocyclocheilus anophthalmus
TATGGTACCATTTGATGTTCAGCGGATCTGCAGCCTGAAGGAAACATCAGTTTTTTTAGTTCAAACACACCTTTGTAAAATGGTGTAACTGATACTTAATGTATCAAATTAATTAGACTAAGTTTGATACTTGCGAATCTCGGCTGTCTGAAAGAGATTCCTGATTCAATCTTAAGGCCCAAGATCTTGCTGAAGTTGGTTGAGGAGAAAGAACCAGTTTGAGTCGGAGAATCTTGATTGAAATGGAAAGGATAAGGCCGAAGAAAGGCCTGGCACAATTCTTTGGTATCCTGAAGCGTTTTCTCATATCTTCATCTTAGCATCTGACCGAACTACCGACTGGGGCGGGTCCCTGGAGCCAGGCCTTTAAGGTCGGAGAAGATCCCCGCCTCTCAAGATGGGCTTATCCAACGAGAGAGGCCGGAATCCCAAGTGGGCGTTTTGAGATACTGGGGAGTTTTTATAGCTCTTTGTGTGGAAGCATGGTAATTTACATATGGAACTTGAATCGAAATTACTAAAGATTCTCATGACCCTATATTATATATATTTATATATATATATACAGGTGCATCTCCATAAATTAGAATGTTGTGGAAAAGTTTATTTATTTCAGTAATTCAACTCCAATTTGTGAAATTCGTGTATTAAATAAATTCAGTGCACTGACTGAAGTAGTTTAAGTCTTTTGGTCCTTTTAATTGTGATGATTTTGGCTCACATTTACAAAAACCCACCAATTCACTATCTCAGCTAATTAGAATACTTCATAAGACCAATTTAAAAAAACAGTTTTAGTGAATTGTTGGCCTTCTGGAAAGTAATGTTCATTTACTGTACATGTACTCAATACTTGGTAGGGATTTCTTTTGCTTTAAGTACTGCCTCAATTCGGCATGGCATGGCGGTGATCAGTTTGTGGCACTGCTGAGTTTGTATGGAAGCCCAGGTTTCTTTGACATTGGCCTTCAGCTCATCTGCATTTTTTGGTCTCTGTTTCTCATTTTCCTCTTGACAATACCCCATAGATTTTCTATGGGGTTCAGGTCTGGTGAGTTTTGCTGGCCAGTCAAGCACACCAACACGATGTTCATTTAACCAACTTTTGGTGCTTTTGTGGGCAGGTGCCAAATCCTGCTGAAAATGAAATCAGCATCTTCTAAAAAGCTGGTCAGCAGAAGGAAGCATGAAGTCTCCAAACTTTCTTGGTAAACGGGTGCAGCGACGTCGGTTTTCAAAAAACACAATGGACCAACGCCAGCAGACGTCACAGCACCCCAAATCATCACTGACTGTGGAAACTTAACACTGGACTTCAAACAACGTGGGCTATGAGCTTCTCCACCCTTCCTCCAGACTTTAGGACCTTGGTTTCCAAATGAAATTTGGTCTCATCTGAAAATAGGACTTTGGACCGCTGGGCAACAGTCCAGTTTTTCTTCTTCTCCTTAGCCCAGGTAAGACGCCTCTGACGTTGTCTGTGGTTCAGGAGTGGCTTAACAAGAGGAATACGACAACTGTAGCCAAATTCCTTGACACATCTGTGTGTGGTGGCTCTTGATGCCTTGACCCCAGCCTCAGTCCATTCCTTGTGAAGTTCACTCAAATTCTTGAATCGATTTTGCTTGACAATCCTCATAAGGCTGCGCTTCTCTCGGTTGGTTGTGCATCTTTTTCTTCCACACTTTTTCCTTCCACTCAACTTTCTGTTAACATGCTTGGATACAGCACTCTGTGAACAGCCAGCTTCTTTGGCAATGAATGTTTGTGGCTTACCCTCCTTGTGAAGGGTGTCAATGATTGTCTTCTGGACAACTGTCAGATCAGCAGTCTTCCCCATGATTGTGTAGCCTACACTGTAAAAAATCAGAAGTTGAGCAAACTTAAAATTTTAAGGCAACCAGCTTCAGCAGATTGTTGAGTTTACTCAACTTAAAGGTCAATTAGTTGTACAAACTTTTGTGCATGTTTAATCAACATAATATATTAAGCTAAGTGAACTTTTAGTTAAACTTCCAATTTTGTGTTTAGTTGACTAGAAATAGTTTTTATAATTTAGAAATTTAAGTTTACAAAACCTGATAGTTTAAGTCCCTGTAAAAGAAATCAAAAGTTGAGAAAACTTAAACATTTAAGTCAACCAGCTTCAGCAGATTTTTGAATTTTATCAACTTTTGATTTTTTTTTTTTACAGTGCAGCTTCGGGACTTTAGATTTTACTCAACCTGAGTTTTAAGTTCAGCAAAGAACGGTCATGCCAATAGGAGTGAATTAATTTATTAAATGCTACTCAGTACTACAACATTGGTCCTCATAAAAAATACATTTTAAAATGGACAGAACCACAACCTTTTTATTGCATCAATATTATTTCTTTGTAGAACAGGAAATTTAAAAATCACATACCAAATCAACTCATTTCATTTACAACATCTCTAGCAAATAAAGGTGGAAAACACACCTGTTCAAGTTAAGAGCTTATTTGTCAGCTTTGAGTTGCAAAAGTAAAAACATCTATATAACTGATTAAATGGGGAAAGCTTCAAGTAAAAACTAATACAAAATACAAGTCCAAATTAATGTGCAACAATAACAGGTCCAGTCAAACATTTCTTGGCCAAAGTCTTTCATATCCATCACAAGCAATATAAAATTAATTGTAATGGCGGTAAAAGTGCAGTTTGAACAAATTTATCTACGTCTGTTGGATGATACAACCTTACAAGTCCAAATATTGTATAAACAACGCTTGTATTTAACAGTAATGGTTAAAGTTCAAGTCTAAACAAATTTACTACAAAATACAATTTTTGTACAGAGTACAAGTAGATGAAACTTGTTTCCTTGTTTATACTGCAGGTATAAAAATTAATTCCAAAAACAGCAGCATCAAATACTACTTGTGTACCAATTTAACACAAAATACAACTAGATAGAACAAATGAAAAACCCATTTACTTCAGACTCGCTTTTAGGACAAAGCGTTTTAACCATTGCAGTTCAGTGCTCACAAAGATGCAGTTTGAAGACTTGTTGTCTAAAAGACACAAGAAGCAACTGACTTTTAACAGTTTTCCAATTTAAACATCCAAACTTAGAAGCTTGTTCTTCAAGTTCAGCACTTTTGGAGAACACTGAGAACCAAGCTGCATGAATAGCTTCTGAATAACTTCAAAAGTGTAAGTTACCTCTTTGGGGTACTCGATGTTAAGTGCATAAATCAAACCAAAAAGTAAAGCAAATGCATTAGGGAGGTCCTCAACCTCATCAAGTACAATTTGCTCTTCCACCACCACAGCCATCGTCCTTATTGTGGGATTGGAATTTACTGTTGCCACATCATCTACGACAATAGTGAGGACACCAACTTTGAGTCCCTTGGTGCTAAGGTCTCCTCAGATCGTTGTCTACAGAAACAAAGAAACCGTTAATTTAATAACAAAAAAAAAAAAACATGTAGATGAAAACACAACTACCCCCCTTGCTCATGACATATATTTAGAGTCTTATGACGCCAAATGATCGTCTATTCAAGAATGTACTTATTTACAACATTCCTCCTCAAATTCACAAGAGTTCGAGCACATTATTCTATATATAGTACCATCAAAGTTTGTCACACAAATGGTTACGTTGTCCCCACAACTTTTTTGACTGGTACTGTACTATAGTTTCAAAAGATCTGCCGATAGTCTTATCGGGCTTTTTTACTCTCTAATATCGGTATCGGCCCCAAAAAATCCATATCGGTCGGTCTCTAATATATAGTGCTGGTCAAATGTTATATATATTGTCCTTTGTATTATAAAATACATTGATGAAAAACAACATTTATATATAAATATACACTCTGAAATAAAAAGACCTTTTCTTTTAAATTCTATACGACTCTGAATATAGTGCACAAAAACTTTATGGTGCCTTATAAATGTCTTTATTCCTTGTGTGAGGCTTAATAATATCAGAATAGTGCACATGGAGTATCGGATTTAGATCGGTCCCATCTGGTTGATACCAGCAAAAAAATAAAATAAAACGCGATATCGAGCCAATATACAATCCACTCAGATTGCCGCACCCCTAAAACTAAACTACACATTCTATACTGCAGTGGTTCTCAACCTTTTTTTCCACCGGGCCGCACTATGGTCCAAGTCTCATGTTACATATTACGTCAGCAATACAAACCAACCTAATTTATAATATTATAGTCTAGATATTATGATATAATCGATTACATTCATTGAAATAAATAATTCTACTCCCCATAAATAACACCCAATTTTGTGAAATTCGGCTCGAAAGGAGTAACAGCACAATCATAGGCGGTGTTTCACTTTTATGCGTGGGGGGGCAACCACTGGCAGACGAGCCACGAGCACTTTTTTTATGTTCTACATTTCATGTATTTATGTAACACATTCTACATTAAAAAATAAAATTAGAATGAACAGTAACTGCTGTACAAAGAGTAAAAAAAAAAAAAAAAAAAAAAATATACCTCATGCAGAAAAGCTGCCTCTTTTTTCCTCCGAAGTGCGTAGATGACTCACTATCTTTGCTTTTCATCTCTCTTCTGATAAATTTCAGTCCAATCGTTTTCTGTTGCTAGATCAGATCTAGAGCCCTGCATTTTCAGCCCAGGCCCGGCCTACCCCACTTTTTTACGCCCCTCGGATGGGCTTTCGGGCCTGTTAGGCTTCTCCTTATTTTTATATTTTAGACATCCATCAATTAGTGATGAAAAAAAGATTGCAGCGCTGGTGGAAACAATACGAGACCGTGCTACCGAGACTGTCAAGAGCGGCTCTGTTTAGTGTCCCACAGCAGAGAGTGTGCCGTCAGCTGAAGAGTTCTGCGTTCAAATGCAATCAATAGGCTTAAGTTTGCCGCAAAGCATCGGCAAAAGTAATTACCATAAATGCATCAGGGAAACAGGAAGGAGATATTTGAATTATTTACTAATAAACTAGTGTTTTCTGAGTTGGATGAAGTTGTCGATCCTGACTCGCCACCTTTTCATTAGACGCGCCTTTAGAGAGAAGTGCATCTTTACGGATTATGATTATAATGAAATAGTTTTTGTTTTTGATTTGTTTATTTCGTTAAGTAGTAAAGTTAAGCTGTCTATAATATATATATATATATATTTATCTATTTTTATTTATTATTCTGTCTGTGAGGCATGTATTCGCTTGAGTTTTTCGGTTCCATTTTTGTCAGCCTCTGTTGAAGAAGACAGGGCAGAAAGCGCATCATGTTTGATTTCTTTATTTTATAAAAGCACAACGTTTGGTTGATATTGTGAGTGCGCACAAATAAAAGTAGACCCTTTACAGTTACGAATGATGTATTACTCTTACCTTTATGAGCAAAAATGACGGTGTATCCACTGAAAAAAAATGCAAGCGATCACGCTGTCCTGCAATGTCCTGCAAAGCGCGCTTCAGCTTCCACTCTCTGCGCAAACTATTGGATACAGCGCACATTTTTCTAGGTTTAACGTCTAAACATTGTTATATGCTTGAACTGTTTTATATCTATAGATTTTATTTTAGTCAAGTCGTGATGATTTGAGAAGGCTAAATTGATCAAGCATATGCTCACTGTCTGCCGCTTGGTCGTTACTTTAAATGCGTAACGTTAATTAGGCTATGTGAGTACTGCTCATGTCTGAAAATAATATATGAAAAACAAAATTATTTTACATAAAAACATTAGGCTATAGCTTATATTTATTTAGTACATTTTTAAATTAATGTAAAAACTAAAATGAATTGTAAAACAAAGTAATTTTTAAAAAATTGTGTTCCGCATACAGCCCGCGGGTTGAGAACCACTGCTATACTGTATACTATTGATTACTATTTAACATTTAGTGTCTGCAAAATGCATAAATGAAAACATAAAATCGGCTACATTTTTACTAACTACTGACAAATGATATGCAAATATTACCAGGCACGTCCTCAGAAGGTGGTCTGCTTTTTCTTTTAGCAACAAGGGAATGCCGCGAAGTGCTGTTGATTTCCGGTGTACCACGATATCAGTGGTCTGAAACATAGAAAAAAATAAAATTGTCTGCAACTGTTCACTATTTATAATATGCAGTTATGTTTATTACAACCTATTATAAATGTAAAATGAATAGGTAAATAATGTTTTTGTTTTTTTCCCCAAAATAAACAGGTCACCTGTTTGTCAAATTTATCCAAGAGAGTCTGCATGTCTTTTCCCAAGGCTCCCCTTCTTGCTCTATAGAGCTTGATCAGTCGTGGAGCAAGTGAGTCCAAGGAATCAAGAAAGGTGTTTCTCAATTCAACTCGAGTGATTCTGTAGAATTCTGCACATATCTGAAAAATACATATATACATGCCATAAATGGACTTGGTTAAAGGGATAGTTCGTCCAAAAAAAATTAAAATTCTGTTATCATCTATTCACCCTCATGTTGTTCCAAACCTTTATACATTTATTTCTTCTGTGAACATACTAGGAGTCAATGGGTACCATCAGCTGTTTGGTTACCAGCATTCTTCAAATTATCTTCTTTTGTGCTCCACAGAAGAAAGTAAGTCATAGGTTTGGAATATCATGAGGGTGAGTAAATTATGACACATTTTAATTTTTGGGTGAACTACCATTTTATTAGAACTATACACAATCTAAGCTTGTGCTTTGCCCTGTAATTTCTTTTAGTCAACACGTGCTTACTGAATTATGTGATCTTGTACCATAATTGCAACATTGTATGCCTGTTTACGCTCAACCTTCAAAATAAATAAGAAAATAAATAAATAAACAATTAAAAATAAATTACTTACTTGTTGTGGGATGAAGAGTCCTGGCCATCTCTTCATGACCTCACCAACAAGTGGCTGCTCTTCAACTATTTCTTTCCTTCGGAGTGAAAATGTAATTTCCATCTTTGAGCTGACGAATGTCGTATTACAATGACGTTTCTTCATTTCTTCTTGCAAAGCTTTCTGCTCCTCTTCAAGACTGTCTATGGTATGATTAGCTGGATAATCAGGTAGAAAATTTACCTCTGATCTTCTGGCTCTCTTTAAAGGGTGCTTGGTCTTTGCTCCATCCCCCTTCTGGTTGATCATGACCTCTGTGCAGCCTGCTGATCTTAACTTGGATCGGTAATTGCCTAACTTGTATCTTATGCTGACAGTCCATCCATCATACCCTGTTCCGGGGCCTGGATCCTTCAAGCATGGGTATTTTGCTGTTATTGCTGAGGCCACAGACTCGATTTCTTTTGTGTTTGGATATGCCTTATAAGAAAAAATGGCTTGGGCGATTTTGTCTAAGATGTCCATTCTCATATCTCTGGAGACATTAAGAAGAGTCATGCTCTTTTCATACACCTCGTTTCCTTTGACAAGCCGTAACTCTACATCATAAGAAAATGCTGGAATGGGGAATGGGGTAGGCCATCGCTCTGCAATCTCTCGTTGCAGCAGCACAGTTGAGGAAGAGGCTGGGGGCGGTACAGGTGAAACACTAGCGTGGTCCTGGGAGGATGTGGAAGGCAACTCTTCATTTCGATTATTGAAGATAATTTTTAAGACTGCCTTATTGGGGGGGAGTTCTGTAATGTCATTTAAATTGCAGAGATCATTTTGGAATTCTGGGTCCTCAAATTGAATCTCAAACCCATTTTGAAGCTGAAGTTTCTCTTTGAGAATTTGTTTTAGCTGGTCAACTGACTCTAGGTTTTCTGAAATCTGCAACCTTCTAATGTTATCAGGGGCCAGGATAACTCGTAGCAACATTTCCAAGAAACTGAGACAAAAAAAAGAGAGGCCGCATTAAACATGGCACAATTTCATGTATTTCAATGTAGTAAAAACCTCTTCAGAGCAATCAGCATTTTCCCTCCAACCCTGTATGCTGTCAAAGGGTAATGATCATTCAGATCTTGAGGTTCAAGCACTATAAAAGATGTTGTTTCAACAATCTCAAAGCATCTATAGTGCTCAATATACCAAGCGGAAAGCTTCTGGCACAGGAAAGATACTTTGCTGCAGTCCACAAGAATGTGCATTATTCTGTGAAACTCTGGCAAACCACTGCACTCCCCAGCTGATAAAACCATGCCTTCCTTGTAGTGGATCCCTTGAAATTTCACACTAGAAGCTAGAGATACCATTTCTCTATGTGGATATGTTTTTTTCACTTCACTTTTGACTGCTGCATTCAAAGTATTTATTTTAACAACTTTTAGTTGTTCAACATGCAGAGGAAGAGAGAAACTTGAACCATCAAAGTAGTAAGCCATTGTGAGCTGATGTTTTGTGGCCAAGGTAACAAGAATATTCTTGAAATTGTGCACATCATGCACAACCTTTTTAAAAAAGCTGTGCTTAGACTCGAACCTCATGGTCCAAAGCTCTGACAGTGGCCCAAAGCAACGGATTAAATGGGGATAATGTTCAGCATAATGATGCTTGGGCTTTAGTGGTATTTCTGGAAATGTGTTGAGCAGCAAGTCCCTGTGATCATTTAGTTTTCTCTGTAAAAAACATAAAGATGCATCGGATAACTTTGGTGATACAACCAACTCAACAATTTCTCTTAAATCCATCAAAATCTCCCAAGGAGCTGCATTTTCAGGCACAATGTCTCCAATTATAAGGGGCAACAGACGTAGCAGGGCCCAATTTTCGTGCCCATTCCCACCTATGCTTCCCTTTTTGAGGCTGGCTATGTCAATTGTCTTTGGCTTGTTCACTCTATCAGAATCCTTAAAAGGAAAAGCCTTGATCCGTGTGTTAAGAACGTTGAGTGTGAAGTATTTTTGGGAAATCAACTCCTTCAAACAAAAACACAGCTCAACTGGGACAATTCCCTCAAAAAAATCATGCAGGACATCAGGCGGAAAGCCGGTCACTTCATGAAAGAATTACAAGTTCTTACTCAGAATGCATTCTTTTTTAATGCCAAGAAGACTTGTTTTTCCATCGCTTTTCTGAAGTTCATTTAAAGTGAGATTGTGCTGTTCAGCACTTCTCAGTTCAAAATGACTGCAATCTTTAGTCTGTATCTCCTTTTTGCTAGCTAGGCAAAACCGACAAAAGTATTCAACACAAAAGCTTTCTTGAAAGCCAGCTAGTCCATGTGCTGCAAGATTGTCAGCACAAACACAAAATAGTGTTCCTTTCAATTGGTCACCAAGTGCTTTCACATGTACACCATCCTGTTCAAGAGTTCTTAAATCCTTTAGAAAAGGATCGAAGAATTTGTCATAGCCAAATTGTTTCACGTCCTCAGTTTTCCCTAATAGAGCGAGCTGAATTGTGGAAAGACTTGAGCGGAACTGGGCTGGCAAATTAAGTACCACCCAATACACTGCCGTTATTTTGTGGATTTTTTTCGACGTTCCTAATGGATTGCAAATTTCTACGTCATCAATATAAGCACCCAAAGAGATGCTGTTTTGCCCTGCTAAAAGTCTGTTTGTTTTGAAGTACTCCCCATCGCGAAATGACCTGTATTGCCCAGGAAAAGTGCCGTCATCAAAAACAAGCTGTTCAAACACATCATCCCTGTTCAGTAAAACCTGTAGAGTTTTACATACTGGGACATACACAAAAGTGTTCTTGTGTGCTCTATCATACAAGTATTCAATTGGATCAATGACAGTGAAATTCTCTCTTAAATATTCATTTCTTCTGTATTCAGTTGAAAGACGTCCCCCTTTTCTGGTGCTTGTGAGCAGTGGATTTAAATTAAAAATTGCACTGATTATCTCATCAACAACTGAATCATCAATGAGCACTTCATACTTCCTCAGAATGTTTTTGATTGACTGTTTTGCAGCACACTCAGTCAGTGAAACAATATCACTCAATTCACAAAGTATTTGTTGCGTTGCACTTTTTGAAATATGCAAAACGGTTTGCATGCGTAGCAACAAAGAGGCCAATTTCCTTTCAAGTGTTAGATAATCCACCGATTCTAACTCAGATTCTGTTGCCTCATCAAGATAAGGCATAGAACTACTTTCCCCTTCAAGAGGGTACCTGTCAGTTTCATGAGGATGGCTGTCTCCAGGAAATAACAGGGCAGTTTGTGGCTCACGGTCTTTTGGTTCTGCATTTTGAATAACGATATTTGCTCTAAAGTCTGTAATGGAAAAGCTGCGATGTTTCCGACTTCTGTGACCACTGAATGATGAAATCAGATTTGTTTTAAAATCACACTGGCTAAAAGGGCACCTTACAATTTCATGATTTTTTAAATGGCTCCTAATATGTTTGAAGTAATCAGGTGATTTACAAATTTCCTTAAAGTCACACAATTCACAATTAAATGTTAAGTGACTCTCACGTGAAGATAAGAGCTTGTGTGATCTTGAAAGGTGAGACTTCAACGCTCCAGTGGTTTTAAAGGAGCAGATGCAATCGGTGTAGAGGCAGGGTAGTTGGCGGTTTCTTCCCTGGTAGTGGTGCAATCGGTAATGTTTCAAAAGGACCTCCTGAGCAGGGTGTTCAAATTTGCATATCTTGCACTGCATCACCCTAATGAGAAAAAATAAACTATACAATGTTAGAATTAATTCTTTGGGCAACAACATAAGATTTAACCATTTTTTTTACCACAAGGGATACATGAATTCATTGCTAGAGAACATTATAAAAAAAGAACAACTTAAAATACTATCATAAAGCAAGCAAGAACACATATTAAATATATTAGTTGGTTAAATGAAATCAAATTTTAAAAAACAACTATGAATTTAAGCTTTAAAATAGCTCTTAAATGTTTTGCCTTTTTAAAACATACAGATAAATACAGATTTATAGTACACTTAGTAAACATAAGCTACACAAATACTTTGCACTGAACAAGCACATAAACAAATTAAGTTCAAAGAAAATACATCTTTGGGATGAAAACACACAAGCTTAACTTATATTGTTACATTTGTTTTAACTTTTTTTTCTTATTACACTTAGAACTTCAATTACCTTATCCAAAACTCAAAGGCACCCACACAATCGTAGAAAATTAACATATTATAAGCAAATAAAGAAAATTCTATATCCTTAATCCTAATCTAAATCCTTTTACTTAATATACAGAAACAGTACTTACATAAGTCACTGTCGGGAAAAAAACTGGCATCTTATGACTTAAGGCAGCTCGAAGACGAAGCAGGAGAAGTTGAACTGACCAACTTGGAGCCACCTAAGCAGTTGTACAGAAGCATATATTGTGAACAAATACCATTCAAATCTTATCGTAAATGGACTCTGTGCACAAGCGTAGCAGCGAACTTCCGCTGTCGCCAAAAGTCGAGATATCAGTTTCCGGTTTTCATTCGCGTTGCCCAAAATGTCAGTATTTTCTAGATGTCTCCGAGATCTACAAGTAAGAATCAGCGATGTCCATCGTATCGTTAATGCTCGGTTAATGCTCAATACGCAAGCGAAACAAGGGATTCAAACGCAATATAGCGAGTTATATGCACAAATAGTTTAATGTAAAATGTGTTATTTCGGCATCTAGTGGCTCAGCTAGTTAGCGACATGCTCAATTTAGAAGCTTGACTTTCTCAATTTTAAATGCAGACTGTTTTTTTTTTTTTAGAATTGTATTATCACTTGTATTAAACATCTCCCCCTCTCAGTTTTTAATAAAGATCAAGGTACAGGTGAAATCATTGTCTGGTCATTGTGCTACAGGTCCATAATGAGGAATGCTGAGAAAACTCACAGTTTGAATGAATGGTGAAGCTAGGATTGAAAAACCTACAATTATAAGCTTGTTACTTTAATAACCCGGCGTTTCTAATGGCCCGGGGATTTTGCCATGGTAATTCATGTTTAATATAACTCTTAAAGTAGTACATAATGAAAACAGTGGCTAAAATTTACATATATATTTTTAAAACATTCATTAATGTTTGTGACTGTTTTTTAATACAAACACTTGATCATTCATGTTTGTTCATTGTGCATTAAATAATTTTAACAGATTGAAATGAACCCTTAGAAGAATAATTGCCATATAATTATTGTTTATTGTTAGGTCAAGTTATCTAACAAATAAAATCTTATTGTAAAGTGTTTTTAATACTACAGTTTCAATCTATTTGATATACACTTAATATACATGTAATCTTGTCTAAATTTATTATAAAAGCTGAGGTTTGATATTTACTTTTAAGCTGGTCATGATTTATGTTGCATTTGGTCAGACTCAGCCCATTGCTTTACTTAAGTATATTATATTTTCCTTTTACAGCTGCAGACTGAGGAAGATCCTGAAACACACCAGCAAACCCTAAAACAGAAAAACATCTGTAAACTGTTGTCTGTGGCAGCAGAACTATGACTAAACTTTTGGGTGAAACGGATTGCAAAAGCGTGCACACAGATTATGAATTTGTGGGTACGGGTTCAAAAACCAAAGGTACGGTTTACAAAATCTGAGAGCACGGATTGGAAATTTGTGGGTACTGTTTATTAATCCGTGGGCATGATTTGTTAAACCGAGGGAACAGTTTAAGAATTCGTGAGTACGGTTTATAAAGTGAGGGGACGCATTGCAAAACCGTCGCCACGGATTGTTTTTTTTTCTCCTACAGGTGACTTCCCGGCCTGGCGGGTAAAGTTTGTTTTATTTGGACATTCGGTAGACATTCCCGAGCGAATTAAGGGACTGTCTCAAAAGTGCATAAAAATAATACAAAAAATTTGCATTCCAAGATTCCAAAACATACAAAGCTACATACAAATAAAATGTAAAGCTATGAATTTAGTGGAAAATCATTAATACATAACTTTAAGCTGTGAATGGGATATTCATGATGCATTGTTACATTGTTATTACATAGTACACCAAAATTTTCTTTTTACTGATAGACACAGGTGTTGTTATGGCAGCTGTAAAACATTTAGTAATACTTTTAACACAACATACATGACTTGGATTTACAAAATATGATTTGGGCTATTTTTGGTGAATTGTTCAAATATACCAATCTATATAACTTCCTGGTCATGTGACCCGATGATGTCACACCAGCTGTGATATCCTCACACACACCTGACACACATCTTACACGACTTGGATTTTGGAAATATGATTTGGGCTATTTTTGGTGAATTGTTCAAATATACCAATCTATATAACTTCCTGGTCATGTGACCCGATGATGTCACACCAGCTGTAATATCCTCACACACACCTGACACACATCTTACACGACTTGGAT
Organism: Sinocyclocheilus anophthalmus; assembly: GCA_018155175.1. NCBI lineage: Eukaryota > Metazoa > Chordata > Actinopteri > Cypriniformes > Cyprinidae > Sinocyclocheilus > Sinocyclocheilus anophthalmus. Next base: position 13,235 of record JADLZN010000509.1, read on the forward strand.
TTTGGAAATATGATTTGGGCTATTTTTGGTGAATTGTTCAAATATACCAATCTATATAACTTCCTGGTCATGTGACCCAATGATGTCACACCAGCTGTGATATCCTCACACACACCTGACACACATCTTACACGACTTGGATTTTGGAAATATGATTTTGGCTATTTTTGGTGAATTGTTCAAATATACAAATCTATATAATTTCCTGGTCATGTGACCCGATGATGTCACACCAGCTGTAATATCCTCACACACACCTGACACACATCTTACAACAAACACTTGATTTTTTGGAAATATGATTTGGTCTATTTTTGGTGAATTGTTCAAATATACAAATCTAAATAACTTCCTGGTCATGTGACCCGATGATGTCACACCAGCTGTGATATCCTCACACACACCTGACACACATCTTACACGACTTGGATTTTGGAAATATGATTTGGGCTATTTTTGGTGAATTGTTCAAATATACAAATCTATATAATTTCCTGGTCATGTGACCCGATGATGTCACACCAGCTGTGATATCCTCACACACACCTGACACACATCTTACACGACTTGGATTTTGGAAATATGATTTGGGCTATTTTTGGTGAATTGTTCAAATATACCAATCTATATAACTTCCTGGTCATGTGACCCGATGATGTCACACCAGCTGTGATATCCTCACACGCACCTGACACACATCTTACATGACTTGGATTTTGGAAATATGATTTGGGCTATTTTTGGGGAATTTTTCAAATATACCAATCTATATAACTTCCTGGTCATGTGACCCAATGATGTCACACCAGCTGTGATATCCTCACACACACCTGACACACATCTTACAAGACTTGGATTTTGGAAATATGATTTTACCTATTTTTGGTGAATTTTTCAAATATACCAATCTATATAACTTCCTGGTCATGTGACCCGATGATGTCACACCAGCTGTGATATCCTCACACACACCTGACACACATCTTACAAGACTTGGATTTTGGAAATATGATTTTACCTATTTTTGGTGAATTTTTCAAATATACCAATCTATATAACTTCCTGGTCATGTGACCCGATGATGTCACACCAGCTGTAGTATCCTCACACACACCTGACACACATCTTACACGACTTGGATTTTGGAAATATGATTTGGGCTATTTTTGGTGAATTGTTCAAATATACCAATCTATATAACTTCCTGGTCATGTGACCCGATGATGTCACACCAGCTGTGATATCCTCACACACACCTGACACACATCTTACACAACTTGGATTTTGGAAATATGATTTGGGCTATTTTTGGTGAATTGTTCAAATATACCAATCTATATAACTTCCTGGTCATGTGACCCGATGATGTCACACCAGCTGTGATATCCTCACACACACCTGACACACGTCTTACACGACTTGGATTTTGGAAATATGATTATGTGTATGTTTAATACATTTTTCAATTTTTCAAATCTATATGACTTTTATTTTCAAAACAGTAACTGCTGGCTCATTTTAATATTGTATTTTGAAAACATACAAATAACATCACTTGAATACAACAACAACCATAGTGAGCAAATGACGGCTCTGTGTGTGTGTGTGTTACAAACTAGTACTTACAAAGGTATTAAAGAATTAATTTGCTTTATCAGGACATCCAGTTCCCCAAAATCTATAGTTTAAAAATATACTATGTAAAAGGGGTAGGGTTAGGGGATATAAAATATAGTTTGTACAGTGTAAAATCATTATGTATGGGAGTCCAAAAAAACAGTGTGTGTGTAAAAGAGAGAGAGGAGGGGGGTTGGTTAACTTCTCAATTATGTGCATTCTGATTGATAGATTGGATAAGTCTAAGTGTTCATTCAACAACAAAACTTGTTAGATCTCTATGGTACTTTGAAAGCATATCATCAGAGGCATCCTAAATATTGTGTTGGTCCCAGGCAAAAGAAATGATTGGGGACCTTTTGACAGATTTTCTGAGATTTTTTTATTATTTATAGATTTTTTTACACTTAAAACAGTAAACAGTTACACTTTTCGATGTTTTTTTTTTTCAAATGTGTAATTTTACCAGTATTGCATTTAAAATTAAGCCTACACATTTACACATTTATCCAAACATGGAAAATATAGGAGAAGGCTATAAGTACAGCTAAACCCTCAAGATTTTTACTAGTCGAACTTGTTGAAGAATGTAATATGCTTAATATGCTTTATATTTGCTTTTTGTATTCTTTGCTATATATTTTGGAGCACCAAATAAATAACCTTTACAGCTAAATTACATCATTATTCATTTATGGTTATTTTTTTACAAAACACAATCACAGTAAACACATTTAGAATAATCCTGTTTATTCAAAGCAAAATTAATTAATAAATGGAAGAAAAAAAAAAAAGTAGTCATCCATGGTGGAGTTCTCATGGTTCATGGCTTTGACATCTGCCAAAAAAATAAAGGGAAAAAATGTGTTTGGTGCAATGAGCCATTTGTGTAGAAATACAGTTTTAGGTAAGAAATAAATACTAAAAACGTATTTTAGTTTTTATAATTCTCAACCAGTTCTACAAATATGTTTGCTTTAAATTACATTTTTCATCTCTGATGAAAGAAAATTATAAAAGGCAAAAAAAGGGAAAAAAATTTCATTCACAAAACGTCATCTGCAACAAGATAAGAATAAATCTCCACATTCTATAATATAATATTTTGTATAGTTTGTAAATGTCTACACAAAGGTTTGGAGGAAAAACATAATTACTGTTACTATGACTTGGGACACTATAACTTGACTTTATTATAGAGCATACAACTGAAAATGTGCGTGCGTCAAAGATTAGGCCTACAAACTGAAACACTGGAAAATAAAACTGTGAATAGGCTGCTTTTAGAAAAGATATTATTTTCTTTTACCTGTTAATTTCTTCTTTACCCTTTTACTTCTGTACTGCACAACTGACAGAACCATGGCGATTCCTCGTCAGACGGGAAAGCAGTCTGAAACTGCAGACAGAAGTTGTGGAACCACCTTGCACAATTCTCACACTGTACCTGCATGAACAAATGTAAATACAGTTTTAAATAAATATTTGCATACATGTGAAAAAACATGATGTTTAAGAGACAACACACATTAACGAAATGTTGTCTAATTATGCCTACCTATTTTATACACTGTAAACCCTAATGTTGTCATTAATAAGCAAAGTTACAACTATAACTCAAGCTATTATTACTATGCTTAAAATACCATGTTTTGGCATTATAAACATATGTTTAGTTTATTTTAAGAACTAAAAATATAAATTTATTTATATTATTGGCCCTTTTTCCGTTTAATCTGATTTGGTATGTCTGAAGTTCTGCCTGACAACAGCGCTGATTGATACAACAGAAAGCGGTAAACGCAGTAGCCTAACGTTAGTCTAGCTATTTTGATTTTTGTAATTTTTCATAGTGAAGATGGGAGAATTAACCCAAGAGAAGGCAAAATCGGTAGGTAGACGTTAAAATGTGTATGCTTTTTTTTTTTACTTTATCTTAATACATTTTATTCTAACGTTCTTTGCAAATTTGCGCTATTTGCTGTGTTAAAACTAATTTACTCACGCAGGCGGCAAGCATCTGTCTTTTTTCAAAATGAATGAATGAAAAGTTCCTTTCTGAACAATTTTCAACAATAATTATGTGGTAAATAAATTAGCTCAAAACGTCCTGGGCTGCGTTTCTCGATAACGATTGATTTTTAGAGCTTAAGAGCGTTTTCTACGAGTCATTTTACAATCTTTCGTTATTGTTTCACGTGTGTTTCCCAAAAATGCACTTTACGCAATCGCGCGTAGCCGTGTTTTAAGTGCTACTTAGGAGTCGCTATCAGTTTGTCAAGTGCTGAAATGTCAATTTATAGAATGGCTTGTAATTGTAGTACATGCTTGTTTATTGAAATGTTAACCTAATGCTGCGTTCCAGACAGCTTGGATATAATAACTATAATACAATATTATATTATATTATATATTCTACATAATAATATATAATACACTTCATATCTATATTATTTATATATATATACATATTATATATATATATATATATAAAGAGACGTTATTGCTGGTTTTCGTGCAAGTCATCAAGTCATTGACAGATTTTTTCGCCCAGTCTTTGAAGCATATTTCCTACATTATTTATTTTATTCGTTTTTTTTTTTGTTCAGTCATTTAATTTAGATGTTTATTTCTATTTTTTCTGCCGTTTTTAACTATTTCATTTATAAAATCATTTAAAAAAACAAAAACAACAAAAACGAGTAATAAAGTGTACAATAAAGTACAATCATATCCTTATATTATAATCACATTGTTTGTACATTTAAGGTGTAATCTGCTGATTGTCCTGCAGGTGACCGCATAAATCTGTCTTCTTACGATGCACTGAGGGCTTTACATTACTCCAGAGCACTCGTAGATCTACGATGTTTTTCAAGTGCTGCTTAAGTTACGATGCTTTTGGGAAACAGATCGTAATATTAAGATCAGTCGTGCGATCATTTTTATGAACTTCTTAGGCTTACGATGCTTTTGGGAAATGCAGCCCAGTTCATTGTTGCCACAACGCATTGCTACGTACGGGTTTACGCCTGCCTTGACTGACAGACAAGCAATCAAACCGATCGAGAACGGCAATACAACAGCTAACCGTGTCGAGTGGTATGTGAACTGACTAGCACTCTGAAAAATTGTGCATCAAAAGAAGTTGCATTAAGGGTAAACAGTGTTCAGTTTACTCTTATTCACATGTTCATTTACCGTAGCTTAAATTAAATCCAAGTTAGTTCAAGAACACGCAAAATGGTGACGGGAAATGTGTGTGTGCCACTACCTCTGCGGAACCCTCTGCACGTCCTTGTACAAAGGTAATAACTTGTTTGAATTAATAGCCTACGTTTCTGTTAGAACATTGAAGCTGGCGCACAATTTTCCAGTCAAGCTGCTACAAGCTGTTTTTATTTTGATTAATGAAATATGGTTACTATGCTGTTCAATCAATGACTATTTTATTGAAGTTCAGCTATGAAATTCATGTTGTTTTGAAGCAGTAACTTGTTTTAATGGTTATTGTTTGTTCAGTATAAGTAGCCTAAATGAAACAAGAATTTGGCAAATTTGATTTAAGTGCCAATGGAAAAACCAAAATTGGTGAACTTCAAAAAAAGTGTTCTCACCATTACTTTAGTAAAATTAGCCAATTGGTAAAATTAGCCTACTGTCCTCCAATGATTGGAGTAAGGTTCAAAAGGCTGTGTGTGTTTGTGGTGATGTTAGATTACAGAGCGCAGTAGTGAAATTACTTTGTGCAACTACACAAATTTGTAACAACAGGCCTATGCAAATTACTGAGTGCACCTGTTCATATTTACCCAATCAATAACAACAGCATCTGTTGGTTTGGGGAGATCTTTCAGGCCGCAGGTACTGCAGAACTCTTCTTTGGATTCTAATATTGAAATGAAAACTTAGTGAATACTTAAAAAAAAAGTTTTTAAAATGATTTATATATCTTTAAGCAACAAGGGTATATTTGTTAATGGCCAATAAACCTGTTCCAAGGAGTATTTCCTCTGCCATTTGTCTTCTCAGGTTGCTTATATGATCCCCAGAAGGATTGATACTGAAATGTTGTGGAATGTCAGGAAAGTGCTTAACCGTTTCCTTTGCCATCTTCAAAAAAGAAAAGAAAAAAACAACTGATTGTGCGCTTTTGGAACTTTTTTGGATGTTTTCACCCATTTGCATTGTTTGGACAGACAAAGAGAAAATTCTTCAAATCTACATTTGTGTTCAATGAAGAAAGTCATACACATCTATTGCATAAGGGTGAGTAGCCTATATGATCAGATAAATTGTATGTAAGATTTTTAGAATATACCCAATATGCTTTGCAGATTATTCTCTCTCTCTTTCTCTCTCTCTTTTTCTCTCTCTCTCTATCTCTCTCTCTTCTCTTCTCTCTCTCTCTCTCACATATCAAATCACTTAAGGCAAAGAAACAGCTCTGGAGGATTTACCAACAATAATGTAAAACAGAAGACTGCAAGGTAACCTTAAGAAAACTCAGTGTTGTGACAGGTAAGGTAATGTTTTTTGTGTTCACTTGCTCTTTCAAAATCTTTTTATGTATTTATTTATTTATTTTGTCCAAACCACTGTTGACCAAAAAGACAGGATATTTACAATGGAGAATTATTCATGGTGTTATTGCAGTTAATGCTTTTACTTCTTTAAATCCTGGAAGTACCAATAAGTGTCCTTTTTGTGATCATTTTTCATGCTTTATTAAGGTGTGACTTAAACTACTGTTTTCTGTTTTAAAGAAGTTTTTTTAAAATTGCAAAATTTTGCAATTGAATTTTAGGTAGCAAATATGTTTCTAAGAAAAAAATCTGTTTATCAAATGCTTAATTTTGTGGCGGGACAACCAAAAATGGGCATCTATTTGAGCATCAGAAAGAAAATTGAACAGGATATATATAGTACAACATTTTGTTGCATGGTTTTTTATCCTGGTGCAATCTAGAATTTTAATAGGTTTTTATTACTATACATGTATTGATGATCTGCTTTCTTTGGAAAATATTTGGTGCTGTATGATGCTCACATGTCCCTGTGTGCGTAGACTACTTTTTACACTTTATTGATTTGTATTGAGTTGCAACTTGATATTTTACTTGTTACTTGAGGCTATGTAATTGTAAATAGGTGAATTTTTGTAAATAAAAGCTTTTGTAAATAAAAATAAAAAAATCAGATAAACATGCTTACCTTTAATTTTGTTAGACAAACCCAGAAGACAGAGAAAGCTAATAATAGTTTGTTAATTGGGCTGACAGTAGGCCTAAATTAAAAGTACTAAAAACACGCCTGTGTTCAGCTTCATAATTTTGGTATAATTGAAAAAAGTAAAATTAATTGTATTAAATAAAATGCATTTTAATTAAAAAACATTTACACTGGGCCCCCAATAACATAGTTAATGGCCTTGTATCATATGTATTGTACTAGTAGTAGATCTTTAAAAATACCTGTAGGACAAACACTCCACAGCTGGTTGCATCTTGTTGAACTGCATGCTCTATTTGGCCAATTTTCCAATGAATATTGACCAGTTGTTCTTTTCCTTGGCGATTCAACCTCATTCTGAAGTACTGTCTGTTGGACAACAGTTTAATTCAGACATCCTGTGAAATTGTTCTAATTTCTCATATTATTAATTAATGTGATGAAAAAAGACTTACTGAAATTTTTGGGATGCATTCATCAGCGTCTCAACATCGGTTTCAGCACTTGCTGGATCCACAACAAAAATTGTGCCAGACAGAACATGCAGGTACTAACAGAACACAACACATTCAACTGAATATTCATTTAAACATCTTGTCGACATTTTTATATGCCAGTATGTTCTGATAAAATGAAATATTGATTAAAAATTTGTTTTTCATGAATTTGTAGTGTTTACCACAAACATCCAGTGGTTGCTTCTTATATTGACAAATGAGATGATTCCGCCAAACAACTCAAAATTAACCTGTATAACATAATAAATTCATGAGTTCATATTTAAAAAGTACATCAAACATACTACCGTATTTCAGAATATATAAATTGTTTTATAATGTACTTACATCTTTCAAACCCTGTTTAGCCACTTGGTCTCTCTGTCCATGCAATATCACACCAGTGGTATAGTGGTTGAGTTGGTACAAGTTCCCAGACCTGTCAAACTTGTTTAAGACTGACCGAATGTAACTCTCCATGACCTTAATGATTTCACAGTACAGCAATGCTAAGGTTTGTTGACATTTCTCAAGTGAAAGAAAATTATTTAAAAAAAATCATAATATAACATAATGAGATTATATTAAGATTGCTAATGTAATATAATTTTTCAACTACTTTGAAAGAGATCTAAAAGTATGAGTGAGTGATGTGATGGCCACTTATGGCAACCCAGAATTAAAAATTAAATTAATTTAAAGATTAAAAGGATAGGTTTGGGTTTACAATTAATGCAACACTGCACTTACTTCTCCACATAATCTCTCATGTGGTTGGAGAGTCAAAAACTCTGTGTGCCTTAAAATGCTGTCGAATTTGTACTGGTCAGCCTTAATAATAGCAACAATCTGTTCGCTGGCTTCACATTCCCAGAGTGTTTGGACCTGTAAAAGATCTGTCAGTAGAAGCTTAAGTACTGCAAAATTGTATTTATTGTAAATATTTACCTCTTCAGAAACACGTTCTACTGAAACATATTTTTCGTGTTTTGTTTCAGTAGCCTTTTTTAGTGGAGTCTTTTTAAACTTGGTTTCAGGTTTGGGAATGTCACTTTGTAGGGGAGTTTTGACCTAGAAAATTTTTTATTTGTTAGATGAACAATAATTTCGAAACTATTTTTAAATCTCACACTTTAATTACCTCTTCAGCAATGCCTTCTTCAGAGACATCTACTTTTTCTGTACCTTGAATTGCTGTCTTTTTTGTAGTTCGACATTTGTATTTCCGTTTGGGAATGTGACATGTTAAAAAATTATATTAGGTGCAAAGTCACTAAAGAACATTTTTACTTATTTTTTATTTTTTTAAGGAACATCTTGAACAGCAGGAACACTGAAAACGGTAGGTGCTGTTTTTGCCATTTTTGGTTTTGGGATTTCAGGTGGTTCACTGTAAAAGTGAGATTTTCTTTTGTGTCTGACTTTGTGTCTTTTGCCTTCTCTTTTAGCCCAGTGCTCCTCTGCAAAGATCATGTTGGATGATGGTCTTCGAGGTCTAATTAACAGATCTTCGGGAAGGTTGTTCCGTAGAATGTACTCGAAATATCTCCCCTTTAAAGATCCATACATAATCCTAATGAACTCTGCTGGCCTGAGATGTTTGTGTTTGGAAAGTATGGAAGTTTTTACGATCCCAAACCATTTTTCAACGTGACAATTAGTGTCTCTAGTGTTGCTGTTTGGAGGTGAAGAAAGTGCCTCTGCCTTGTCACTGGAATATCTTTTGAGATTTCCCAGTAGAACCCCGCTCCAAAGTGGGTATATGGCCATATAATTGTCCATAAGGTATCCAATCATATCAGGACAGTAATAAGGATTGTCATCACTGTGTTGCCGTTTCTCCTCTTTCAGGACAGATGTGACATCACTGTAAGCTTTCCTGAACACTTTGGTGAACGGGGAGCAGCCAACAATTGTTTTTGATGTGGTTTTGTCTATCTCCCACTTGTCTTGGACATCATCTTCAAAGATGTGTTCCACAGTGGCATCTTTGTCCATGATAAGATTCTCCAAAAAGGCAAGACTTTTTGCCACACTCTCGCTGGCATGTTTTGCAAGCAAAACCATACACAAGTGCCTAAAAATAGCAAGAGCTTCACCAAGGGAGACAGAATTTTGCAACCTGGCAAAAACATAGGTAGCAAATTTTTTCAGACTTTCATCTGCTGTCTTTTTTTTAAATGTGGATGACACAGATTTGATAACGTGGGCTGCACACAGGTGCAACACAGTTGATGATTTAATATCAGCCCAGGTTTTTTGGTTTTGGCAGATAGCAAAGGCTCTTTCCAGATATGCAGGCACACTTTCTTTATTGAAGGCTAAAAGTACTGCCTGCATAATAGCCCAGCTGTGGTCAGTCTCAATCTGATGAATGTTGGTGCTTGTGTATTTTGAAAGCCTCAACAGAAACTGCATCAACCAGAATGTGATCGGTGGAATGGAATGTTCACTAGAAAGCATTTCACAGACTGGCAGCGGTGGAGCATCTCTTCCTTCACCTGGCAAGGTTAGTGCGTAGTATAGGATGTTTTTTTTTTATGTGGAATTTGTGAAATCACACTTCCTGTTGCATCTAAGTAAAGTGCAATTGGGGATTTTTGTTTTAACCTGTTAACCAATATGCTGATTCCTGTCTCCGTGTACAGATGAGCCCCAAAAGGATCCACTTGTAAATGCTGGACGTATCCTGGTGTACAATAGGATGCAGTGTCACACTCTCTTATTATTGACTGTGTTAGCTGTGTCTCAAGCAGAATGTTGTCATGAAGTTGTATGGCTTTTTTAATTTCATGTGAAATCACTTTGAGGATGTTTTTATTGAGGCTATGAGTGATGTTTCCAGCAAGCAGTTCTTCAACAGGTGTGTTTTTAAGCCTGTCGTAGTACTCTGTGCTCACTCCTCGAAGCACACCTTTTGCAATTCTCCCCCTTCTGACATTACTGGCAGGTCGGAAGCGTTTATCTGTTTTTTGATGCAAAATCTGGCCAGCACGGCATACAGTCACAGGTATGACTGCTTGATATTTTGATGGTTTATTTTTCATTGTAAATGAATACCTTGCACAACAGCTTGGAAAAACACATCTAGCACGTACAGAAAGATAAGCACAAAGATGTTTTCTGCTCCCTACAGATCGTACATGCTGGTATGTGAATCGAAGAGGACAGCATGGATTTTTCTTCCGAAACTGCTTATACATATAGTGAGTCCATGGCTGTCTTAGTTTATTTGAACCTTTAAGGGGTTGCATTTTCCTCCAAACAGTAGGGTGAAGTATGATTTGAAATTTTGTTGGGATCTGTGGCACGTTTCTATATGATTTTTCCCGTTCTGTTTCTGTTAGCCCTGTTTTTTGTCTTTTGTGTCGTCAGTTCAGAGTGATAGTGGCTCTCACTTGAAGGCATTTCAGCAATATTTTCTATCACCTGAAAGCTCTCGGACTCTGTGTCTGTCTGTCCACATCCCTTAAAAATAAATGCACCCTCCTCTCCATCTTTAACTACTTCTTTGTTCGGATTGTTTGTGGGCTTGATTTGTGGTTTTTCCTGTGGTTTATTTTCATTTTTGTTTGCTTTCCCCTCCAGTGCAGTTCTAATATTTCTTCTGTTGTATGTCCATATAATGAAAAGCCATTGTCTGTTCTTAGGAGTGTTTTCTCTGAAGATACTGTTAGCTAATCGATGCCATATTTGGGAGTTGTATGTAGTGTCTGCATGAAGTATGTTTTCAGTTTGGAAAAAGGTTTCAATTATCTCTTTACCTCCAGCAGTGTTCCACAGATCTTTTCGAGAAGCTCCTTTACCTCTTTTAGATTTTGTCATCCTAGAGTGTTGTTTTTCTTTCACTTTTTTTTTTCTGCATTGGTGTGTCTAGACCCCACTGTGACAGTTAAAATATAGAGGTAGCAGTCAATTAAAAAAATCATAGAAAATTAGCAAAAGCATGCAAGCGTTTGTGTTAATCCATTACAGGTGACAGTCTTACATTAACTGTCACCTGTAATGCTTTAACACAAAACACTTACAGGCCTTTGCTAATTTTATATCATGAACACCAATTTTCTACCTGAACACCAATGCGGACATCTTGGTGAAAAAACTAGGATTTTGTTGTATTTTAAATTTGTATGACTTTTCAAATGTATATGTGTGTGTGTAGGTGTATATTATATATATATATATATATATATATATATATATATAATTTTTATGTTTTTATTGTTATGTATCTATTCATTGTTGCCTTTGTATGTGAAAGACTTATGCATTGTGGAGAACTTTTTGTTTTGTTTGACTGCTGACACTGTCCCTGATTGTGTATAACTGTTTTTCTAAATAACCTTTAATTGACACTGACATACACTTTTTTTTTTTTTTTTTACAAAGGTCACAAACATTAAAATTAAAAGAAGAAATGCATGGAAAAAGTTTTTTTTTCTAGCATTGACCATTGCAGGACCATTGCATCTTCCAACACTAGTTTCATATGTCTTAAAGTTTACAAATGCACACAGAGAATGCTATACATAGTACATGTTTAATTGTATGATTAAAATGTGTTAAAATAGAAGGGCATTGTGGCAAAATTAACAATAAAATATTTCTAATTCATAATAAAAAAACAGAAATATTAAATATATTAAGGTAAATATTTTTCCATTTTCATGACTTAACAGTGTCAGGAACATCATGCAAAAGATAAGTTGTAAGAGTAAGTACATAAAATGCATAGAAAATTTCTGTTGTTGCATATTTTTCTAAATACAACTGTATTATACACATCAAACACCGCAGACCTGCGAATTCGAATTACTTTGTCAGGGTCAGTCTCTACACGTTAAATGTGCAATTGAAATTGTAGAGATTTAAAGAAGTTTTTAACTTTTTTATTCTGCCGATAGACTTTGTACCATGGTAACATGGCATTGTCAGTTAATGAACATAGTATAAAAAAAATAAATATATATATATTATATAGTATATACTATTCTTTTTTTTTTTTTTTTTTTTTTTTTTAGAATAGGATAATTAACCATTTGTAAAATAATGAAGTAGCTCTTACAGTTAGGCTATATGAAAAGTGTCTAAAATTGGCTGTCAAAATGGATTACAGTATTTCAGAAAGACGTTCTCTCGTGACTGCTGAAGTGTGAAAAACCTGTCATGATGAAAATAACACTGTCATAATAAACAATAACGCACACGTATTAGCAGAAAGATCCAGCAACAGATGCGGAAAATGTAACCAAAAGCGTTCTCTTTAAAGCTTTAAAATTATATGCTAATACGTTTTTATTTTTATTTATTTCTTTTTGCCTTTCTTTGTTTTACCACAAGTGTAGCAGCATCCTTCTACTAAATCCGTATATAATCCATGCATATTATAAAATCATGCCAGTTCCAGTCTTTAGGCAGCAGAGTTGCAGGTAGTCATGTGCATAGGCTTTTGCTATGATTGTCCTTTTTCTTGATTTTCAACATATCTGTATCTAACGTGACCGTCAGGTATTAAAGTGAAAAAAACTAAACAACCAACGTTTTTGAAGGAAATAGAGGCACATGACTAGAACAAAGCGGCCAATCAGTATTGGGAACTAATTTTCTGGGGAACTCGCTAAAGGCTGGCTGCTAAATTTGCTAAATGACGTTGTGATTGCGCGATGACATAATTATATAACCGCGACTGTATCATTGTGTATAATATGCAATAAGATTGGTCAAATTAGTTGGCCATTTTAGCGAAAATATGATTTGAAGTGTTAATTTACATTTGTTTATAAAAGTAATAGAAACATATATTCTTTGTATAAAAATAACATATAAACAATGTTGTATGATCACATTTTTATTTTAAATGCAATACTGAAATACTGAACAGTTACACATTTTTCAAGGATTCCATTTGATCTATTTTTTTATTAGTAAAACTACACATTCAGAACAATTGTCATTTTAAGCAGTGTAGGCTACTTAATATGCTAAATTCTAACAAAAGTCCATAAATAGGGCACAATGTACTGTTTTATGAAGGAATTTTCTAAATTGACTTTTCACAAGTGGTCTACCTGTGTTTGTAATTACACATTGCATTGTTTTACAGTCACATGAAACGTCTGTAAACCTACAGACAATGTCTTCGCAGACAATTATCAGTAGGCTACCTTTTCATTTTTTTCTACATATTGTTTTCTTACATACCTGATCCACAGTTATATATACAAACTAATAACAAGGTGTACCATAAATGAAGTTGTTATTGAACAATTGCAATTAGCAACTTAATTTACATATGATGTGTGCACTGCTAGGCCTACCTCTGTCCATCTGTCTCCACTCCAGGTTGATGTGCTGCTTGGCTGGCTAGCTGTTCATGGCTTCTTGTTTTTTGTGACTTGTATGTAAAAAAAAAATGTAATATAATAAATTAAATAAATAAAAATACATTAATTGTGCAACATTACGGTCTATATAAAATACCACAATATAATGCACCTCATGTTTTTTCAATGGCCGAATTCCGATTCTTTATCTTTATTATTTTAACAACATTTGGGCGTTATGATTTTTTAAGCAAACTGAAATTATGTTTAATTTGCTCGTAAACATGATACATAGCACCATTGATCACGATTGATGGGTTAGCGCCATTGTACAACAACAATCCGTCTAGCGTATCATATAATATGTACTACAGGGTTGTGTACATTTTTTTTTTTTTTCCAAAACTAATACTTTGAGTATTGATAGTGAATGATATTGTATAAACATTATCACACATGTAATACTGTTATAATTACCTAGGCTTACTGTGGTGCGATATCAGTCACCTGAAGAAAGCATTGCTATAACGTTAACTGTCTTTTAAAATGTGTATTGTAGGCTACTGTTTTTTCATTGTGTGTTTTTGCTAAAGGACCCAGTGTCTGGAAATAAAGTTGAATGAATGCATGAATTAATTATTGTGTGTTTTTTATGTGAATGAATTGATCTATTTTGCTGTTGATATTTTAGTGTTTACCCTTTTCATGTGTGCTTATTTCAGCTTTGTGATTGATGTGTGAGGATATTACAGCTGGTGTGACATCATCGGGTCACATGACCAGGAAGTTATATAGATTGGTATATTTGAACAATTCACCAAAAATAGTCCAAATCATATTTCCAAAATCCAAGTCGTGTAAGATGTGTGTCAGGTGTGTGTGAGGATATTACAGCTGGTGTGACATCATCGGGTCACATGACCAGGAAGTTATATAGATTGGTATATTTGAAAAATTCACCAAAAATAGGTAAAATCATATTTCCAAAATCCAAGTCTTGTAAGATGTGTGTCAGGTGTGTGTGAGGATATTACAGCTGGTGTGACGTCATCGGGTCACATGACCAGGAAGTTATTTAGATTTGTATATTTGAACAATTCACCAAAAATAGTCCAAATCATATTTCCAAAATCCAAGTCGTGTAAGATGTGTGTCAGGTGTGTGTGAGGATATCACAGCTGGTGTGACATCATCGGGTCACATGACCAGGAAGTTATATAGATTGGTATATTTGAACAATTCACCAAAAATAGCCCAAATCATATTTCCAAAATCCAAGTCGTGTAAGATGTGTGTCAGGTGTGTGTGAGGATATCACAGCTGGTGTGACATCATCGGGTCACATGACCAGGAAGTTATATAGATTGGTATATTTGAAAAATTCCCCAAAAATAGCCCAAATCATATTTCCAAAATTCAAGTCGTGTAAGATGTGTGTCAGGTGTGTGTGAGGATATTACAGCTGGTGTGACGTCATCGGGTCACATGACCAGGAAGTTATATAGATTGGTATATTTGAAAAATTCACCAAAAATAGGTAAAATCATATTTCCAAAATCCAAGTCGTGTAAGATGTGTGTCAGGTGTGTGTGAGGATATTACAGCTGGTGTGACATCATCGGGTCACATGACCAGGAAGTTATATAGATTGGTATATTTGAACAATTCACCAAAAATAGCCCAAATCATATTTCCAAAATCCAAGTTGTGTAAGATGTGTGTCAGGTGTGTGTGAGGATACTACAGCTGGTGTGACATCATCGGGTCACATGACCAGGAAGTTATATAGATTGGTATATTTGAACAATTCATAACAAATGCACAAAATATAAAGTTTTTACATCTAAGTTGTGTATTATATGATACATGTATGTATAAATACATTGTAGGTGATTTGAGCTCTTTCGTTAAAACAACCACAAAGTTACATCGATTTATTTCATTAAGACATTCAGTTTACTTACATATTTATAACAGATATATTAATCATATAAACGTTGCTAATTGTATTAATCTATACTTAATCTATTTGCTAACATAAACTACACATGTAAAAGAGTCACATTTTTTGTGTTTTTATGGAATAAAGCACATATTTAACCAAGTTTATTTTGGATTGCACTTTTGAGATACTCCCTAACTTGACGTGCCCAAGTAAAGATAGTTGTGATTACTTTTTCCCTTCAGATGCTTAGAACAATTACATCATTTAATAATATTATTATTAATTTTGATATTATACTTTTAAATGTGATCTGAACGAGATACAGCATGATCCATTAGTATTATGCGATTACATATAAATTAATGCTGAAGAAAAGATCGAATGTCTAACGAATGTCCAACATAAAACCTTTAACCGCATCTCCTTCCTGGGGCTCCGTAATGTTAAATTACACTGTCGGAAAAAAAAACAGGCGCCGTCTGACCTGAGGCAACTCGGGGAAAATGTAACTCACTTGAAACCACCTACGTTGTCAAGAAGTGCATATTGTGAACAAATTTCATTCAAATCATATCTTAAATTGATACACAAAGAACCACCACTTACCCGAGTGATAATGACGGACTAACGTTAAACGGGCACCGCCTGAGGCAACTCTAAAACGAAAGGAAATACGGTGTACAAAAGCACATATTTTGAACAAACATAATTCAAGTCTTATGGTAAATATTGTATATAGAACAGCACCTACCGGAGCGATTACACGGTCGGTCAGAAAAAAAATTGGCGACGTCTTACCTGAGGCAACTCATAAGACCAGGCGGGAAAATTGAACTGACTAACTTGCCGCCACCTATGTTGTACAGAAGCGCATATTGTGAACAAATTTCATTTAAATCATATCGTGAATTGATACACATAGAACTACACTTACCGGAGCGATCACAATGACGGAATAAACCACGGTCGCCGCTTGAGGCAACTCGAAAATGAAGTGGGAGAAATTAAAATGGCGTTGTATATAAAAAAAATGATCGAACTGCGCATGCTCATCAGCCTTTGTGGGCAATACTTATAACAAACTTAAAGCTGTTAGTTGTTCCAACTTTAAATATGAATTTGGTCAAACAAATTGGTCTAAATTTCTATTTTACTTACTTTTCTGTGTTATCTCAACTTTTTTTATGTTAAATAGTTGAATAAACTTTAAAAACTGAGTTTGTAATACAAAAAGTAAGTTGGATTTTTTACAGTGTAGTGAACCAAACTGACAGACCATTTTGAAGGCTCAGGAAACCTTTGCAGGTGTTTTGAGTTGATTAGCTGATCGGCATGTCACCATATTCTAATTTGTTGAGATAGTGAATTGGTGGGTTTTTGTGAGCCAAAATCATCACAATTAAACGAAACAAAGACTTAAACTTCTTCAGTCTGTGTGCATTGAATTTATTTAATACACAAGTTTCACAATTTAAGTTGAATTACTGAAATAAATAAACTTTTCCACGACATTCTAATTTATTGAGATGCACCTGTAATATACACTCTTGTTTAGATCATCAGAAGGCGAATTCATAGATACTAAACACGGTATATGTAAGGTTATATTAATGAGTGGTTTATCGTAAGCATGAATAAAATAGTCTATAATACAACAGATTAATACAAAACAGCAATAATATACACAATGGCCTGAAGAATATGTGTGTTCATTCAAAGAAACTAATTCAAAGTTTTCCTATGAATTAATTAGTAGAAAAGTCCATTTCTGCTCTGCCTTTCCTATGGGGACAAAGAGTGGGTTATTCTACTCACATTCCTGGGGGGTCATAAAACCAGTGATATCATGATTAGTTGTCATGGTGACCAGGGGGCCTGGTGTTCAGCAGAAATCCTGGCATCCAGTTTATTGAGTGAGGGGACTGTGACGATTTGTTAATCTAATGAATAATTGATTTGTTAAATCAAATAAAAATTTGTGTGTCAGATTGGTCGAGACGCTACAAATGCGTCAAGTAATAAAATATAATGTACCAAACAATGTACCAAAAGATTTATTTTATATAATTTTGCTTCATGATTTAAATGGTATTGTTGTGATTTCTTCTGAGTTTCATATTATGTTCAATTGTTTTATAATGCATATGTATCACTTGCTCTTTCATGAAGGAAAGCAGAGGTTTTTACAAACTGTTCTTGTTCAGGAAGCTGAGGCAGAGACTGTAACACTTTTTTAAGAGAGACTGAGTTATATTTTTAATTATGTTCTTCACTGTGTAAGGTCTCTGTGCAACAGATCCACCAAAAAGCTGCAGAATAAACACATTCCCCAAACAGGATCTAAAGATTCCCCCACACAGCCATCACGAGATCGTAAAACTGACAACACCCTCATTGTCTGGATTAGTTTCCTCTCAACATGATAAGAGCTAATCCAATCAAGGGGAAAGAGAACTCGTTTGTCTGGACGAACTGAAGAGCCATTTAAGCAACATACGGTTAAGTGCTGCCTCGTGACCACTGCATAAATCCATAGACCCTTTTAGGGCTGACATCACGATTACGTCGCAGCTCTAGCTGGAGGCAAAACAAAGTAGACATTCAAAAACAGGTCCAATTCAACAGATTGAAAGTGATAATGTCTGTCAATTTGACTGGAATCTATCTCTTTGTTGTCTTCCTCTGGAGTAGAAAAATAACAATTATAATCATGACAACACTGGGCGAAACTGTTGAAATGTCTCGCGTCAGATATGTTGGAGTGTAATTCTTACCTGTGATCGTGACCTCTTCAGCTCTGCAGCATATTTTGGATTTTTTTTTACTGATTTTGGAAAACCTGAATTTAAAAGAGTCCCTTGCCCACATACATCTGGCTAAATGGATAAAAATGGTCTCATTTTACACAAAACACCATACATTTTAACACATAAGTGGAAAAATTAATAATTATTATTGAATTTGAAAGTGGTGGCAAAAGCCCAAAAGGCTAAATTTGTTGGCTTTGTGAGTTTTTAAACTCACCTGTTGGACACATCTCAAATGGTGTCTTGACCAATTAGACATTGTCTTAGCTCAGGGTGTTGCTTTTTTTCTCCTTCCAATACATAAATCAATGTGTTATTAGTCACATGGTCCAAATTTCCCCACTCTTGCAAAGTGTAAGTTACACATGATTTCTATAATAAGTATATGATACATTTTACTAAGAATTGACTGATATCATCATTCAATTCTCAAACACAAACATACCAAACATGAATAGAAACCTATGAACTGTTCAATAGTTATTAAAAATGACATACACAATCAGTGATTAGAACATGATAGTCAAATGTGTTGGTTACATTCATCATATGGAGTTATGCATCAGAATGATATTTGTTCATAAGTCATTTTAGCATCATTTGGTTGATCTGATGCATTTAGTCATGTAGAGACAGTCTCTGTGTCGTTCTGTGAATGTGAGGGTGTGTTCTGTGAGGAACAAAAGGGTCTAGAAGGAATCTCAGTCTGGTCCTTGTCTGCTAGGTGGAAGAAGTCAATCCGAGGAAGTCTTTAGCTCGTGATTTCTATCATGGATTTACATGTGATGGTCGCTGTGTGTCTCTTTGACCATTTATCTTGGTTACTTGCCCCAAATTTGACAAACCCCTTCCTGAGTTGAATTATCAATGTGTTTTTTTGTTTTAATGCTGCAAGCTGTTCAAAGCTGTGAGAGTTGGTTGGGTAGGCTTGCTTCAGCTGGCCCACTGGCTTTATTGTGTTACGTTTGCTGATGCACTGCTGGCTCTGAAGATGATCTAGTCACCGTGATTGTGACTGTAGACTAGATAACTGATTAAACTCTGATGTGGTTTCTCTCCAGTGTGTATCTTTTCATGTGTATTCAGCGTTTCTGACAGATTGAATCTCATGTTGCAGTTTGAACACTTTTCCAGTGTGAGTTTTCTGCTTTCAGTTCAGCATCATGCATTGGGTGCATGCAGCATCAAGGACTTCCTTATATTACGAAGGAATCTTCTCCTTTATCTGAATCTTCAGGTGTTTCTTCAGGACTGATGCTCAATGAAACTGAAAGCCTGAGTGTTCTTCCCAGTGTGAATGAAGGAAAGTGACAGATTTTTTTTTTAAATCTCTCAGCCTGTCCCTGCCATTTTTGATACACCTCTTTTCATATTCATAACATCAGATGAACATCAGATGGACGAGATCCTCAACATATGTATTGCACATGACAAAGTACACATTCTGAAATCTGAATAAAGTTTTATGCTTTTGTGGTAGAACACAGAGGGTTTAAGAGATTTAACACCAGGCGTCTATGCCACCCTGGGGTTTGACCTGGGATATAATAATAATATATATAATACATTTCCTCTTGAGGCAACACAGGTTCGTTCACAGTGACTCAGCAGGAGACATATATATAAAAGAAAATAAATTTTATTAAAGATGATGTTTTACAAAAGCACAGAGGAGAAGAGAAAATCGCAAACAGTTTAGTTACACAATATAATGAAATACAACAAGAGTGACCTGAGTAGCCTCAGACATCCGAATTCAGAGTGCAGAAGGGAATAAAGGGCACAACAAGGCCTCCACAGAAAGTCACTGTTCCCTTACACCTGTGCATAAACACACACACGCCTACACACACCACCACGCATAACACAGCACTCGTGAAGGAAAGACCACCACCAGAAATCCACCCCTGCCTTAGGCACTCAGCTCCTGCAACAAACAACATTAGGTTATACACTGCTCTCAGAACACTACTTATAAAACCAGAGTCACTCCATAACAATAAACAATCAAGCAATGCACATCAATTAGAAACTTGAGAGAAACAATACTTAAAACAATACCAAAATAGAGACCCTTCAGGCCCGTCGCCAAGGTGGGGCATTGGGGCATTTATTAAAATAAATAAATAAATACAAAAAACTATGATTCACTTACCGTGTGCAATATTTGGTTTGCATACTTCATTTGGCTGTCGAGGTGTTGATTACAAGAAGACAATAAAGAAAAGCACATATTTAAAAATGTAAATGTACATGCTTTATTGTTCAAGCAAGACTGGATAAAGCATCAGCACAAAATGCATTATTAAACTGTAGATGGGCACAATTGATGTAAACAAAGTTACATCCATTTAGAATTACATATATACAATTGTATGCGATACATCAGCACATTTCTACACTACAGTTCTACAAAAGATTCAAGCATGTGCTTTCAGATTGGATGGTTTCATATGAAGACTCAAAACAGTCAATAATCACTGCTACTCTGTGTTCAAACAAAGGAGACATAATTCTGTGCAAATCATGTCTGCCCATAGAGTTGAAAGCTTCAGAGATCAAGGTGTTTTTAACATTTCAAAACACATCCTCATGTTAGCAGACAGATTACACTTTCACATGTGACCAACAATTCCTCAACAAATGAAAAATATCAATCAAATATGATCAAAATATTCATCTGACGGTGGTGACAAAAACCTGAATCATTTTAACTATCAAAACCACTGAATCAATCAATTACTGTATTAAACAAACACAACAAACAGTGAGTATGTTACTGTTTATAAAGCTTTTATTCAAGATTCACATTTAAGTATTTTGATATATCATTGGAACACAAATGATCTATTTTCTCTCGTCTCAGGTGTAACGTTTAAACATTCTTAACTGTTTTATATCTATATATTTTATTTTAGGCAAGTCGTGATGATTTCAGAAGGCTAGATTGATCAAACAGGCGTCTGCCGCTGGTCATTGAAAAACAAAAACCTATAATTAACTTAATACAAAACGAAACGTAATCACTTTACCATTACATACAAAACTGAACTATTTTAATATAGTTCACTTTATAATCAGTTTACTGCATATAGCCTACTGAAACATTAGACAAAAACAAAGGAAAAATTGCAAGAATAATAAAACACAGAACATTAACTGGAGTGTGAGAATCATTTTACTATGCTGCAGTGTAGCAACACATTTGTCTCTTTTTGCTTTCCGTACATCCAGTTGTGTTTGGTGTATTTGCATGCTGCAGTGTTGCCAAATCCACAGTATTTATTCCGCGGAATTGGGCTACTTTGGGGCAATGTTTGATTAACTATTTGGTCGGGTTTATTACACAGACCTGGCAACCCGAGGGGGAACACAAATTCCAGAGGGGAACAGAATCGACTGCTACACCGGGTTTCAATTTCGCCAGCCAGCTGATAGCGGAGCTTGGCTACGAGGCCTGCCTGAACTAACGCAGGATGCTTGATTTATATATTTGGGGGGGACCTGTGATACTTTTTTTTTTAGGATTTATTGATGAATAAAAAGTTATTTATTCAGCTAAGCTTTGCCATCACATAAATAAATTATATTTTAATTACAATTTTAAAAGTTATTATCAGTTAAAAATATTTATTTTCTTTGTGAATATATTGTGAAATGTAATTTATTTCTGTGATCAAAGCTGAATTTTCAGCATCATTACTCCAGTCTTCAGTGTCACATGATCTTCAGAAATCATTCTAATATGCTGCTTTGCTGCTCAAGAAACATTTCTGATTATTATCAATATTGAAAAATAGTTTTGCTCTTTAATATATTCAGAAACCATGATATACAACCATTCAAATGTTTGATGTGTGTGTGTGTGATTTAATAGAAATGACTGTTTTATTCAGCATATAGGCATTAAACTGATAAAAGTAAAAACATTTATGTTGCAAAAAATATATTTCAAATAAATTATTTTCTTTTGAACTTTCTATTCATCAAATAATCATAAAAATATTAAGCAGCAAAAACTGTTTTTTTTTTTTTTTTTTTTTACGACTGATAATAATAAGAACCATTATTGATAACTGAGTACCAATAAATATCCAGCACTAAATCAGCATGTTAGAATGATTTCTGAAGACTGCAGTAATGATGCTGAAAATGTACAGGAATTAACTACATTTTAAAATATATTCAAATAGAAAATAGTTATTTCACATTGTAATAATAGTTCACAATATTACTATTTTAACTTTATTTTTGATTAAATGAATGCATGCAGCCTTATGAGTTAGCACTTAAACAACATTGCTAGCTCATCACTATTACCACGCAGCAATCTTAAACTATACAATTTAATAGAAGCAGTTAAAATTACTAAAGATTAAATTAAGTAATTAAGTTAAAATTCGTTAATTATGTATAATTACAGACCTCTGGACGTTTTCTTCATGTTAGCAAGTCCTCTGATAACACAGGCCTAAGTGTTTGCCAACATCACCAACCATTTAAGTTATTGAGTACACAACATAATAAGAAATTTATTTATTAGTAGAACAGTTTGATCACACGGTGTGACATACCTTGGTGAGGTTTTTGAGGATAGCAGCGAGCAGTCTGTTTCTGCCTCGATCGTCTTGACCTCTTCTGTTTTGAACTCCAGAAAAAAACTCTCGCTCGTTTCCACGGACGCGGCCGGATCCGCTCTGAGACTGTAGTTTCCACTCACTGAAACCGCGCGCGGGCTGGATCCGTGTTACAGTGCTGAAACGGATGTGACTGTAACGCGAATTTGCCGGTTTTAAAACGGATCCGGTGCAGATGCATCGCGCCGGGTGTATGATAGGGCCCCATGTCTCTAAAACAGCTGATTTATGTATAACATCATAAATAATAATTTGCATGTTGCAAAACTGACAATAACAGCTGAGTGGAAGAATTTATGCAAGAGTTCATTACAAAGACATTTCTAGGCATTCCTTTTCTGAGGCTGCAATATGTGCAAAATGCAGCTGCTTGTGCTTTAACTTACGCAGGATTCTGCCTTCTGATTCTCCTTGAATCAGTCTAATTTCTAAAATGTTTAATTAAATTATTGTAATTTAATGATATCTGCAATATTTATGTTGGTTCTGTTCTGTTTACCCTGGGGGGGTTATCGCTGCTCTCCCTGCTCTTATCCTTGCTAGGCTTCATGGATGCGCAGGGAGTTCTTGCCCAGAACAGAACCATACCGCCAATCCAAACTGTATGCTAATTGTCAGTCATCTTTGACGATAGTGGTCCTGACAGAAATGGGCAAGCGTAAGGATTTGAGCAAGTTTGACAAGGGCCAAATTGTGATGGCTAGACGACTGGGTCAGAGCATCTCCAAAACTGCAGCTCCTGTGGGGTGTTCCCAGTCTGCAGTGGTCAGTATCTGTCAAAAGTGCTCCAAGGAAGCAACAGAGGTGAACCGGCGACAGGGAAATGGGCGGCCAAGGCTCACGTGGTGAGCAAAGGCTGACCCATGTGGTCCGATCCAACAGACGAGCTACTGTAGCTCAGATTGCTCAAGAAGTTAATGCTGGTTCTGATGGAAAGGTGTCAGAATAAACAATGCAGTGCAGATTGTTGTGTATGGGGCTGCATAGCCGCAGACCAGTCAGGGTGTCCATACTGACCCCTGTCCACCGCCGAAAGTGCCAACAGTGGGCACGTGAGCATCAGGGGCCTCATTTATAAAATGTTGCGCTGAAACCATCCTAAATTTGATCTTACGATCATTTCTCAGATATGCGTATGCGAATATAGAATGAGCGTACGTACAGAAAACGCACGTACGTCTCTCTTTCAGATGTGAAATATATGAATCGCAAATCATCTTGAACTTGTGCGCAACTGAATGCTTTCAGATCTCTGCCTTGTAAACGACTCCTAATTAATGTCATTAACATATAAAAGATCACCAGTCATCGTCCAAATCCTTTAATTTAGAACAGCGAGCTGCAAGAACAGCTTACATTTCTAAAAACCTGCAGTACTCCGACAAGAAAGAGTGTGTACGTCTGCTCAGGCCCTGATGTGACACTAAGCACTTTTCCACGTCAAAGACAGTTTTTATAAATATGAGTGCTGGCGTGGATTTAAGCGTACACACACTCTAAGATCAAATCTGAGCGTACACACGCTTTATAAATGAGGCCCCAGAACTGAACCACGGAGCAATGGAAGAAGGTGGCCTGGTCTGATGAATCATGTTTTCTCTTACATCACGTGGATGGCTGGGTGTGTGTGTGTCGCTTACCTGGGAACACATGGCACCCGGATGCACTTTGGGAAGAAGGCAAGCCGGCGGAGGCAGTGTGATGCTTTGGGAAAGCTTGGGTCCTGCCCTCCATGTGGATGTTACTTTGACACGTACCACATAAGCATTGTTGCAGACCATGTACACTTTTCATGGAAACGGTATTCCCTGGTGACTGTGGCCTCTTTCAGAAGGATAACGCACCCTGCCACAAAGCAAAAATGGTTCAGGAATGGTTTGAGGAGCACTACTAGTTTGAGGTGTTGACTCAGCCTCCAAATTCCCCAGATCTCCACTGTGAAATGTTAGCAACTAAAATTAATGAAAAAACCTTCACTATTTGTCATTATTTGACACTGTATCCAGTACTGGTGTGTTGCTGTGTTTCACAAGGTTTATTACAGATTATGTCATGATGATGTTCAGTGTCGTACTGAATATTCTCGTTAGTTCGTTCAGATAATGTGGAGCTGCAGCCGCGCTCTCACCAAAACCTCTTACACTGCATTTACCATCTGATAATTAATAAGAAATACCAAACAAGTATTAATA
This sequence comes from Sinocyclocheilus anophthalmus, assembly GCA_018155175.1. NCBI lineage: Eukaryota > Metazoa > Chordata > Actinopteri > Cypriniformes > Cyprinidae > Sinocyclocheilus > Sinocyclocheilus anophthalmus. Next base: position 38,485 of record JADLZN010000509.1, read on the forward strand.
AAGGTGCTGACGACTGACGCTTGAGAGACACAAACTTTAATCACATCTCTGTTTTTCCTGTTTATTCAGGACTTTTCTGTTTTTACACAGATACTCTTTCACCTAGAGATCATATTATAGAGACTGTGTCTGTTCACCGAACTATAATCAGCTATATAACTAGCAAATCACTGATTCTTGAGAAGTGGGACAAAACAGGGTGCAATATTGAAAAAATAAAACCTTGTGCTCAGACAAATGATGAAACTACATTTGTGTCTTAATTTATTCATGAATCTTGCATGTATTAAGCTACTGAGCTATGCTTTGATTCAACCTCCCAACTTTTCTCTTTTATCAAAATGTGCTTTTTACCTTGGACTGTGTAATATAAATTAAACTTTATCTTTAACAGAGATCAAGGTGTTTTTAACATTTCAAAACACATTCTCATGTTAGCAGACAGATTACACTTTCACATGTGACCAACAATTCCTCAACAAATATAAAATATCATAATCANATATAAAATCTAAATAAACAAAATGGATCGGCATTATCCCCAATTAAATTTAAATAAACATGACGGATAGAATCAAAAAGACATTTAGGCTAACTCCGATAGAGTGATGTATATCTTAATCATTAGTTATTTACAGTGCAACGTCTGAATATCAATCATGTTACAGTGCTTGTTGTATCCTTATAATAATGGATACAGCACTGATGTGCATCTTGGCGATAACCACCCGACCTGAAGCTAGCTGTTTAAGTTCCAGGCGGACACATAACCCAAGGATGTAGTTTTTCATGCTATACCTTTAAAGGGGTCATATGATGCTTTTTTAAAAGATCATTATTTTGTATATTTGGTCTAACAGAATATGTTGACATGCTTTAATATAAAAAAAAACACATTATTTTTCAAATACTGTACATGATTGTAGGTCCTCTATGCCCCACCTCACTCAAACGCTTCATTTTCTACAAAGCCCCCTCCTTCCGACAAACGCAGTCTGCTCTGATTGGCCAGCTGACCCAGTGCATTGTGATTGGCCGAACACCGCAAGCACTCGTCGGAAATGTAACGCCCCTTACCATAATCGCAAGCTTCATCTTTCAAAATAAATGTAAAGACAGAGCCCGAAAGGGGAACATAGTCTGGTGACAGACACAGTGATGAAGCTGGTATGTGTGCAGTACACAAGCCACGGTTAAGACAGCTGACACCACTGTGATGTGGCCGCTCGATCTTCTCGCGAGCACGCGCGCACTTTGCTGTTAAAATGCATTGCTGTTCTGTTGTAAGTAATCTTAAAGATTCCTAAATGCATCTACTTTCGGAAGGCCAAATAAAGTGCTTTTTCTTTCACCTAGAAACACACAGCGTCTCCCTGACATGCTGCTTCAACACTAACTGCGGTTACTGAAACCACGCCCTCTTTCTTTGCTGCACATTTGGGCGGCATTATGCAAATATTCCCACATAGTGACCTAGATATGTGGGGGTGTGTTAGAACGAGCCGTTTTAGGGGGGCATGGCGACAGAGTCTTAACTTAGATAAGATCCCTGAAGTTGCAGAGACTAAAAGTCTCAAAACCAAAGCGATATTCTGTATCAATGCACAATCAGCTTGTAACACTCCAAAGAGAAAGGAAAATTGAAATCACATCATATGACCCATTTAAATACTTTTGGATTAGTAATTTTTTCATAAGGCTTATGAAAACACATTTATCTTAATTTCCATATTTACATTCTGCAAATTTGTATAATTTTCAATGAAATATTTGACTAATAAATTTGCTCGTTTTTCTCCTCTAATCCTCACACATGAAAAAAAAACCTTAAAGAAAAAAAAGCGCACCTTATAGACTTCATTCCGCGTCGCCCCATCAAGCTCTCGCTGGATCCGCTCATCTGCTATCAACGAGAGGAACCTCTGTTCTTCCGCAACAGACAACAAAACTTTTTGGTTGTTAAAAAAAAGGTGCGCACGTTCAAAACAGTTGCGTTCGATCCTACGCTGGCTTTGCTAATTTAAATCTAGCAGTTCTTTTGTGTCTGTGTCACAAGTTCAGTGACAGTGATGATTCTCTCCGGCCAATCCGTGATCAGCAGAGTTTACACGTCACGTTTTGGTAACGGTACGGTTTACTTGGAACCTCAACCGAGGTGGTACTAAAAAGGGTACCAGGTACTGTACCCAGTTGGGAAAACCTCCCAAAAGTGAACCGTACCATGCAGTGAAAAAAATGTCCCTCCTCTCGCCGCTTCACACTCCAGTCCAGCGGGTGGCGGTAAAACGCATACGTTTTGTTTGCCAAACACCATTAAACCTCAGAGGAGAATATCAGTTTCACCGGTTTCACCACGCTCTGTTTTGTGTCGTGCTTTTTTTAATAACATGTTAGAAAAGGTTTTTATAAATATAAAAATACGTTTTGAATCAGCGTCAGTTAAATTAGGGTGACCATAGTGCATTTTCCCGGAAACATCTGGGCCAGGATTTCTATATTGCCTAAAATATATAGGTTGGCTTTGTTGCGTGTGCAGACCGAATACACATCAAAATACCTTACAGAAGGATCCTTATGCTTCAAAATGCCTCTTGAGGTATTTGATTGTCATACACCCGATCGGTCTGCCCACGCAAAAACAAAAGCCAAAACCTAGATATTTAGGAAATATATAGAAATCATGGCCAGGACGCGTAAGGGAAAATGGCACGTATTGTTTACACTAGGAATTGCTGTAATATTCTCATCCTCACAGTCGTGACTAAGTTTTGAAGCAAGCAGGAATATCTGGAGGAGTATCATCTGAAACGAGATCTGCTGCTGTGAAGATGCTGTTTGTTAAAGAGGAGAGTGAAGAGAACACGAGTGAACCAGAACCCTGGAGAATAAAACAGGAGGAACCAGAACCCTGGAGAATAAAACACGAGGATCCAGAAACCTGCAGAATAAAACACGAGGAACCAGAAACCCGGAGAATAAAAGAATAAAACACGAGGAACCAGAAACCTGCAGAATAAAACACGAGGAACCAGAAACCTGGAGAATAAAACACGAGGAACCAGAAACCTGGAGAATAAAACACGAGGAACCAGAAACCCGGAGAATAAAACACGAGGAACCAGAAACCCGGAGAATAAAACACGAGGAACCAGAAACCCGGAGAATAAAACACGAGGAACCAGAAACCTGGAGAATAAAACAGGAGGAACCAGAAACCTGGAAGATAAAACAGGAGGAACAAGGAGGTAGGTGATTATTCTTCATCTTTAGTGACTGTTTGTGGTACATAGGCTTACAAAGCTTTAATCCTCTGAGGTCTGATGGGGTTTTGGGGCCCTGGAGAAGTTTTGACATGCCCTGACATTTGTGCTTTTTTCAGTATCTTAAAAACACATTAATGACTAAAGTCTGATTACACTGTAATCAGCACAAACTGGGCTACAATAATACATGAGCAGCATGAAAGTAGCCTACATGTTTGTGTTTTTGAGAAAACATTTATGCGTGGTTAGTAAAAAATGAAAATGTCATTAAAATAAGGCCATAAAACTCATACATAACATTTGTTCACAAGACTTTTGAAAACTGGATGTGGTAGACTAGAGTTTTAAAACCCATTAGCATCAAGTCTTGTCTGGTAACAACTGTATTAATAGTCTTCTATGAGCCTAGAAGATGACTGAGCAAAGCCAGAGAAGAACAGAAGCAGGAGACTAAGTGATGGTGATAAAAAAAGAGCTAAGTTTATTGAAAAAAATCTTAGTTGCATATGTTTCAGTGCTCAGACTTCATCTGACCAGCACAAATCCAACAAGTAGTGTTTTACCAAACACAATAACATCACATAAACCTTGTAACGAATCAGCTCATGGGAAATATGAATAATTAACCATAACTAGTTATAATTAATTATGAATATTTAGATCCGCTGTAGATATTTAGCTGACCTCTCAGGGTCAACTGTCTGTCAATTCTAAGAACGTTAATTTCCTGGTTAAGGGAAATAACTTCCTTACTGTACAATTCTACAAAAGCTTGTAGCATAACTCTGCATGATTAAGTGACTCCTGTTATGAGCAAACAATGAACAACGTCAAATGTAATACAAGTAAGACTTTATTAACTACATAAACACTTAAACTAGTCTAACATACTACATAAACACATAAACTGGTCTAACATACACATACATACACACACACAGTTGGTATAGGAAAGGGTTAAAGCTTAACTCAGTACAGAGAAGAGACATAAGGAATGAAATTATGGAACCATTTGCATATTCAGCAGATCTACACCTGAGGGAAACGTCAGATTCTTAGTTCAAACACACCTTTGTAAAAAGGTGTAACTGATACTTAATGTATCAATTAATAAGACTAAGTTTGATACTTGCAAGTCTCGTCTGTCTGAAAAAGATTCCTGATGCAATCTTAAGGCCCAAGATCTTGCTGAAGTTGGTTGATGAGAAAGAACCAGTTTGAGTCAGAGTATTTTGGTGAAATGAAAGGACAAGGCCGAGGCCTGGCACGAGCTTAGGGTTTCCGGGAGCCCAAAGAACCAAAGAAAGGTTTTCCTATTAATTAATTAGCAAAGAAAAGTCCATCCCTTGTGGATTTTCTTTATGGACAAGGCAGTGATTTTCTCCACCTAAATTCCATTAGGTTGTAAATGTATCTGGTGTCAGGGTTGTTATGGAACCAGGGGCCTGTTCGGCTTCCTGGGGTGTTACAGAGTATTTGTTAAATCTAGCTAACAAAATATATATTGTGTGTTTGAGTGGTCCAGACGCTACAACCTGGATTGCCTTTTCATTTAAATTCTCTATTTTTTTGTATCTCTTTTTGCTCATTCAGACAAACAGTTAATAAACCCACACTCATAAGGTCAAGTACTGCTGTGGTGGGATTGCATCTTTTTTTATTTTCGACAGTTTTGTTGGACTATCTTTCCTACGCAGCTATCGTTTTTTTCAGGTGTGCTGAGTTTGTGTTGATACTGAAAACTAATAATTAGAAAAGCAGTGTACCTCATTCATGGAAAGTTTCAGGGACGTATAATTTATAAAATTACATCAAAATGATCAAAAGTTTGTAATACAATTGTCTACTTTCCACTGTTATATCAGGGTTCATTGTTTAACAAGTTAATGAAGATTTGCTGTTTTTACTTTTGTTGCAGAGTTGAAGGAAGATAATGAGGAGAAAGAAGAATTGAATGAAGTTGAGGAGAAAAATCATGTCAAATTAGGGAGTGTTCCTCTTTGGAGTTTTAAAATTTTTCTAAAACAGAAATTGTTTTTTTTTTGTGTGTAAATAAAACAAATTTTTTTTAGAGCCAGACATATTTTACTGCCCCCCCCACCTCGTTTTCGCAGTGACACCCCCGAGCTTTCATGCAAACCATACTCTTGATTGGTTCACATGAGACTAGTTCCGTCTGGAAGAGAAACTTATTCACTTTGTGATCAGTGCGGGAAGAGTTTCACATACTCATCAAACCTTAAGACGCACGTCCCCCCCCCCTTTTTTCCCCCCCCCCCCCTTTTCCCCCCCCCCCCCCCCCCTTTTTTTTTTTTTTTTTTTTTTTTTTCCCCCTTTTTTCTTTTTTTTTTTTTGTCTCTCCCCCCCCCCCTCCCCCCCCCCCCCTTTTTTTTTTTTCTCCTTTTTTCCCCCATTTTCCCCCTTTCTGCCCCCCCACCCCCCCCTTCATGACATCAATGTTTTAGGAGAAACCTTACACATGCACTCAGTGTGGAAAGAGTTTGACAAGCAAACGTAATCTTGATGTTCACATGAGGATCCACACTGGAGAGAAACCGTATACTTGTGAGCAGTGCGGGAAGAGTTTCACACAATCATCACACCTTAAGAAACACATGAACATCCACACTGGAGAGAAACTGTACACATGTGATCAGTGCGGGAAGAGTTTCACATGCAAACATACTCTTTATGTTCACATGAGAGTTCATACTGGAGAGAAACTGTTCACTTGTGATCAATGTGGGAAGAGTTTCACATGCTCATCAAACCATAAGATGCACATGAACATCCACACTAGAGATAAACTCTACACATGTGATCAGAGTGAGTTGGGTTAAAGAGTTTCACATGCAAACGTCTCTGATCTTCCATCATGAGAGTTCTATGGAGAGAAACTGCACTGTGATGATGTGGGAAGGTTACATACTCATAAAACCGTAAGAAGCACAGAACATCAACCATAGAGAGCACACTGTCCAGTCGTTGATCAGGTTGCGGGACAGGTAAGATTGTTTCACAGGCAAACGTATCTTAATGTTCACATGAGAGTTCATACTGGAGAGAAACTGTTCACTTGTGATCAATGTGGGAAGAGTTTCATAAAATCATCACACCTTAAGACGCACATGAACATACATACTAGAGAGAAACTGTACACATGTGATCAGTGCGGGGGAAGAGTTTCACATGCAAAACGTACATTGCATCTTCACAGAAAGTTCACTTTGAAACTGGAGAGAAACTGTTTCAGTTGGGATCAATGTGGGAAGAGTTTCACATACTCATCACAACCTAAGACGCACATGAACATCCACACTAGAGAGAAACTGTACACATGTGATCAGTGCGGGAAGAGTTTCACACAATCATCAACTCTTAAGACGCACATGAAAATCCACCACGGAGAGATGAGGAAACCGTACATATGTGATCAGTGCGGGAAGAGTTTCATACAATCATACAACTCTTACGAATCACTGATCATCCACACGAGAGAGAAAACTGTCACATGATCAGTGGGGGGAAGGTTTAATACGATCATCAAACCGTAAAGGTAGAATCGTGAGGGATTTTCTGGTCGCCCAATGTTTATATTTGAAATCTAACAAACAACAAAAAGCACCTACCTCCAAAAGGGTTCTTGCCCTATTGTGAAACTCCGCCCCCAATATACGTAAGAACCCACGGCAACGATTAGTTCTGTGAAACAAAGTAAAACCAATGTTACACCGTGTCTACATTGGACGTGAGCGGCGTGGCGCAACAAATCCCGACAGAAAACTGCTGCCGGGTTCTATTTATGACGTGCTGACACAAATTTCAAATGGTTTTCAACGGTCGTTTGATCGCGTCCAGTGTAGGCAGACTTTAGCTGTTGTAGACACGGTGTTACTCAGCTATTGAGAAGAAACAAAGCAACCTCAGCATCCTATCGCAGGCCTTCCGCTCCTCGAGTTCTCTCCAGCACTGGAAAGCTGATTCGATATTTACACGGGTCCTACTTCTTGCCTTATCGTTCCGCAGACATTTTCCTCTTTTGTTTTTTATCCGCCATCTCTATCTTTCTGTCGCTGGCTCGGCTAATGTCCGTCCCATGCACTGAACGCTCTCTCCTCCACATAATCAGTAGACATGCCCCTTATTGCTGATTGGGGGGGGGGGGGGACTACAAGTTTGTGTTGCGATTCGGCCCGAATCAGTTTTTAAGTGTTTTGGGAAAAATCAACCACCTTCACTCGGCCTTAAGAATCACATGAACATCCACACTGGAGGGAAACCGTACACGTAATCAATGTGGGAAGAGTTTCATACAATCATTACACCTTAAGAATCACATAATCATCAACACTGGAGAGAAACTGTACACATGTTATCAATGCGGGAACAGTTTCATACAAAAAGGACAACTTTCAGCACATGAGAGTTCATACTGGAGAGAAACCATTCACTTGTGATCAGTGCGGGAAGAGTTTCACAAAATCATCAAATCTTAAGGAACACATGAACATCCACACTAGAGAGAAACTGTACGCATGTGATCAATGCAGCAAAACATTTTTGTGGGCTTCAGTTCTGAAGAAACACCTGACGGTTCATACAAAGGAGAAACCACATTCATGTTATTTGTGTGCAAAGAGTTTTTCACGTCTACAACATTTAAAAGTACATCAGAAAATACACACTGCTGTGAGAGATTACATGTGCTTTGAGTGTGAAAAGACTTTTACTACAGCCTCGAACAGTTGAAACGGCACCGAGGAGCCCCACGGGAGAGAAGACCTTAAAAGTGTTCCACACTGACAAGGAATCAGATGGTCAGACACACCTAAAACAATGAGAGGATTCACACTGAGTCAAATTGTATATGTGACCCTGGACCACAAAACCAGTCATAAAGGTCAATAAAAAAAATTGGGATGTATCCATCATCTTAAAGCTGAATAAATAAGCTTTGCCATTATTATGGAAATGGATATGTTACGATAGGATAAATTAGCCAAGATACCGCTATTTGAGAATCTGCGAATCTTAGGTAAAAATATAAAAAAATTCTAAATACTTGAGAAAGGCCACTTAAAGTTGTCCAAATGAAGTTCTTAGCAATGCATATAACTAATCAAAAATTAAGTTGAGATATATTTACATGCACAATTTTTGGTTCATTCGGACTAATTCATTTCGATTGATGAATCTGATTGTAGTGTTTACATGAACGCTAAATAAAGTGACAACCTTCAAATCGGAATAGTTTTTTTTTGGACAGTGCACACTGCACAATAGCCGTGTAATAAAAGCTCATCCTTGACTTGATGTCATAGGTCCGTAACTAAACCTGCTCAGGAGCAGAGATTTCATGTAAAAGGATAGATAACTCTTTAAGCAGAATTGACACGTAAAATCTGTCCCAACCACTGCTACTTTATTACAAGAGTACCCTATTGGTCCAGGGACAATCATTTAAAATAATGATAATTTAAAAATAATATAATAATGTTAGACACAGCCAGTTTTACTCATTGAAAGATTTATTAGTGATGAAATAATTACTTTATAATTGTATTGGAGTCTTGCACACATGCTATACAGTTAATCTGAGTCCTGCATTAATTTGAGCGGTGACACCTATTATGGGAGTGGCTTGATGGAGCCCTTAGACCCTTAAGAACCCTTAAGTACTACACTGAAAAAATAACTAGTAAGATTTACTTAAAAAAAATTTAGTAACAAATTGCACGAACACATTTTAAGTAAATTTTACTGCTCTAATATCAAGTACAACTTACTATTATTAAGTAAAATCTACTTACTAAACTTAACATTCATGAAGAAATTCAATCTAATTGCACCCTAACTAAGTAAATAGTACATAATTATATCTAATTTAAAAGTGTTTATTTAAAGTAATTAAGTAAAGTGTATTTATTATTTTATAGACAGGAACCTTGCATTTATAAAAATATTAAGTAAATCCTACTATTTACTGAAGTAAATAAGTAGATTTTATTATATATGTTTTGATCGAGATGTCCCATTTACTTAGTTTTATGAATATATATTACTCCCTATGATTATGTAAACATTGCTAATTTCTTTTTGATTAATGCCCTCGAGGTCCACTTTCCTGTAGAGTTTAGCTCTAACCCTAATCAAACACACCTGAACAAGATCATCAGGGTCTTCAGGATTACTAGAAAGTTACAGGTTGCTAAACTCTGCAGGGACATGGACCTCGAGCGCCAGAGTTGAGAACCTCTGGTCTATACCTTTATCACAAATCACACAACTAAAATACAGTTAAACTCTTTATTTTTCCAACATTAATAAAAGTGAATCAGTCACATTCACATGACCTACTAAAGTCTGGACACAAGTTAAGTTTTTAAAGGTGCAGTAAAGCCTCATAAAAAAGTGCCATTAATCAACAAAACATGTATACCTTCACTGGTGATATTTGGTCTATTGAAAATAGAAAAAAATAAAGTATGACTGAATGCTACTTCAAGTGTCTGCTGTTCTGTAATACAATTCAATCTCCATTACCAACATGAACTGCATTAGCTGCACCATACAGTTTTGACACCAGGAGGTATAAAATATATAAAACCAAATAAGAATACAGAACGAGATGAGGTTTTAACCTGACAGAGCTAGGTAGTATTGATATAACCAAAACTGCATCTAACATGAAAACCATCAGTCTGTCTTCCTCCCCACACCTCAAGTGTCCACTGTATTGGCTCGTCGTCAGAGTTAGGTCACCCTGTCGCTGTGTTCTGCACTGTAAATGATTTCTGTTGTTTACACAGTATTATACTGTTTATCTCAAAAGTTTCTTGCTGTATAAACTGTGTACAGTGTGCTACTGTAGATTTTGTTGTTTTCACAGTATTATATTGTATTCTCAACAGTTGAGTACTGTGTACACGGTTGACAGTATGTTACTGTAGATGTTCAATGCATTCTGGGAAATTATCAGTTACTGTAAATCTAAATACAGCAGTGCAAACTGAGGCAAAAAACACCACACAGAATTTTGCAGGTAAAATTGCTATTCCTATATGATTACCAGCAATCTTCAAAATATCTTCTATGTTCAACATAAGAAAGCAACTCATACAGGTTTGGAACGACATGAGGGTGAGTAAATTATGACAGAATTTTCATTTTTGGGTGAACTATCCCTTTAATTTCTGTCAGTGGGGGGTACATGAGAGCCATTTGAAAGAGTTTTTTCCTGTAACTGAATGTCGGAAACATCGTGTCTTCTTTGCGACCTGGAAACGTGCTTCATCTGGTGAGTAATAAATATTAATATTTTCATGCATACATTAGCTAATACATTTAATGTTAGTTTAGAATAGCTGACCGCGATTTATACTCAACATTTTACTAGTGTATAAGCTGTGTACAATACTCTTTCAATGTAGTTTGCGACATGTTACTGTAAATTTAAATACAGTAATACAAAATGACCGCGAAAAACAACCACAAACTGCCATTTTGAGAAGAACTCTTTCAGCTCTCTGAGAAACTTTGAGGGCGCCTACGCCTCGCGTCGCTGTCTGTAAAGTTCGCCATAAATATCTTGTAAGTGAAAAATCTTTATTTTTTTATGCAAACCAAATGTCAGTAATAGCGTTAATGTTAGTTTAGAAGAACTGCCTGCGGCGTTGATGTTCTGTAACGTCTGACTGTAAGTTAGAAGCGGATTTCCTTCCTGTTAATAACTTAAAATAACGTTACTTCATTAGTAAATGTGATTTAATAAACCTGAATCGTATATGTAGCCTCTTACGGTCAGAACTAATAATTCGTTTTTTAACAATTTTATGTCGGTGGAAGCGCTGGTGCGTTCATTGTTTTATATATCATAGGTTTGGAGATTGAAAATGTGTTTCATGGTTAGGATTCGGATACGTTACTTGTTATAAAATAAAAATTTCGATTCCTCTAATCAATTCATGCGCACTCATTTTCTTGTAAATCAGATTTGTTTTTACCTGACTGGCGATCTGCCAGGACCTTGCGCGTTCAGTTTTCCAATAGTGTGATCGTAAATTAATTGATTTACAACAGTCCAACAAACGAGATGTTAGTATTAAGTGAGTTATACTTTAGACATGATTTATTCTGTTTTTGCTCTGTTTCGCAAAAAAAAAAAAAAAAAAAAAAAAAAAAAAGCCAAAGAGCAGAACGTCTTATAAAACTTCTGTATTTCTTAAAACGACAATCGCTTAAAATAGCCTGTCATTTAAGGTCATTAAAAAAAGAGAGGATCATTAAAAACTACTTTTAGTGCACTTTTATTTGGAGTTTAAAGTTAGGCTTTGAATATTTGTATTAAACATTAGTTGGCCACCGTTTTGACTGTATTTTAACTGTCTTGTCTGTTCTCTTTTGTCCACAGGTGTGAGCTGTGAAATTTAAGAAGACCATCCATCTTGACGATTGGTGAACTGTAATTCAAATCTATTTATCTTACTACTATACCTTGGTCCAAAACTGGCTCACTGAGGACATTTTAGATGGTCCTATAAATTTAGGTATTCGAATAATTGAACTTCAGAATCTCCATCTTTAGAAATGGGTTTCTCTTGCAAACGGTGTGGTTTCTCTGCGGAGACTATTACTGTATTCGTCAGGCATGTCAAAGAACACAGGAATCTTGCCAACTTTAGATTTTCTTGTGGGCTTGCCACATGCCCTTGTAGCTTTAGGACTGCCACTGCCCTTCAGGTTCACATGTATCGCAACCACTCAAAGCGCAAACCAGATGTCAACAGGTCTCACAGATGTATTGATATGAGCTGCCATGTTCAGGGATGTGATTTCACTTCCACAAACTTTTCAAATTTATGTGAACATCTAAAATGGCACATTAGAGATGGCAAGAAAATTCAATGTCCTTTTGAAAATTGCAAAAAGAATTTCAGAGTGAGGTCTTCTTTCCTCTCGCATGTGAGCAGAAAACATTCAGTTGGGCAGGTTGTCTCTGCAGGTAGTGTGTCTAATGATGATACCAGTACTCCTGATGCTGCTGATGAAGATGATGGTGGCACACACAGTGCAGAGATTGCTGAGGTTGGGGAGAGTTCATCAAACAAAGTAGATGGAGATGTATTCATGACAAACTTAGCCCTTTTCTATCTTAGAATGCAAGCTAAGATGCTTTTGCCAGCCACCACAATCTCAGCTTTAATTGCAGAGTTTCAAGAACTACATACAAATGGGATTACGCATGTACTAACTGTAGTCAGTCAAGAACTGGAAAAACTTAAAATACCGAGAGATAGAATACATGAAATTGTGGATGGACTATCAAAAGAAAATTTACTAAAGATGTACAACGAGAGCGTGTTTCGATCAGATCAAACTAGAAAAACCTTTTTCAAGAAAAGTTTCTGTTATATTGAGCCAACTCAGGTTTATCTTGGTGTTGATCCTAATGGTAAGGAACGTTTCTGCCAGTATGTGCCAGTTAAAGACACTCTTAAAGCACTGCTGAGCCATCCATCAGTTCAGGAACAGTACAACGCTACAAAGATGTACCCTCTGGGAGATCCATATGTATTTGTGGATGTGCATGATGGTAGAAACTGTAGAGAGAACACCCTCTTGCAGAATGTTGCTTCCTCTGTCTCGATCATCCTTTATCAGGATGCTTTTGAGGTTGCAAACCCCCTTGGATCAGGTAAAAAGAAGCACAAGCTTCTGGCTGTGTACATGACATTGGGTGAAATACTGCCACATAATAGATCTGCTATAGACCCCATGCAGTTGGTAATGCTTTGCAGGGAAGTGGATATCCGCCATTTTGGTCATGACAAAATATTTTCTCCCCTAGTAAATGATCTAAAGGAGATTGAGCAATCTGGCTTTGTGTTAGACAATGGTGAAACGTTGCAGGGAGCAGTGATAGCAATTGTAGGTGATAACCTAGGATCACATTCTCTTGGGGGGTTCACTGAAAACTTCAGCAGAAGCAAACACTTTTGTCGATACTGTCTTATAGATCGAGAAAGTTTCGAAAGGGAGCCCACAAAGCTTGGTCCATTAAGGACAAAAGAAACCTATGCAAACTGTGTTGAGGAGTTGTCCAAGGGCCAGGCAGTCACCATAGCAGGCGTGAAGTTTGACTCAATTTTCAATCAACTGAAACATTTTCATGTCTGTCAACCAGGACTTCCACCTTGCCTGGGTCATGATCTGTTTGAGGGGATTGTGTCAGCAGATCTTGCATTGTATATCAAGAACCTGGTGTCTGTTGGGAAACATTTTTCATATGTTCAGTTGAATAGGAGCATATCTCAGCTGAAGTTCCAAGGCAGTGATGCAAGTAGCCGACCATGTGAAGTGAAATCAGATGGAGAGCGCTTGGGAGGTAGTGCTACCCAGAACTGGTGCTTATTGCGACTTCTCCCTGTTCTTGTTGGTAATCGGATCAAGAACCCATTGGAAGACAAAGCTTGGCAGCTGTGCCTTAAACTCAGAGAAATAGTAGAGCTGATTTGTGCGCCTAAGATCCATATCAACCAGGTGGCATATCTCAAGATTATTATCAGGGAATATCTCCAGTCTAGAGTAGCTCTTTTTCCAGACACACTTACCAAGCCAAAACACCACTTCTTACTCCACTATCCTGACCTCATACTGAAATGTGGACCTCTTATTCGCCTCTGGACACTGCGCTTCGAGAGTAAACACACTTATTTTAAGCAGTGTGCTCGGAAGCTCCACAATTTCAAAAATCTTGGTGTCACTTTAGCAGAAAGGCACCAACTGTTGCAGGCCTATCTTCACAGTGGGAATATTTTTCCTTCCATTCTCCAAGTTGGTCAGGCAAATAAATTTGATGCCCAAATGTATAATGCAGCAATTCAGGAAGCTGTGAGGTTCAGGGGCTTGACTAAAGACAACACAATAGAAACCGCTACTGTGACATACAAAGGCACATTATACAAAAAGGGCATGAGTGTTGTTCTTGATGTCAATGATAGTGGCCATGTGCTAGGTAAGATTGTTCTAATATTAGTCAAACAGGAAAAGGTTTATTTTGTGTCTGAGAAACATCAGTCAGTGCCAGTGTTGGACCTTGGTGTGCATTGCCTGCAGTATGATCTCGAGACTCAATATGTTTGTGTGTGTGCTGACAGTCTTGCTGACTATTACCCATTGCCTGTCTATAGAAAGTTTGATCTCGATCTTGCTGTGCTCCATCATTCAGTCTGTCTAGGTGAAAAGTGATGGAGGACATCATAAGAAGCACCCTTCCCCATCTGGACAGTAAGACTATGGAGACTATAGTTAAAGATTTGTCCTCATTGGGAGTAAGGGAGATTGACGACTTTATGTACATCAAAGAGGATGACATCAGACATCTTCTGTCCATAGTTGATTGCAGAAAACTACTACAAAGATTCAACAACAGAAGTAAATATTTAGTTAATGTAAATAATGTAAATAAATAGTCTACATCTAACATGTTGTTGCGCAATCTAGAGATCCTATGTGGGACATAAAAGTAAACAAAAGCATGTAAATTTATTTTGATAATTTACAGGTTTTGATTTTAGTATAGGGTAAAGGTTTTAGCCTGGTATACACCCAATATCCCATTGCACTATTGATGTTATTTATTATTTATTAATTTTATTTTTTGTTAATATTTTTCAGCGATAGACTTATATTTCCTTAGTGAATTATAATATTGGTCATACCATGAGAATAAGTTATTAGTTATCAAATCATTAAAATAAATTATAAAAATATAATGAAAAAGGTTAAGTGTAAACAGTAAAATAAGTAACAGAATAAGTTAAATTAACCCTGTTGTATTTGTCTACATGTTTTCTGTAACATTTGAACCAAAAAAAATTTACAAAGAGGTGTTCTAATGTTATAGACAACATGGTTTATTTCAGTTATGAAATTGACATATAGTTACTCCACATTTTTGCCTTAGTTGTCTGTGGCAGGGCTACACTTAATTTTTGTTTTTCTTTAGATATTGGAGCCCAACAGAACAATCTGCTAAGGGACTCTGCTGCATCTGACATGATAACACTGACTCTTACACCAGTGTCTTCGTTCGAAGCCTCTTCAAGCACGCAGTTAATACTACCATCTCAGCACTCTAACCATGTGCAGCACAGTACCTGGCCCTCAACTTTCCAAGTACCTTGGGACAAGACCAGACCAAGTCTAAGAACATGTCTTGAACTCAGGAAGAGACCAGAAGAGACGGACAGGCGGCACATGGTCAGAGTGACTGTTGATGCCATTATGGAAATATGTTTAAATCCCACTTTGAGTCAGTGTACTGTAGTTGCAAAGAGCATTGTTGAACAATATCCAGACTGTTTCGAAGACAGAACTGATGAGGGAGATCGAATGGGCAGTGGACACTTCACTTTGTGTTCACAATTAAAGACAAGATTAGACAACCTGAACAGGAACAACACCCTCGCACGCCTAAGAAAACCAAAAAGGCCTGCTGTAACTGTGGAGAATAGCCAGCCAGCACCATCCAGAAAATGTGCAAAAACCGACAGCTATGGCTGTATAAACTGGCAGCCGAGCGAGCTGCCAGAGGGAGAAACGAGACACTCTCTAAGTGAGAAGGAGGAGGAGCTTAAAAGCATTTTCACTCAAGAGGGCCAAAATGGAGCAGATAAGGCCAGAGTAAATGAGCTGATGATGATCACATATGAGGCCCAGCGACGTGCCATCAATGCATCACCTGCACCTAGCATTGACCAACTAAAGACTGATTGGCCTTTCCTGTTCATGAAGAGGTTTCTGATCCAGCATTTCAGTACACTTACAGGCATTGAACTAGAATCAAGACTCAGGGAATCCATCACTGGAAAAGGAAGAAGGGTGCTCCATTTCTTCAAGTCTCAATTGCTGCGCTGGAGAAAAGAGGTGAGGACAGTCCTCGCAGACATAGAAAGAGAATCTGGAGATGTGGATCCTGGCCTTGCTGCCATATTGGTGATAATGGCATTCTTCAAAGAAAAAGAAGATTCACTTTTCCTTCTGGCTGATGTAAGTACAGTAATTGTTTTATGATACTGTCATAATGTTTAGATGTTTGATTATTTTTTCCTTTGTAATTTACTGTTGGGAAATTGAAACACTCTACTCTATTAGTTTATATTACAATAAACAATTAGACTATAATAACATAATCTTATTTTTGAGGACCAAAGATGTTATTCTAACATGATGAAACAATCTGATTTATAGGAATAGTTCTTCTAAAAATGAAAATTCTGTTATCATTTACTCACCCTAAAGTTCCAAATCTGTATGATTGCTGTTCCCCATTGACTTATGGAAGTCAATGGGGACAGAAACTCATGCAGGTTTGGAACAACATAATGGTGAGTAAATAATTACAGATTTCATTCAATTTTTGAGTGAACTATCCCTTTGACTGTGCAATGGTAATACATGTTCTTTTATTTGCCTTTTTCCTTATGTTGACTCAGATCTTAGCTCTGATTCGTTGCCCATGTGTGGACTTTTTCATACAGAAACTACCACACAGTCAGATGCAGAGACTCAAGCTGTCCCTGTTGCCTGTGGGGCGGGGCGGGGGGGGTGGGTGCTCCCAGCACACCAAGGATCTCCTGTGTGTAGATTCATAGACTTATTTGCGCAATCACTAGGGTAACAAAACCTGTATTGCTGTTGTACTAGACTAATGTGTGACTTCTTTCACTACTAACGGAAGATTTGTAAAGACGTCAAAGAATGAATCCATTTGAATTGAGCAGTTTAACCAACGTCTCCTGAAGAGATACAATCACTTTATATGATGAACAGATTTAAATTAGGCTTTTATTGACCAAAAAAATGGCTTTTTTAAACTTTGATCAGCAAGGATAAACAAACCAAACCTAACCAAGCTTAACCAAACCTTCTTGTACCCAAACCTCATTGGTTCTCGTGGAAGTGCAAACATGCTTGCATGACATGCAAGAACAAACCTCATGCTTAAGATTTCGTTACCAAATTTGAATGCTGTAAACATTGTAATACATTTTTGTTTACTCTTGATGACAGAAAAATATGCATACAATTTATTTATATTTGCATTACCTTTTTCTGAAATATCATTACTTAGTGAACAATTAAGTGTGATACATAAATGTTTTTTTCAGGAGATTCCATTCTGTTTCCCAAAAAGTGGATGCTGGCCTTGGAAGGGAAGGTCGTCACACAGTCCAGTCCCCTCCAGCAGGACTTCACCTCCGCCCTGGCTGCCCTCTTTGGGTCATTTTATGTTTTCAATGTGGAATACCAGGAGGACGCAGCCTCAACCCTGGAGTTCATCCAGAGGTAAATACTCTTCACTAATTCTATGTACGCTACTGGTCAAAAGTTTTTGAATGGTAAGATTTTTTAAATGTATTTAAAAGAAGTCTCTTCTGCTTACCAGCTTCATTTATTTGATCCAAATACAGCAAAAACAGTAAGATTGTGAAATATTTTTACAATTTAAAAAAACTGTTTTCAAGCTGAATTTTTAGCTCATACTCTAGTCTTCAACCGTTCATGATCCTTCCAAAAATCATTGTCTATTATAAGTTTGCTGCTCAAGAAATGTATTATTTTATCAATGTAAAACAGTTGTGTACACATGATTTGATGAATAGAAAGTTCAGGAGAACAGCATTTATCTGAAATATAAAGCTTTTGCAACATTATAAATGTCTTTACTGTCACTTTTGGTCAATTAAATGCATCCTTGCTGAATAAAGTATTAAAATCTTTCCAACAACAACAAAAAATCTTACTGATGCCAAACTTTTGAACGGTGTGATGATGTTACAAAAGATTTCTGTTTCAATTAAATGCTGTTCTTTGAACTTTCTATTAATCAAAAAATCCTTAAAAAATGGTACAGCCAGTATTTTCAACATTGAAAATAATAAATGTTTCTTGAGCACCAAATGTGCATATTAGAATGATTTCTGAATAAAAAAAAAAAAAAAAAAAAAAAAAGATCATGTGCACACTGAAGATGCAGAAGATGCCTGAACATTCAGCCTTGCCAACACAAAAACCAATTGCATTTAAATATATTAATAGAAAAGATTTATTTTTAATTGTGATCATTTTCACAATTTTACTGTTTTTACTGTATTTTTATCAAATAAATGCAGGCTTTGTGAACAGAAGAGACTTCTTTAAAAATCATAAAGATTCTTACTGTTCAAAAACTTTTGACCAGTAGTGTAACTTAGCAGCTATTTCTTTACATGGCCTTCAGAGTGTGCTTTTATTAAAGGGTTAGTTCACCCCAAAATAAAATTTCTGTAATTTACTCACCCTCATGTCATTCCACACCCGTAAGACCTTCGTTCATCTTCAGAGTACAAATTAAGATATTTTTGATGACAGAATGCTGTCAGATTTCCTTCCATTGACTGCCTTCACAACTAACACTTTGACGCTTCAAAAAGTTCATAAAGAGATTGGAAAACTAATCCTCATGAATTTGAGCAGTTTAGTACAGATTTTCTGAAGAGAATCGATCGCTTGTTATGATGGGCAGATTTAATTGATGCTTTACTCGCATGTAAACATTGATCAGCGCACATAAGCAGAAGCTCAACCAAACCTGCTTCATGCGTGAGAATGAACCTCATTGGTTACGCAGCACGTTTGAGCTTCTGGAAGAAGTTTGTTCTTGTTCGTTATTCGTGTTTGGTTAAGCTTCTGTTTATATTATTCACTGATCAATGTTTACATGCGAGTTAAAGCGTAAATTAAATATGTTTATCATAACAAGCGATCGATTCTCTTCAGAAAATCTCTTTAGAAAATCTGTACTAAACTGCTCTATTCATATGGTTTAGTCCGATCTCTTTATGAAGTTTTTGAAGCGTCAAAGTGGTAGTTGCAAAGGCAGTCTATGGAAGGAAATCTGACAGCATTCTGTCATCAAAAATATCCTCATTTGTCTTCATGAGTATGAGTAATCATGAGGATGAGTAATTAAGGCCTTCGTTAATCTTCGGAACACAAATTAAGTTATTTTTGATTAAATCCGATGGCTCAGTGAGGCCTCTATAGACAGCAATGTCACTGAACTTCTCATGATCCATAAAGGTATTAAAAACATATTTAAAAACAGTTCATGTGAGTTCAGTGGTTCAATCTTAATATTATAATATACAAAATAACGACTTTTCAACAATATTTAGTGATGGGCGATTTCAAAACACTGCTTCTACTTGTTCTATTTTTATTTTTTTTTATTATCTGTGTTTTTTGTTCTGTCACTGTCATTCTGTTACACTGTGGAGCTTCTGTCACGAAAACAAATTCCTCGTATGTGTAAACGTACCTGGCAATAAAGCTCATTCTGATTCTGATTCTGAATCTTTTGTTTCGAATCAATGATTTGGATTGCGTGTCAAAATGCCAAACTGCTGAAATCACGTGACTTTGGCGCTCCGAATCACTGATTCGAAACAAAAGATTCAAGTTCAATGTTCAATGACATTGCTGTCTATACAGGCCTCACTGAGCCATCGGATTTTATCAAAAATATCTTAATTTGTGTTCCGAAGATGAACGAAGGTCTTACGGGTGTAGAACGACATGAGGGTGAGTAATAAATTACATTCTTTTCATTTTTGGGTGAACTATCCCTTTAACACCAGTCGGGAGGGATGCTATTAGGTTCATGAGACTCCATCTTGAGAAAAAAAAAAATCTGACTACTTGGCTCCAACAAATTTCACTTCATTCATACACTTTTGTTACAAATTAATTTCTATTAGTAACACCAATGGGCTTTTGCATAAATGAATGTTTAGAGCTTATCCCTTATTGTGACATGACTTATTTGAGATGATGCTATCGATATTGTGATCACAAATCTTTTTATTTTTTTGTATTTACAGGTTTCTTGTCAGGATAAATCCTGAAAATTCGAAATGCAATTCTGAGTTCCAGGTGAGCAAAAAGAGCGGGAGGATTGTTAGGAGGAAAACCACAGCCTTAAACACACAAGTTGCATCTTTCATTAGGGAGTTTGCACAATATGACTGGCAGAATCATTAAGGTAAGAGTAATATTAGGGGTGTGCAACTGAGCCAATATCTGTAGTAATCTCAAAATTATTTGTGTCTGAATCTGTATTTAGAAAAATCTTAAAAATGGTGGAAATGGCCAGAAATAACCAAAAGTTTGTGAAAAAAATGAGAAGTCTGTTTTAAAATGTAATTCTGTTCCCTTCACAGTTTTCATTTAACAAATATGCCTTGTATAACTCACATAATTTGTATTTTTTTAATTATAATTGTAACATTTCTTTAAACAAGTTTAAAGTAAAAAAGTACCTGATTTCTGAAAGGCACACAGAAACGGCAATGCGGTTATTTGATTTGCAGTTGTGCTGTGCTCATTTCATTCATGGAGTTTACACTCATTTGTGCTTCATAGGGCTGATTGAAATGGCCAAAAATGATCTTGGTAAAATGTTTCATATCAGTCATATCATATCAGTTTATATATTCTTTAAATGTCTTTCCTGAGGTAAATGTAACATTGCTTGACATTATTGCTTTCTGTTTTTTCAACCAGATACATCACAATGTGAATTACTTTTAAAAGATTAGTTCACTTTCAAATTAAAATGGTACCCAATCTTTACTCAACTCACCCTCAATCCAATCCTAACGTTCTTGTTCTGATGAACCCTCTGAATGATATTATTATATCCTGACAATCAAGTTTTATAATGGCGGTAATGATACCAACTATATGAAGCGAAGAAAACTGCTTCCAATCCACATCATCCCATCATAAACGTACTCCACATACTATCCACACGGCTCCATGGGTTAAGCAGGCCTTCTGAAGCGAAGCGATGCAGTTGTGTAAGAAAATATCCATATTTAAAACATTATAAACAGTAATCTCTAGCTTCCGCCAACAGCTTCCGATGCACGTTACGGAAAAAAACGGAACTGGTGTCACGTCAGATACGCTTTTTCTGTAAGTTAAATAGGGAAGGTGTAGGACGTAGTGTAAGCTTTTTGAACGGCGAGAGTTTTACACTTACTTTGTAAGTTGAATGCAGAAGGCGGTTTGGCGGAAGCTAGATATTTTACTTCATAGCTTGTTATATATGGATATTTTTTTACACAAACGCATCTCTTCGCATAAAAAGCTCTTTATTAACCCCCCGGAGCCATGTGGAAGTAGGTTATATGGATGAATGTGGATGGAGACACTTTCTTCAACATATAAGCTTTTATGAAGCAAATCAAGGAGTGAATTGCCAGAAACGGGTATCTGTTGGGCATGATTCAAATTAAAAACACAATGGCAGAAATATGTTATATTTATTAAATCTTATTGAAAATAGATGATTAATACATTTACAGTGCCGCTTGAAAGTTTGTGAAACCTGCAGAATCTGTGAAAAATTAACAAATAAACATACAAAATTCTTTTTTATTAGTACTGTCCTGAGTAAGAATTTTACATAAAGGTGTTTCACATTAATATCCACAAGACAAAAAAATTGCTTGAATTTATTAAAACTGACCCAGTTCCAAAAGTTGTGATTCCTATACGGTGTGGTTACCTGGATGATCTACAACAGTTTTTTTTTGTTTTGTGATGGTTGTTCTTGAGTCCCTTGTTTGTCCAGCATCTTTTGCATATTTGAAACCTTTCCAGCAGTGACTGTATGATTTGAGATCCATCTTTTCACACTGAGAACAACTGAGGGAAAAAGCCTTCACTGATTCCTCCAGAAGGAAACACGCTTTATAAGGGTGACACTTGGGGAACAGGATGAAGTTGTGTAAATTTTTCTTATTTTGTTTAAAGATCATATTTTTTTTATTTAGTACTGCCCTTCAGAAGCAAAATAATATACTTACATGTTTCTCGGAAGACAGATTAAGTACAATTTACATTGATCTTCGAATTCAAAAAGTTTTCACCCCCGACTCTTACTTTTGAATGGGGTCATTTGAATAAATTCAGCTATTTTTTTGTCTTGTGGACTTAATGTAAACATCTTTTATGTAAAATATCTTACACAGGACAGTACTAAATAAAAAATGACATGCATTTTGTATGATCTCTCTTATTTTGTTAAAATTATTCCTGTTTTCACAGATTCTGCAAGGGGTTCCCATACTTTCAAGCGGCACTGTAAAATATATATGTGTGGGTTTTATTCTATGAAGATTAAATAGTTTTTTCTGCAGTACATGGATTTTCCTCTATTGTGTTTTCCTGCAGTTGGTGTACATTGTAAAAAAATCTCTGAATATCCATTTATGACACACAACATGTCAGCAGTATATACCATAGGCTATTATCCACCAAAATGTACATTGTATGTATGTTTACTTTTGAGTTGAAAATATTAATGAAATAAAAAAAAGAGTAAAATTTCAGTCAAGCTTTTGCCCATCATTTAAAGGTGTTGATAATGTGAGTTTTTTTTTTTGATGATTAGTTGTATGTTTGGCCTCAATGATTGATTTGTGCTTATCATTTCTTGCAGGATTATCAGAAGTGAGACTTTTTCCCACATAACACAAGCCCTCCTCACCTGGCCTTCATCCTCACCTTCTTTCTTTCTTAAACTTCTTTCTTTGTTCTACTGTGTTATGTAAGTTTGTATTTTACCTATTAATTTTTGCATGAATTGTTCACTGATTTTACTTATTAATTATAAATTGTTAATTAGTCGTGGTTAAAAACTGATTTTTATTGTTGCATTATATGTCACTGTTATTTTAATGATTAATTATAAATTGTTCTTTAGTCTTGTTTTTTAAAACATATTTTATTGTTGTATTATATGCTGTTATTATTACTAATGTATTGTTCTGTGATTTTAATGATTAATTATAAATTGTTAGTTAGTCTTGTAAAATGTAAAATAAACAGTTTTTGTGCAGTTAAAGCTTCAATTGTTCTTTTTCCTATTTCCCATCAACAGTTGAAATAGCACTTTTACAGGTTTTCTACAAATTCTAAAGGTTATACAGTAGCACTATAAAATAAATTAAAATAACATTTCATAACTGTATAATTCTATACAGTATTATTAAAAATCAAGTGTAATACTGTACTTTGACATGGTAAAAAAAAATACAGTAAAATGCTGTATTAAATTTTACAGTAAGCTAAACACTACTGTAGTTAGTTTTACGGTAATTTTACTGTTGAATGAAATACAGCAACTACTGGATAATTGTTGCCAGTAAGTTACTGTTCATTTGACAATAAATGTTTTACAGTGTGGGTTCAGAGGGTTTTAACTCAGGAACACACTGCTGGGATGTGGAGGTTAAAGAGACGTCAGGCTGGAGTCTTGGAGTAACTACAGCATCAAACCAGAGGAAGGGACGTGAGTTCTTTGACACTGATGTGTGGAGTGTGCAGTATGGACTGTATGAATGGTCTGGTTTTCTTGTTAAACAGGATCGTGATCGAGTGAGAGTGAATCTGGACTATGACAGAGGAACGGTGTCGTTCTCTGATCCTGTAACTAACACACATCTACATGCATTCACAACCTCCTTCACTCACACACTCTTTCCATTCTCCTGGTGTTTTCCTTGTGACTCTCTGAGGATTTTAGCGCTCAGTAGTCCGTAAAGTTTACACCTGTAGGTCTGGATGGAGCTGCTTTCACTGACGGTAATAGTCTAATTTGACTGATCACTGGAGACTCACTGATATAAAATCATTTCTGTGCAGATAAAGACATTGAATCACATCATCCACAAAACTGCTGTGAAATAATGTGTATCACACTACAGCACTATAAATAAAAACAATCACTTAATAAGAGCACTGCTTCTCTCGTCATATTTTTTCAAAAATCTGTCTAGATCAGTATATTCTTGTTCAGCTTTTGACAGAACTGTGAAGATCTGATTTCTCTGCTTTCTCTGTCATTGTTTTCACACTGAACACATGATAGACCTACTACTGCTTCTGACTTGGACTCTTTATTGGTGTCTTTTTTAGGATTTCAAGAATTCAAAGTGTCTGCAAGTGAAGAATCACACATTTATACTCTTCTGTGAACAAATCTGTAAAGTGAAGGAAGACTCTCATCATGTTCAAAAGACAGTCACTGTCTCCATCTACTGGTGTAATTATGTAACTGACAGAAAGAGTCACTGATCCGGATCAGCGGCTCTGACCAACAGTTGGTAATTCACTTTCCAAACACTGAATCAACTGTAAAATCATAATATTTTATTTCAGAGGACCCAACACCTGTGAAGAGATGACGGCAGCTCTGAATCAACACACACAACTGCCAAAGTTTCTCTATATTTCTGTAGCTAAATGTTAGCTCTTATGATTTGTATTAGACCTGTATGCACTGCTCAAGCATAACATTATGACCACTGACCGGTGAAGTGAATAACACTGATTATCTCTTCATCACGGCACCTGTTAGTGGGTGGGATATATTAGACAGCAAGTGCACAATCCAAATCCAAACTGTATACTAATTGTCTGTCATCTTTGACGATAGTGGTCCTGACAGAAATGGGATTTGAGCGAGTTTGACCAAGGTCCAATTGTGATGGCTAGACGACTGGGTCAGAGCATCTCCAAAACTGCAGCTCCTGTGGGGTGTTACCAGTCTGCAGTGGTCAGTATCTATCAAAAGTGCTCCAAGGAAGGAACAGAGGTGAACCGGCGACAGGGTAATGGGCGGCCAAGGCTCACGTGGGGAGCAAAGGCTGGCCCGTTTGGTCCGATCCAACAGACGAGCTACTGTAGATCAGATTGCTCAAGAAGTTAATGCTGTTTCTGATGGAAAGGTGTCAGAATACACAGTGCATCACAGTTTGTTGTGTATGGGGCTGCATAGCCGCAGACCAGTCAGGGTGCCCATACTGACCCCTGTCCACCGCCGAAAGCGCAAACAGTGGGCACGTGAGCATCAGGGGCTTCGTTTATAAATTGTTGTGCAGAAACCATCCTAAATTTGATCTTACGATCATCTCAGATATGCGTATGCGAATATAGAATGAGCGTACGTACAGAAAACGCACGTACGCCTCTCTTTCAGATGTGAAATATATGAATCGCAAATCATCTTGAACTTGCGCGCAACTGAATGGTTTCAGCTCTCTGCTTGTAAACGACTCCTAATTAATGTCATTAACATAAAAGATCACCAGTCATCGTCCAAATCCTTTAATTTAAAACAGCGAGCTGCA
The DNA here is from genome assembly GCA_018155175.1 of Sinocyclocheilus anophthalmus. Lineage (NCBI taxonomy): Eukaryota > Metazoa > Chordata > Actinopteri > Cypriniformes > Cyprinidae > Sinocyclocheilus > Sinocyclocheilus anophthalmus. Next base: position 63,992 of record JADLZN010000509.1, read on the forward strand.
AGAACAGCTTACATTTCCAAAAACCTGCAGTACTCCGACAAGAAAAAGTGCGTACGTCTGCTCAGACCCTGACGTGATGCTAAGCACTTTTCCACGTCAAAGACAGTTTTTATAAATATGAGCGCTGGCGTGGATTTAAGCGTACGCACACTCTAAGATCAAATCTGTGCATACACACGCTTTATAAATGAGGCCCCAGAACTGGACCACGGAGCAATGGAAGAAGGTGGCCTGGTCTGATGAATCATGTTTTCTCTTATATCACATGGATGGCGGGGGGCATGTGCGTCGCTTACCTGGGGAATACATGGCACCAGGATGCACTTTGGGAAGAAGGCAAGCCGGCAGAGGCAGTGTGATGATTTGGGAAACCTTGGGTCCTGCCATCCATGTGGATGTTACTTTGACACGTACCACATAAGCATTGTTGCAGACCATGTACACCTTTCATGGAAACGGTATTCTTTGGTGGCTGTGGCCTCTTTCAGCAGGATAATGCACCCTGCCACAAAGCAAAAATGGTTCGGGAATGGTTTTAGGAGCACAACTAGTTTGAGGTGTTGACTCCAAATTCCCCAGATCTCCATTGTGAAATGTTAGCTACTAAAATTAATGAGAAAACCTTTTCATTATTTGACACTGTGTCCAGTACTGGTGTGTTGCTGTGTTTCACAAGGTTTATTACAGATTATGTCATGATGTTCAGTGTCGTACTGAATATTCTCGTTAGTTCGTTCAGATAATGCAGAGCTGCAGCCGCGCTCTCACCAAAACCTCTTACACTGCATTTACCATCTGATAATTAATAAGAAATACCAAACAAGTATTAATAAAGGTGCTGACGACTGATGCTTGAGAGACACAAACTTTAATCACATCTCCGTTTTATTCAGGACTTTTCTGTTTTTACACAGATACTCTTTCACCTAGAGATCATATTATAGAGACTGTGTCTGTTCACCGAACTATAAATCACTGATTCTTGAGAAGTGGGACAAAACAGGGTGCAATATTGAAAAAATAAAACCTTGTGCTCAGACAAATGATGAAACTACATTTGTGTCTTAATTTATTCACGAATCTTACATGTACTAAGCTACTGAGCTATGCTTTGATTCAACCTCCCAACTTGCAAACATTTCAAAACACATTCTCATTTCAAACATTTTAACATTTCAAAACACATTCTCATGTTAGCAGACAGATTAAACTTTCACATGTGACCAACAGTTCCTCACCAAATATAAAATATGATCAAAATATTCATCTGAGGGAGGTGACAGACAGACCGAGATGACACATCTGACAGTGGTTACACAAACCATCAATTACTGTATTAAACACAACAAACAGTGAGTATGTTATTGTTTATAAAGCTTTTATTCAAGATTCATATTTAAGTATTTTGATATATCGTTGGAACACAAATGATCTATTTTCTCTCGTCTCAGAACAGTATGTGTCTGCTGTGCATCTGCTATGGTAACACGGTAACTTTTAAAATGTAACTTTTAAAAACAGTTATATGAACACATAAATGAATTAGTTGTTACCTCTATCCATTTACATTCACCAGGATCTTAATATTCACATTTAAACATCTTAACAAATGATCAAAAGTGATCAGAACACATATGGTACCCCTAAACCACAAAAATATGATGACTTCATGTTGAATGTCAACTCCTTCATTGGCCAATCTTGAAACCTTACGAAACACACGTGTCCTTGAAAAACAAAAAACAACTTGCTTTGATATGAGATATTATTAAGTCTTGCTTTTAATAAAAACAAGCCCTTTTATATCATTAAACATTTTCATCCATTTTATAGCATATGAATGACTGAATTGTATCTGTGTTGTTTCAAGGGGAAAAGCATGAACTGTTTATGAATTCCATTTTACAGATTAGACAATCAAGACTTCACAATATTGTTATTTCAGCAGCACGAAAAACAAAACGGTTATTCAAACTGGGAATAAATAACAAAGAAACACAGCGCTCCAAGACTTCAGTCTAAAAACTGAGAGAGCACACTAAACAACTCCAGAGTTCTCCGCAGTGACGAATCAAAACGCCTCTGATTGGATATTGCATTCATAAGCTCAAGAGAATCATGTGTGATTGGTTATAATGCTCAACACTGCAGACCACAGAATCATCTCACAGCACTCAAAAATAAATCTGATGTAATGTAATAAAGCAAACCTACTATAAATTAAATGCCACGATTGACATATTTCATTAATTTCACTTTACACATTTCACATGACAGCTTCTTATAGCACTACTACAAAATATCACCTAAATGACATTCTCTCTTTTCCCCTCAGATTTGACAAACTCACTATTTTTGAGTTAAGTCGAGTTATAATCAGATTGTGACTTACTTGCATTTGTGTAGACAAATGTCAGAAATTTGTTATATAAATAAATAAAATGTTATGTAAAAATGTTAATAGTAAGGTTTAACGTTAAATAATATTTCATGCTGTAACTGTAGGGCTAATACAATACGTCCCCTATGAACAGCATATGTGAATATTATGTAGACCTATTGATTAAATCGAATTTATGCTTTAAAAGTAGAGTAATCATAACAGTTTTTATCCATAGTATGTCCATTTAAACGTCTGCGTTTAGCTTCAAATGGCGTCTTTGACAACATTATTATATAAAAATTATTTGCATTCCAATTCTGACATCCAAAAGGCCACAAAATTATTTTTTTTTTTCTTTGTATTGCATGGAATTTACCCATTATCTCCACGTTTTCCCAGTGTTTTTTTCTGCAACCACTAGCGCGCGCAATCTTGCCAGTGACTAACTTTGACGTCTACTCTAAATGGTCTATAGTCTGAAGGTCCCTTTATGGTTCTCCCTTCTTAATTCCCAGGAACAATGAGAAAACCCCTTCAGACATATCGTGTGGTGCCGGCACTGAACAAATGCACACCTTTTGCAAACCTTTGCACATTGACTCAAAAGGAGATTTGCATTCGAAGGGGCATCGGTCATGCACCCATAAAGAGTGCACTTTGAAGAATTACGGTTGATGGATTGTTGAGGACACAGCATCAGATCTGAAAGTGCTGGATCTGAAGATGATCTACTTACTGTGATTGTTTTTTGTATGTCTGTGTAGAGAAGATGAATGATTGAAACTCTTCCCAAATGCAGTGCAGTGATACGGTTTCTCTCAAGTGTGGATCCTCTCGTGTCTTTTCAGGTCTCCTGAATGAATGAATCTCTTTTCACAGTGTGAACACTTGTAAGGTTTCATTCCAGTGTGGATCCTCTCGTGCAGTTTTAAACAGTATGCCGAAGTAAATGTTTTTTCACACTCAAAGCACATGTACTCACTC
>JADLZN010000510.1:0-16255 GCA_018155175.1 Sinocyclocheilus anophthalmus
TACTATACAATGCAAAATAAATAAACTAGATCAGTGTGACATACTGACATATGAAAAAACTTGTATAAAGAGACCTGTATAAAGAGAATATAAAGCTCAGGTTTATTCGAGGGACCAAACTGAGCAAAAATATGAAACGAGGTACAATTGTAAAAAAAGTAAGATGAAATTCTGCTTGTAAGGGAATCAAATAGATTTTTAAACAGATAGCACACTACAAATTCAAAGCATTGTAGATGCAATTGTGGGGTACAACATCAATGCAAACATTACAATGATGACTAAGAGATGTCCAAATAACCTTTTTAAAAGTGTTGTATCATATTAGTTTTGTACAAAAATAATGTATAAATAATCAGGCCTCAGTTGTTTAAATTCAAAATCTGGTCTCTCCCTCACCACAAGCTGGTGTAACTCCAAGCAATACAATCCAGGCTACACACGTTTTGCATAGCAAATCAACAAATTAAAGTGTTCATCTTGAATGTTAAAAAAAGAACAATATAATGTTATTATATGTTGCACTTTAGCTGTTACAGCAAAAAGACATGTGTACCACGACCTGAAGGGGGTTGTTTTTGGACATTTTCACACTAGACTGTCCTTTACTTGCTAAAAAGTATGTACCGTCTCTCAGAGGGCAGAAGGAATGAAGTAGATTGTGCGCAACAGGTTTTCCAGCAGTTTTGATCATTTTAATATTTTAGAGGCCTAGGAATTCATGCATCAAATATGACAAAATAGGCTTTATAGGGTTAAAGTAGGACTAGTGAAGCAAAGTTCTCCACCGTCTGTCCCAGTCTTCACAGCAGGGGCTGTGTTCGCTGAGATACGCTGCACTGATGTGAGCGGCGAGGGCCAACAGCAGCCCTTCCGAGCTCTTTTCAAACTGATTAAATCCATTTGTATGTTTTTATTCATGCTGAGGGTTCCCAAATCTCTTTCAGATGGAACTTGACATGCTCAAAGTCCGAACTGCTTCAAGCCAGTGTTATTAGAAATGGCAGGTTTTTCCCAACCAGTCACCACAATAAAGTCACAGACTCTCTCGCTCTAAAGGCAGATGGAATCAAAGAATGCACTGTCACACATGGGCCCACGGATAGATTTCATCTATAGGGGCAGGGGAGGTGGAAAAGGAGACAAGTGCTCTACAGCTTTAAACACCGCTCCACCCTTATCTAGCCGATAATTACATCCGCTTTCCAATTTTTCTGTCCCCACCGTAGGTGAAAATGCTGCACAAAACTGAAAGCAATAAAACCACAGACAATCAGATTAATTTTCACTATCTGGGACGCGTTGTTGGCCCAATGAGATTTCATTTTGGGCATGATTACTCTGCTCAGAGAAACCAAGCAACCAACAAAATGCTTTGTTTCTTGATTATTCACATCTGCAGCTGCAGTCTTCACTGTGAAAACCCATCCTTCCATTTTACTGATACTGACTCCCATCACTGCTGTCATTCATATAACACAAATATCCTGAATGAAGATTGAAAATATTCTCCATTAAAAGAATTAATATTTACTATTCAGAAATGTTCTCTGTAAAAAAAAAAGTTATTTTAATGATAGAAGACTGTAAAAATGCTGCGGTGAAAACCTGTTAATCAGTTCACTGTAAGTTCTTTTACTATACACAGTGAAAAACGATAATAAATCTGGACATTTCATGTAATTTTACAGTACAATACTGTTAAATATTTGGAAGTGAAGAACAAGAATTCTGGCAAACACTGCTGTTATTTTTACTGTAAATTTTACATATTTATTTTTTTACAGTGATCAAGTATAAGATAACGCATACTGTATTTATAAATATATCACTTTGAAGCAGACATAATGTACTGTAAAACTGTATGCTAATTTGTTACTTTATGAAATAAGTAAAATATTTAAACTGATTTTATAAAACATCTCTGATAATTTTATTGCGATATTTTTTATAACTGGTAGTTTCAATATATTATTATTTTGAAAATAGTCATCATTCAGGACATTTTCTCATAAACATAATTATAAATAAATTTAATGGTTTAAATAATTTATTTTATCTGTTTATCAACTGAATTTCTTTTTGACTCATGATGACAACAATAAAATTTTGTCTACATTATCCAGCTTTTGTGCCATGCACCAATTTAAATATATTAAGATATTATTGAAAAATCATAAAAATCGCCATTAATTAAAATAAATTGAAATGTTAGCATGCATCAGGTGTGAAATTATTAATGTAAAACAGTAAGTACATATATGAACTATGGCTTGAAATGTAAAAAATATGAAATATAAACCAAATGACTTACACATAATATAGCAGACAAAATTTGATAATTACATACATCAACTGGTGCAATCAATCAGTAAAATAGAATTACATTTTATAGTAAATAAGATGTGAAATGTAAGTAAGCCTTAGTAACATTTTTTTTTAATAATTTAAGAATATTGTTGCCAAATATTCTTAAATAACCTTAAACCTCTATTTAAAACACACACACATTATGCATTTGTATTTGACCATTTAAGAAAGACTTACTTCTGATCACCAGTTTAGTTCCTCCACCAAAAGTGCACCACAGTGCTTCATTCTAGTGAACGCGTCGTACAAAAACCTCCGTCACACTCAGATGAACACAAACTCACTCACACACACTGATATGAGACTCAACAGCAGCGGTGGATTATTGGACTAAAGTGATGAAAATCTCTGTATTAATACGTTTTCTTTACACATCTTAATTTGGATTTCTAAAAGATCATATATATTTCTCAAAGCAATTTTTATTCGTTTTGATGACCTTTGCCCTCTCATTGAGTTCACAGTGACATACTTGTTTCTCTGAATGGTTCAGCTCTCTCACTGAATCATGAGAAAACCCGCAGTCTGAACCATGAGACTCACACAGAATGAAAAAAACATGATTTCCAGATTTCTAAAGAAATGAAAACACACACCACTGTATCATGAGACTGAAACACGTTTAAAGGCTCAGTTTTCATCTGCATGTGGGCATTTTCATGTCTGTTTTCCTCCAGGAGGGTTTTTCCACAGAGAGTCACTTTGCATCAGCACATGCTTCAGCGCTCCGAGTGTTTATAGCGTTCAGACTCCAACACTTTATAACACACTGCTGTTTACCACGGTACAAAACCAACAAACACAATGAATCTCTTCAGCAGCTTCATCTGGATTCTGGCAGCTTTTATTCCAGGTAACAGAAGTGAAAGATGCTCATTTTTGACTCTTTAATGTTCATTTCATTAGATTGAACACATATAATGTTGTTGTCAGCAGCATCCAGAGGAATCACTGTGACTCAGCCTGAAGCTGTGACTGTTTCTGAAGGACAAGACGCCACTATAGTGTCAACTGATCCCTGAATATATTGCTTGGGTTTATTTGTATCAGCAGAAACCTGGAGAAACTCCTAAACTCACATCATTACTGGAGTCAAATGATCTCTCAGATGATATTTCAGTCGCTTCAGTGGGATGAGCCAAAGTAACTGATTTCACTCTGACCATCAGTGGAGTCCAGACTGAAGATGCTGCACATTATTACTGTCAGAGTGTACACGGTGATGATGTGTTCACACAGTGATAAAGAGTGGTACAAAAACCTCCGTCAGTCAGAGACACAGTGACTGAACGGATGCTGCAGCTGCTCAAACACTATCACTCACTCACCATAAAATCTATATTATCTAACAATAAACATCAGTTTTGTTGAGCTTCATCGTTTATTTTTTATTATGATTTTTCTGAAGTTATTTTTGTCTCCTGATATTTTCAGCCCTTCATGTAGAAATTCAGTCACTTTTGATCTTCAGTGGATATTTTTCCATCCTTCACTATATTTTTGAGTTTCTGCATTTATGATTTATCCTTATTTTTCTTTCTAAACTGCATCATCAGCATCATAAACATGTTCTGCTTGATCAGTTTAATAAGTCCATCATTGATTTTAGATTCTGCCTCATCTGCATATGATTAACATCACCCAGCAGCATATAAACTGTTTCTATTTCACAGGCAAATGTACTGAACATATTTATAGACTTTCTCATGCAGAAAAGAATGAACAATGATATAACAGTATTTTCAAATGAAACAATTACCCACGGTTGCAGCTAACCATTAAAAAAATATATGCATATCACCATATTTACATTTTTTATAAGATTTATAAGAGTGAGGTGTTGGATGTCAGTGTGACGCGACTCCTAATCAACTCAGTGACTGCAAGACACGTGTGTGTGATCCTCAAGCCTGTAAAGCCTGCAGGAACATCCATGGGTTTATATAAATTGGGAATTAACGTGGTTTATCTCCAAAAGTAAAAAATCTCATCTCAAGTCTACTTGAGAATGAGAGAGTCACGGGCTCGCCCAACAAGGACTGCCTGATGCCCGGGGCAAGCGTGAAAAGACTTCGGCAGTAGACGGATTTTGTCACTGCCCGTTCGGGCCACTTCAGCGTTGTCATACTATCATTTGCATGTGTTTTTTTTTTAAGACTTGTTATTTCAAATTCCAGCGGTTAAAAAGCATTTGGCGCGAAGACAACTACATTCATACTCCAGACACGCCGCGGTGAGCCACTGAACGGGCAAATACATCAATATGTACTACCCGCTGGCAGTAACTTTGTAGCTTTCACCCAAGATTAGTCTGTATTGAAGTATACACTGGCAGGTTGGGGGTAAGCGTACAGTACTATTACGTTCATATTACTTTTTGCAAGTACTATAAAGGAACCATTAGCCTATTTACTTATACAGAGAATATCTTCGTTACTTTTCAATAGTACTAAGTTACTTTTTTTTTTCCATTTATTTATTGACGAGCTGTCTGTCCCCATGTGAGAGAATTTGAGTGTTTGAGAGAAAAATCTTTTGCTTCTGACATTCGATGATCCAGTTCAACCGTACTATTAAACACAAATTACTCTAGACAAACACTTGTCTTTTTTTATTGCTGAAGTGTGCTGAAATTTCTTCTACTGCATTCTACTGTACGGACGTAAATATACTTTCCCTTCAGCCTGAGGCTTATTCTTTTCAATTTAGGTGTGAAAAGGCTTTTTACATTTGCCAAAATGCACTTTTTTATTTTAAAAACAAACAGCAGCCCTGTCCATTAAAAGTACGCAAAAAGTAACGTTCATTACTATTCAATAAATACTAAGTACTAATTAGGTTACGTTTTTATGGAGTAAACGCAATATTGTAAGCATTACTTTTAAAATAACTTTTCCCACACTGCACTGGAGTATGTTTACAGATTGCACTGATGTACCGAACATTTTTTTGTTTTATTTCAGACTACTCTTCCTGTCCATGCTTGCACACAACGGCATCATAATTTTCCCCATGGCCATTTGTGTGGAATATTACTTTATTACTATCTTAGTCTTTAAACGGGCTTTACAGAGGCCCGAGATGCTGACAGACGTACACAAGAGCAGAAAACGTAGCATGCAGCCACGATCAGATGCGTGAAATATAGGAAGAAATCCAAAAGTGAAATTTTTATGAATGTGTTTCTGAGGGGAATGGAATTGACTGTTTTCAGAAATGGCGTTTTCTTTGTTCATTTTTCATTTATGTCCTCGTAGAGCTTTACATAGTGTTATGTTAAACGCGCAGCCTGTGTGTTTACAGCTGTCACCAAGGAAACGCTTTATCGCTTACCATACAGCGCATGCTTGTTTCAGCAAGTAACCAGAAAACGCTGGTTCGCTGTACAAGCGCTGGATGTTTTACGTCGTACCCAAGGTAAAACGCTGTTATCTCTGTAACCCATAAGCGCTGATGTGTTCAGCGGTAACAAGGAAACCTGTATCGCTGTACCATAAGCGTGCTGTGTTCAGCGTACCAAGGAAACCTGTACTCAACGTACATAGCGCTGATGTATGTTTACAGCTGTAACCGAAACGCTGTATCGCTGTACCATAAGCTGCTTATGTGTTTTACAGCGGATACGACCAAGAAACCGCTGTACGCTGTACATACAGCTCTGAGTGTTTACAGCGTAACCGGAACGTTGGATCGCCTGTACCATAAGCGCTGATGTTTTATTGTGTTCTCACTTATAACCAAGTAACGCTGTATCCGCGACCATAACGCTGATCGTGTTACAGCGTAAGCCAAGGAACTCTGCTATCGCTGTCCATATCGCTGATGTGTTTTACAGCGTTAAACCAAGGAAAACGTTGTATCGCTGTACCCATAAGCGCTGATTGTTTCCAATTGTACCAGGAACGCTTTATCACTGTAAACCATAAGCGCTGATGTTGTTTACAGCGGTAACCAAGGAAACGCTGTAACACTGTACCATAAGCGCTGCTGTGATCAGCGGTAACCAAGGAAACGCTGTAAATCGCTTACCATAGCCTGTTTGTTTACAGCGGTACCAAGGAAACGCTTTATCGCTGTACTAGCGCTGCTGTGTTTTACAGCGGTAACCAGGAACCTATGAGTCATCGTCTGTACCATAAGCGCTGCTAGTGTTTACACGGTAAACCAAGGACGCTGTATTCTCTTTACCAATAAGCGCTGATTTGTTAAAGGCGGTAAACCACGGAATCGCTGTATCGTGTACATAAGCGCTGATTGTTATTAACAGCGGTAAACCAAAGGAAACGCTGTATCCTGTACCAAAGCGATGCTGTGTTTACAAGCGGTACCAGGAAATGCTGTAATCACTGTAACATAAGCGCTCTGTTTTACAGGCGGTACCGGACGCTGTATCGCTGTACCAACTCTGCTGTGTTTACAGTTGGGGTGGATAACCATTAACACTGTAACACTGTACCATAAGCCTGCTGATGTTTACAGCGTCCACGGAACCCTGTCTCAACTGTACAATACGCAATGCTGCTGTAATAGTGATCTGCATCTCATTCACCCGCCTGCTGTTCCTGTTTAGTGCAGATGTTTTTATGTAGCATAATTTCACAAAGCTATATGGTCAGACCATTCTGTTTTTGCTTCAGATTTGGAATGTAATACGTCTAATGAGTAAATGCAGTGGTTTGCCTCTACATTTCAATGGCTTGAAAAATCAGGTGCACACCGGTGAATAATATCTAATGTTATTTATATGTGATTTTTTCCTTTTCTGTACCTGAACATCTAACAACAGCTAAAACCTAAAGCAATCCATTCTCATTTCTATTTTTGTTCTATAGTTCTACATTTAACGTGTGCTAAAACTTGTAAGTTGTTGTTTGTTCTTATTCGGGCGCACGTGTCTTTAATGTTTCTTATATTTTGTTTATTTGGCTAGGTAGTTTTGCTGTTTTATCAAATTGAATAGAGAATACAATAAATAAACAAATATTTGGTGTCTATACCTTATGTATTAATAACAAGATACAGATCAAAACAATGATAACCTGTGATATTTTATATTTTGGCAGGGCAGTGAAATTTTTTGAATCGCCCCTACGGGCCAGTAGACAATCCTCAGCGTGATATCCCTGTGTCATGTTTATATACTAAAGTTGTGTCCTTAAATTTATTCATTCAATTGAATGATATGATGAACTTTATAACATTTGTCCATTAGAAATCCAAATATTGAAACAATGCATTTTTACTTCATGTCTCACTTCGTATTGTATTTTTGTGTCTGTTAATGACGACTGTCCTTCTGTAAATGGATGTGGATTGGTTTGCTAGAGCACTGCTTCAGTGCGCTTAGAGTTTTTATAGTGCTGTGAGTTTAACACTTCATCACTGACACAAACAACAATCTTCATCAACATGACCTTCATCATCATCTTCATCTGGACTCTCACACTGTTTGCTCAAGGTTTGTAGCACACATTTGATAGCCAATTCATTTCTTCAAGTATATCTCCAAGTTTTGAGGATGTTCTCTTGTTGTGTTGTTTCGATAGTTAGAGGCAGATCCGTCAACTCAGAGTCCCCTCAACGACAATCCGCTCAACCCTGACAAACAGTGGAAGATCAGCCTGTAACCACACAGATGGGTACAGATGGAGTGATTGATGACTTTTATTCTGTTACTTACAGAACCTGGGAAGGCTCCGACTCCTGCTGCGATTGTAAAAAAAGCTTCAGTCAGGACATCATCAGCTTCCGTGGCAGTGCTCTACAAGTGATTTCACCTCTGACCATCAGTGGAGTCCAGACTGAAGATGCTGGACATTATTACTGTCAGAGTGCACACAGTGGTGGTGGTGGTGTGTTCACACAGTGATAAAGAGTGGTACAAAAACCTCCGTCAGTCAGAGTCACAGTGATGAACTGATGCTGCAGCTGCTCAAACACTATCACTCACACTCACACGAACAGATGATTTGAAAACACACAGATATAAAAACAAATATTACACAAAGTGTTCTCTTCTATCACAGTCCACCAGAGCAAACACATAAAATCCCTGGTAAAAAAAAAAACAACCTGATTTTATCTATGCATGGCTATTTAAATGTCACCCCCCCCCCCCCCCCCCCCCCCTTTTCCGGTGGTCCGCTATTGACCTATTTTATTTCCAGATTACCTGATATTTACGGCTACACAAACGAATGATTCTCATATGGGTTGGTGGGAACAACTGAAATGTCATATTAATTACAAGTAATCCGATTTGAACCCCGTTCTGACGAGTGTGTTATACCGCAGCAGTTCACTCGCCTGACCAAACAGCACACAGCGGTGAAAATCAGAGTATAACAATGCGATTATTATATTTGATTATTAATTAACATCTTCCGGAAGATCAGATGGCAGAATGAATGAGATACCTTGTTGTTGGAACACATATATATTTACCTCAAAAAAAAGCACTGGTGGAATTTCAGTTGTTTTTTTTTATTAATCTTGAATATAGCTCATTAAATGTGCACTCGTGCACGAGCCCTGGTCAGTCGGATATTTTGTTTTTTATTCCCTCGACCTTGGAGCTACATTGTCACAGGAGACTATTGCTGGTATACTTTCACTTCTTTCTCACTTATCTGATGAGATGTACAAGTGGCAGCCTATCTATTATATATATAGCAATTATTACCTTATATTATAATATTATATACTAGATCTATATATATAATCCTCTGTACGGTCCGAAAAGAAGTAGGAGATGCAGCATTAGAACAACACAAAGTGAGGAAATGACTTAACTTATTTCGTTTTGGTGAACTATCCCTTTAAGAGAACCAAAAGAAGGCTTTTATGGAACCCAGTATTTATTTCAAAATATCACAGTCCGAATGCAGCAGTTTGTGCAATATAAACTGTTCAAAAATTATATTAGCAAAAAATATATATCGATAGAATATATAAATAAGACTTTCCAGATTAGATTCAGCGCTATTTAATAAATCTGCATTGCATTAAAATGATTATTTGATTTACTTTCTGCCAACATCCAAAGTGAATAGCAGTGAAACAAACTAATAGAGCAGCTGAACAAAACCCTCGAGCACTTCACTAAGTGCACTTATAATACATTAAACATCACACAACACATTTACTGACTCTTCAGACTTGCTCTGCTGCTCAACAGTCTGACAGCTTAGAAAAGCTCATAATGACTGTTAAACAAACTCAACATCATAAAAACCTCTCAGATCCTCACTGAGCTTTTGTGCGGTTGTGTTTTTATCTGTATAATGTGTCGATGATGAGAGTCTTATGAAGAAATAAACACTGTTAAACGACTGGCTGATGGAGGCTTTTTCCACAGAGAGTCACTTTGCATCAGCACATGCTTCAGCGCTCCGAGTCTTTATAGCGTTCAGACTCCAACACTTTATAACACACTGCTGTTTACCACGGTACAAAACCAACAAACACAATGAATCTCTTCAGCAGCTTCATCTGGATTCTGGCAGCTTTTATTCCAGGTAACAGAAGTGAAAGATGCTCATTTTTGACTCTTTAATGTTCATTTCATTAGATTGAACACATATAATGTTGTTGTCAGCAGCATCCAGAGGAATCACTGTGACTCAGCCTAAAGCTGGGACTAGTTTATGAAGGACGACCCACTATAAGTGTAAACTGATTCCTGAAATAGTGGCTGGGTTTTAGCTTGTACAGCAGAAACCTGGAGACACTCCATCACTCAATCATTTATCTGGTACACGAGGCGTATGATGATATTTTCAGTCGATTCAGTGGGATGGAGCACGAGATGGAACAGATTTCACTCTGAACCACAGTGAGTCCAGACTGAAGATGCTGCCCTTTATTCACTGTCAGATTGCACCACGTGGCCCAGTGTTCACAGGCAGTGGATAAAGAGTTGTACAAAAACCTCCGGCAGTCCAGAGACACAGTGCACTGACTGATGGCTGCAGTCGGGCTCAAAGGAGGATCTGAAACTGTTGTTTTTTTGCTCTTTCTGCCTCTATTCATTACTCTCTGTCGGGAGAAGAGTAATGCTGGAATCTGGACTGACTGAATCTGCACAGCTTTGAGGTTTTGGTTTGATTCGTTGTGCTCTTATAGATCCGTCTCATGATGGAGAATGAAGCTCAACAGCTCTCTTACAAACACATGCAGCTGTTTTCAGTCACGGAGCTACAGCTGCTATAATGAATGATGAATGACAAAACTCTAGGCTACTTAAATTCAATACAGAAACTCACAGTTCAATAACATATTTCAAATCAGCAATAAAATCTGACATGAATGATACGTAAACCTTGTTTCATAGCTTTTCAAACTGTCTCTTTCAGGTCGGTTCAGCAAACGCTTCACATAAAGACCAGACAGTGGCTCTGCTGATTTATGAAACTAAAACCCTCATATTGTGTCCCAGTTTCTCCCATCGACTGTAAAACCAGCGATCGATCTCAGTTACTGTACACGACTGTTGAAACCTTTGAGATCAACCGTACACAAATGTAACATATGCACGTACATGTATTACATTTCCATACACATATGTATGTTTATGTATGTTTAAAACATTTTTGGACGTATGTGTCATGTACATGCATATCCATTCTACAACACATGTGGATATTATATAAGCAAATCTGAAAGATAAGACATGTATTTTAATATATATATTAATATACATCTATATACAACCATCTATAAACATACATAGTTTTTGTATATATGTTGTTTTAATAAAATTGCATATGTTCACATATATGGTTGCTACATATACCACAGAAAAAATCATCACATAGATATTATTAACATATGGACATATAGAACTTTTGCTATGAGGATTTAACATGTGTTATAAACTTACATCTTCATCTATCCAGAGAATATACATATGTGAAAATTATGTATCACCTCATGTCTAAACATATGTAAATATCACTGTTTAATATGGTCATATAGTTTTTTTTTTTAAATAAATTTATACTTTTATTCATCAAGGACGCATTGAATTGATCAAAAGACATTTATAATGTTACAAAAAAATATATTTCAAATAAATGCTGCTCTTTTGAACTTCTCAAAGAATCCTGAAAAAAGTATCACATTCACAAATATGAAGCAGCACAGCTGTTTTCAGTATTGATAATAATCAGAAATATTTCTTGACCAGCAAATCAGCATATTAGAATGATTTCTGAAGATCATGGGACACTGAAGACTGGAGTAATGATGCTAAAGCTCTGTTTTGAAATCACAGGAATAAATTATATTTTCATATAGAAAACAGTTATTTTAAAATTGTAATAATATTTCACAGTATTACAGTTTTCCTCTAGTTTTGATCAATTTAATGCAGCTTAAGAGACTTCTTTTAAAAAATCCTTTATTAAAAAACATACTGACCCTAAATGTTTGAATGAGAATGTAAATACAGTCTCTGGACCCGAGTGACTTTAATTTGTCCTTTTTAGTCGTGTCAACCTTCATCATTAAAATCAGTGCAAAAGTACAAATCATGAGGCATAAAAGGTGAAAATATGTCCGTGGGACTGAATTGTAATGCTGCTGACATTTTGGAATTTTTTTAAATAGATATTTATCACTATTTATTTAAACATTTAATCTTTACACATTTTACACCATCAGGGGTCTTTTTTTCATGTGGTTTGAATTGGTTGTCATTTTTATGATATTTTCTTTTAAGATCACACTTATTGATAAACCATGATTTGAGCATAAAAATGTTCAGATGTGAGTCAGTCAGTAAGAGCGTGTCTCAATCAGCTCCTTAGTTCACTAGTCAGTGCACTACTCAGAGATTACATAACGCTCACGCTCAAAACATTCCCACAATGCACCAAAAAAGCCAGTGTGCATCACTGCTGTCTATAGAGATGTTTCTTAAGGTCCCTCAAACCAACTAAGCTGAAATGAATGTGCTTAATTTATATACAAAAACACTAATCAAAATATTTAAAGTTATTAATACATCCATAATCATAGTCCCTCCTTTACTAACCGACAGCTGCATACCCTGTCAAATAAATTGTACCAAACCAAGATTAAGCCACGTGTTATGTGCAGATACAAATACTGACAGGAGGATGAATGATCACACTTCATTTAGCAGCTCATTTAAATACAGGGACAGTTCCTTGTGCATATTGAATCAGATGCTTCAGTGCTCTTGATAGTGTTTATAGTGCTGTGAGGTTAACACTTCATCACTGACACACACACAATCTCATCAACATGACCTTCTCAGCAGCTACATCTGGACCTCCACAGCGTTTGTCAAGGTTTGTGCAGCACCATTTGATATCAATCCATGTCTTCAGTATGTGTCCAAGTTTTGAGTTGATGTTCATGCTGTTGTTGTGTTTCCGCAAGTAAAGGACGGATAGCGTCCGCAGGCCCCAAGGACAGCAGCGCAACCAAACCAACAGGAGATCAGCTGTAAAACAGCCAGATGTGTACAGTAGAGTTCGTGGCAGCTTTTTAAGCCTGGTAGCTTACAAAACCTGAGAAGCTCCTAAACCTCCTTATTTAATTCATGCAGCAGCCGCAGTCGGAACGCATCTAGATTCAGTGGCGTGGATCTAACAGTGATTTTCACTCTGACCATCCATGGAGTCCAAATGAAGATGCTGGACATTAGTACTGTCAGAGTTACCACAGTGGTTGTGTTCACACAGGGATAAAGAGGGGTACAAAACCTCCGCATCAAGTCCAGTGATGAACGGCATGCTGCAGCTGCCCACACTTATCACGCACTAACTGACCCCCAGAACCGAAACACAGCAGCTACACAATGCCTCCAATGATTAAGAGTCCAATCACTCTATTAGAGCTGGGATCGGTCCTGGACGATGGGTTTTGACTCAACTTGCTCATGCAGAGAGTGTATAAACTAATATCAATCAAATAGACAATAAAAGCAATTTTTTTTTGTACAGTATAGTACACTCATATCTCATTTTAAGTCATATGTAGTTAGTTTACAGCATTGTGGTTTTTCATTCACAAAAATCATATCTTTTATGTTCTTGTTCCTATAGTGTCTCTTGCTGCCCCCTGTTGTCCTGACCCCTCGCACCACATTTCACCCTGCATTTAAATAACAATACATGAACATTTGAAAAAATTCTTTTGTTTGCACAAACATGAAATCATACATGTTATGAAACGGCATGGGGTGTCAATGATGACAATTTACCTTTTTTGGGGGAACGGTCTCTGCAAAGGTGCCTATATCCGATTTTTTTACACGTGCAGTTTTAATGTGATTTTTCTCACTTGCCCCATTTTGCATCAACTACTGATGACACATTACTTTTATTATGATTATCCTGGTATTTTCCAGCTATTGTGTCTTTGGAAGGCTTTCTCTTTCAACATGTTAAAGCCACAAATTCACGTTGGTTCTTATTACAGAAATGCAAGGATTCCCAACTTTGTTGTCACAGAAACTTCTTTACCTATATTATTTACTTAATTATTTAATAGTTAATAATTCTAGCATGCATGTTCAGTTTCTCTGAAGTTGGTTAATGTCACCATGCAGGCAGGTAAACAATCAAAATGGATAGTTTTATTTTTAATTTTGCATTTTTATATCTATAATGGTCAAGCTTATCATATTAATATTGTGATAAACGTTAGGATCAAAGTATATAAAAGTATCTGATTATATTACCTAAAATTAGTATGTAATGGCTCTGCTTGATGATACCCAGATTACTAGCTTATCTCCAATGACTCAGCCGCCCTTGACTGCCCGCTGCCATCTTGATGACAGTTAAACAGTTGGATTTGCGAGAACTTTCTTCAGTTTTAAACAAGGAAAAAACTGAAATCATTGCATTTGGAAACAAAGATGAAGTTCTCAAGGTGAATGCATACCTTTATTCTAGGGGTCTAACAACTAAAAATCAAGTCATGAATCTTGGTGTGATTCTGGAGACAGACCTTAGTTTCAGTAGTCATGTCAAAGCTGTAACTAAGTCAGCATACTATCATCTCAAAAACATTGCAAAAATTAGATGTTTTGTTTCCTGTCAAGACTTGGAGAAACTTGTTCATGGCTTTATCTCCAGCAGGGTGGACTTTTGTAATGGTCTCCTCACCGGTCTTCCCAAGAAGACCATTAGACAGCTGCAACTCATCCAGAACACTGCTGCCAGAATACTGACTAGAACCAGAAAATCTGAGCATATCACACCAGTCCTCAGGTACACTGGCTTCCAGTTATATTTAGGTTTGATTTTAAAGTACTTTTACTTGTTTATTAACCACTCAATGGCCTAGGACCTAAATACATAGCAGATATGCTCACTGAATATAAACCTAACAGACCACTCAGACCATTAATATTCACACAAACTGGTCACACAAACAAGAGAATCCTGCTTTTAGGTTATATGTTGCCCGCCCGCAGCTGGAATCGGCTTCCAGAAGAGATCAGATGTGCTAAAACTTTAGTCACATTTAAATGCAGACTCAAATCTCATCTGTTTAGCTGTGCATTTACTGAATGAGCGCTGTGCTACGTCCGAACTGATTGCACTGCTTTTTTTGTATAATCATTTTCTATTCTTAACTATTTTAAATTCCTTTTACATTTTTTAAATCAATTTTTAAATCATTTTCAATGTTTTAAATTCCTCGTCTTATTGTTGAGATAATTTTTTTTAATTATTTTTTCATTTATTCATTTATTTCATGTAAAGCACTTTGAATTACCATTATGTACGAAATGTGCTATATAAATAAAATTGCCTTTTCCTAATGGCTTACGCTACGCCATTTTACTGATACAATTTGTAAGAATCTACCCGCTCTGACATCGTACTGGGCATTACAACAGCTCGGTCCGAGAGAGTTCAATTTAGTTAAAATGACTTGATCGTGTGGCCAAGTATGTGTCCTATCTCAGAACTTTGTGGCTCTGCATTTCACCATCAGTGCACACACCCCCATCATGAGGAGTAACACACACACCACACACACGCAGTGCGTAGTGACACCACACACACACACCCAGCATTGAGTAGTGAACCACACACACCCACCACACAGCAGTGAGTCAGTGACACACACCACAACCACACACCCACACACACACACAGCAGTGAAGTAGTGAACCACACACACACACCACACACAGCATGAGTAGTGACACACACACACACACACACACATCACATGAACACACACACACACACACCACACAGCAGTGAGTAAGAACACACGACACACACAGCAGTGATTAGTGCCACGCACACACACACAACACACCACAACAAGCAGTGAGTGTGAACACCACAACACACCACACACACAGCAGTGAGTAGTGACACACACACACACACACACAACACACACAGCAGTGAGTAGTGAAAACACACACACACACACACCAGCAGAGGTCAGTGACCACTCACACGCCACACACAGCAGTTGAGTAGTGAAGACCACACACCCAACACACAGCAGTGGTATGAACACCACCACCTACCCACACACACCCCACAGCATGAGTATTGCAACACCACACACACACCCGACCATCAGTGAGTAGTGACACACACACACACAACCACGCAGTGATTAGTGACACCACCACACAGCACACCCAGCAGTGAGTAATTACACACCACTCACAGCATGAGTATGACCACACACACACACACCCACCACCATATCATTGAGTCGTGAACCACACACACACACATGAGTAGTGACCGTGGGTCGCAACTGTAACTTTATCGGAAAGAATAAGACTCATCTCAACCAATTTGTTACAAAAAGAAACAAAATAACATTTATTACACATGCATCCAACCTAAACCCATTACACTTGGGGAAT
>JADLZN010000511.1:0-333262 GCA_018155175.1 Sinocyclocheilus anophthalmus
AAAGTTGAACGTTATCTATATGGTTCGACAGAATCAGCTTCAAGAGTCCAATTTGTCTGAGCCTGACGCACTATGCAATTTTTCAACTAATAACGCTTCGCCGGATCTGAAAACAGGAAACTGAAACTGAAATTGCACAAGGGCTTGACCATCGTGAATTAAAACAGTCAATCCAGATTAAACGGCGAAAACATTCTATTATGATTAGGGGACAAAGTTTATGTCTTGGAAAGAATTTAATTCTGAAAAAGACGTCTGACTCAGCTCAAACCCCGATGGAGCGTGACTGGTGTTCTGGCGTTGCTAGGGATGAAGGGGAAAACTTGTTTTGTAAAAGACGTCATAGAGAGATTTTCTTTTCTGGCTAGCCCGCCTGTAATCTCATTACTACTGTTTGTTTGTAATGGCAATTTGATAATTTTCTTCACTACTTCAATGTATGAATGTGTATTAAACAATATATTGTTGAAATAAAAGGTTGTCTCACTTAACTCGTTATTCTATTCTCTGATTTCTACCTTTTTGTTTGTTTTTTGTTACGATTTATACAAAGAAAACAGGAGTGACAAAACAGTTAGACGGAATAGAACGTACGAGCGTAGACGGAAAATAATGAATAAGAAACGATTTTGTATCTTATATCTGATATAAGCTAGGATAATATAATAATGTAACGTGAATGTCTCGAATGAAGACGAGGTTTAAAGCAAAATTTTATTCATTCACGACCAAATCGCAGAACTTTTTTTTTTTTTTTATATAAAAACCAGAGGCCACGCTCACATGACATCAAAACTAGGGAGACAAGCTATAACCCCTAAGCTTAAGGCCTAAACAATTCCATTAGGTGTGGGAAATAAGATATAATGGTGACACTCGGTAACCGCCAATTCAACAGAAAAGCGACAGCATGGAAACTATACAATTGTTCTTGGGTTTCAAGTGTAGGTGATGAAAACTTGCGGTTTAAATCTCACACCGTTTGAGCGACCTAAACGGCAGCGCGTTAAACATGTAGGTAGATGAAAAACTTTCAATATAAACTAGAATGCAGCTCTGATGTGACTTATATCAGTAATAAACAGTTGCATTTGCTAACTAACTATTGGAATTTATGACATGTTAAAACATTTTGGTATACTGCAGATGAGGACAAAAACTTCTTACCACATGTTTTCATAAAAAGAAGAACGTAATATTAAGGCATCTGTTTTCTGGGTCAGACCTAAAAGACAGACGCCTGAAACACCGGTATCAAAGTATTGGTGTGAAGAGAATAAAAAATACATGAATCATCCCACCTTTCGCTTAAAATGACTTATCAACTGTAAGTCATTTACCTATGGTCTAGAGACATACACAAAATAAATGCGTATCTATGTATGTACTGTGAAATGTGTGGCTTTAAGTGTAATAGTTAGAAAAGTTTGAAGTGTAATAGTTGTATAGGTAGCAGAAAAACACCAATACTCACTTTTCTTGTGACCCACATCGTAGGCAGACCAGAAAGATGACCTAAAATAAATTTAATTTGTTTAGTCTTAAGCTGTGCCATGTAGAAGGACTGTCATTTAATCGATCAATAAAATAAAATTATTTTGATGTATTTCTTTTGAGAGTTTAGCCCTGTTAACCCTAATTACAGAATAATGCAATATCGGAAAATGATCAGACAAGTCTAAACATAAAACATCTGATTTAATTTCTTCAGTTAGAGCCTTTAAAATGTTATCAGTTAAAGTTGTTGAATTTTCCTTAACTATTGTAGGTTTATGAATAAGAGCAAATAAGAATATTAAGAAAATCTACAGTAAGGATATCAAATTTCTCGGACCCCAGTATGTTACCGTGGCAAAGATTTATTATTTTGTCCTTCCTCACGAACCATGTCAACTATCATTGAGCTTTTGTCTGTCAGTTTTTGGTCAGGTTCTTGATTGAATTAATAGTTTTAAGGTGTGCAGAATGCATTAGATCAATCAGTGCACAATGTGTGACGGATTTTTATATGTTTTGAACACATTTTCAAGTTCGTTATAAATATGTTTCTGTTTGTAAGAACATGTTGGCGTACATGAGAACAGATTGAGAACTTGTTGATAATGTACATGTGAACGTGCAAACAGCGCTTAACCGATATGAGTTTTATAGTATCTGATAAATGTTTTAGAAAGCGTTTTCATAAGAGGAATGTAAGTGATTGTTTAACAAGCTTGAAATGTTTTAATGTACTTGTTTACAGTTTTATATTCAGCATACTGTAAATAAAGCAGTTAAATTATCACATAGTATTACTTCAATTAATTCCGTGTTAACAAACAGTACGTAGCCTACTTCAGCTGTTCTTTGTGTGATTTCATAATAAAAGCATCTAAATTGTTAACAGACTATTATGTTTTATATTAAAACTTAATAAAAATGTTTAGTAATGCACAGCTGTGTAAGACACGAACCAAAACATCACATTAATATGTTATCAGTCCTTTTACAGATGTTTTGTGTACTATCGATTTTAAGAGTGTATGGTTTATCGTGCATGCAGATTATATTTTAAAGTTGTTAAGCTAAATCAATGAGAGACTGGTTTATTCTTTCTACAGGCTTATACTTTACGCATGTAGCTAGAACATATCCGCGTTTATGTGTAGGCTACTCAATATTGGTCAGTCGTGACTCGTATCGACATGAAGGATCAGTGAATGAAACCGTGACCACAAACATCATCAGGTTAAATTAACAAAAGACGATACGCGTTCACACAGTTTACTTTATTTGAATGTTTCGCTGATATAAAATGACCCCTGAGTTGTTAGAAAAGAAATGCATACTGACATCACTGCGAGATGACTTAAGGACACTATGAACCGGTTCATTGAACCGAACTGAAAAGATTAGATTCACGGAAATGAATTGGACTTTGAATCACTAACAGAGATCACAAAAAGGTGGTTTGTAACAACACAACACGGAAGGAGCACATACTTCACAAAAAGCATGGAAATGTGAGTCTTTTATATAGGGTATCCGAGCGCGCATATAATCAGAAATCCAACGATTTAGAGCGCTGTCATGTATGTGTATTTTGGGATATGGACCCCCGGTGGCCATGTTTGAAGTCTGAGGTGTATGCTGGGTATTGTAGTTCCCTGACCTGAAAGTCTACAACATTTGAATGAGGTATTAGTTACACACGTTCAATTTAACACCTTTGTATAAACAAAAACAAAAAGAATTGTCAAAACATATTTAGACTAAACAATTATATTCAAGAATAATACGATATACATGTGCTAAAACAGGCTTGATGTGTATGTTGTATTGGAGCAAGCGTGTTATGTTATGTTATCTTGTGAAGCGTTAGGCGTTAGGATTCGTGTGTTCTTGTAACCAAATAATTGTCTTTATCTTAAGAAAAACTGCGGCGCTATAATACATTTTCTGCTATGACTGTACTTGTTACGATACTTCAAATCGAGTCTGGCTTGTTTTATGAACATACACTTGTTTGCCAAACTAGTGTTAAGTGATATTGTTCACATTTTTAACGTTAAAGAGATTAATGAACTCTTTCACCATCTATTATTGTAATAATGCATAAACAGTGTTGGGGCGCAACTAGTTACATGTAATGGCGTTACGCAATTTAATTACAAAATAAATTTAATTGTAATCAGTTACAGTTACTGAGAAAAAATGTGCAATTAAATTACAGTTACTTATGAAAATGTCAATGATTACAAGGGTTTGCATCTGAATCCTTTCCCTCTCACACACCACAAACCACACACACACACCACTATACATTTATTGTAACTTTCCATAATTATATTACACTCTAAAATATGATACACCTATTTCATGAGTTTAGGACACATGCTTATTCCATAACTGTATATTTGGGTTTATGTATATGCTTTATTTATTTTTTTTAGATTAACTGTTTTTTCCAATCCGTTGTTAGATGCCAGTGTTTTCCTGGCATAGCTATGCAAAGACAGATTTTAAAACAGTATCATAGCTATTAAACTATCTTGTTATGGTTTTAAATGTGTATTTAATCTCAGAACAATCTCAAAGCAATTCTGATTTTGTGGTGTTGTGCTTTAAATTAAATTATTATAATCCTAATTCAAGTGATGAAGGATTTTGAAAGTCTTACAGTAATTATTTGTTGAGTCCTACTGTAATGTTAACCCTGGTTGGTTTACATGTTTCAAAAGATTAACAGTTGAAAACATTACATATTTAGAAAAGTAATCAAATCAGTTACATTACTTTTTTAAGTAATTGAAATAGTTATGCTACTTATTAGATTTTAAATAGGGTAACTTGTAATCTATAGCCTATTACATTTCCGTAGCAACCTTCCCAACACTGTGCGTAAAATAGATCCATTAGGGTCTCAGCTAGAGCTAAATGTTTAAACAAACTTAAGGATGATTTTGTCAGTTTGTGGTGAGGTTTGAAAGAGTTTGAAAGAAAAAAATGTTTTAGCTTATAGATGTGATTTTACTACAAACTATAAGCATTCCAACTTTAGAAACACAACGCTATGTTTTTTTGTCCCAACAAAACGGTTGTTTGACATTTAAAAAGTCAAAAGAAAATTTGTCGCGTTTTGATGAGAAAGTCAGATATGGTATATCAATTAAGTCTTTTTTTTTTATTGATTAATATGATAGAATCATGCTGAATTTACAAGGTTATGTATTTATACAATAATGTTTCATGTACTCACTGGTTACTTTATACATATTCAAGAGAAATGCATAACCTCAGTTGTTTAATCAATCTAAAGTTTTTAGTCCGTCATTATAATATCTTAAAAGTAAAGTCTTCCATACATTCTATTTTAATTTGTTGCAGGACTCTGTTACACAAAATCCAACTGAGTATGACCGTGATTCCTATATGAAAGCTAAAAAAGATTACTTTTTAAACAATTTTTAACAGTAATACTGAACTTTACACATACTTAACATCTTAACACATATGTATCAGTAAGATATTAATGTCATCACAAACCATCAGACACATCAGCTTGGGGTGATGAGATGGACTTATCGAATATTTGATTGTTTCTTATATCAATAAATTGATCAAATCTTAGTAAAATAAAACATTATAGTGCTATAGTGGAAAATAAATATGTTGCATTTAAACAGCATGGTTAATAACACCCTTTTTAAGTAAAGTGAGAAAGAAAGTCTAATCTGTTGTAAAGGTTCTGTGAGATATTTGTAGCATCTTGTATAAGAAACACGTTTTGTTGCAAACAACCTTATGACAACTAATTTTCAGTCTATTATAGCTAATATATTAATAAAAATCTATGTAAACGTATTGCATTCATCAGAGGATTATTTGACTGCTTCTAATCCTTGCTTTAGCACATCATGTTTTTAGGTTTGAAAGTTCTAAAAATCTCCAAAACTTAGCTTATTTGTTCAAACAAAAGTTATATCATTGTTTAATCATACTGCTTTTCATCATCTTGTAGAGATACCCTGTGTGATTCTAAAAGTTTTTATTTGTAAAAAGGCTTGTATGAGACTTCGTACACGTCTAAATGTTTAACTGTAGGGATGTTTGTGTGCATGTTTGTGTTGAGTGTTTGTGTTTATGTTTGTCTGCGTGTTTGAGTGTTTTTGTGTATATATGTCTGTGTCTGTGTTGAGTGTTTGTGTTTTGCGTGTATGGTTGTTTAAAACATAAATCTCCCTATTTATTTCACTTTTGTTGTTATTGTCTTTTTTCTATCTATCTAAGTGTATCCTGAACCTCTGTGAAATCACATTCACCAGCTATACATTAGGCTATTAACATTCCTGTTTTTCTTCTTAACCTAACCAGATGTTTGAGGTTAAAAAGGGGGTTCATATTCTTTGACCAGTTACTGAACTTTTCACTAAACTTTTGACAAAGTTCACGCTCGCAGGTGCAGTTCGTAATAGATACAACGGAGATCCTTTGATCAGTGAACTGATTACTTGACACAACACCGACGTTTACAACGCCAGGTCCCTCAAAAAACTCATTAGTTTGCAAATGAGTTGCGATCCCAGAAACAGTCTTAGATGTTTCACAAACGTTTGAAATACATTACGCTGATATGGACGCTTCAGTAATCACACAAACCCCAGACACCCGGAGCCAATCTCGTTTCGATACACTGCGTGATACGAAATATTTACATTTCGTACCGGGTTGTAAAAACCTTAGACGTTTAATTACGCATGTCTGTTTTAATTGATAGATAACACGCCACAAGCGTTACAGACGGAAAATCAAAGAGTCTCCCCCGAAACACCCCAGCTAGATATTTGCGCAAGCATTCGTGTGTTTTAACTGTCATACCCACACCATAAGTTAAATTTGACAAAACCAGAGAGTAAATAAAGGAATTACTAAATTAAGTGCGAATAACTAAACTAAACTAAAATAAAATTAAAAAAACCAAACAACCATTTTTCCTTCTGGCTTAGAGTTATTGTTTAAAGAAACCTTGACTATCCGAATTTTAAAATGAAACAAAAATAAAACGTCTGGGTTACACGCCTACGTAATTGAAACAAAAACCAAAGAGAATAAAGGTCTTACTCAATAATGTGAATAAATAAAATACAATAAAATAAAACAAACAACAGTTTCTTCCTAGGCTTCGCGATGATTGTTTATAAGGTAAAACTTTTTAAAGTAAAAATGATGGTCTAATGTTAAAACAGATAGAATGTTTTCATCAATTAAGAAATTATATCGATTTATTAGAAACACTACTTTGTTTAATTCTGTTAACATACATTTAAATCTATCTTTGCGGTGAGGCATCGTTGTTAGGGGAGGGCTGTAGGTGTGGCCTGTGCGCTTCTGAGCTCATTCCGTGTTTTGACAGCTACGCGTGAGGATGAACTGACGGAAAACAACGTAAGATACACGGGGATCTTTTTCTTTTGTTTAACTTGTGAAAAACTCTAACTAGTTTTTAAATTGTAATGGTAGAGTGCAACATAGACTTTGCCTAGTATCTTATTGCTAACGGTCTGATATTTTTTGTTTTAGATCACGGTAAGATAAGTCAGCATTTTTTCTTTCTTTTCTAACCGGTAACAAACTCTCAAACTTTTAAAAAAACGTAACTGCCGTATTGTTTAACCAACGTATCTGATATATATATATATAATTTTTTAGATCACAGTGAGATGTCAGCATTTTTTTATTTTATTTTATAACCGGTAACAAACTCTCAAACTTTTAAAAACGTAACTGCCGTATTGTTTAACTAACTATCTGGAAGGAGAGGATACTTTTTGTTTCAGATCATGGTGAGAAGACACCTTTTTATTTCATTTTCTAACTTGTAACGAACTCTAAATAGTTTTAAATCGTAACAGAGAAACAGCCGTATTGTTTAACGAACTATCTGATTCTCTTTTTTTTGTTTGTGTTTAGATAGATGGATAGATGGATAGCGGCCTAGTTTTTCTTTTTTATTTTCTAACTTGTAACAAACTCTAACTAGTTTTTTAAATTAACAACACTTAAATATTTGTCTTAATAACCCTGGTTTTTTACTCTTTTCTGGAAATACAGACATTACA
This sequence comes from Sinocyclocheilus anophthalmus, assembly GCA_018155175.1. Lineage (NCBI taxonomy): Eukaryota > Metazoa > Chordata > Actinopteri > Cypriniformes > Cyprinidae > Sinocyclocheilus > Sinocyclocheilus anophthalmus. Next base: position 7,599 of record JADLZN010000511.1, read on the forward strand.
TTGTTTATATATTTTATATAGTTTGATGTTTTTCTTGAAATGTATGTGTGTGAAAACTTTAATAAAAACTTCCCTTTATCCCGTTTAATAACCATACTACGTTTCACATTTTAAAGTTTAAAGCACATAGTTTTGAACAGTTTCAATGAACCCACACAAAAAACACTTTCCCAAACAATCATAAAATCCATGGGTTCATTGGGGTGGATAAACAGATGGACGGTTAGATGGGTGGGGGGTGTACAGAAACAGGTGTCCAAACAGATGTCCATTTATGATAGGAGGAGGGGGGTTTATGAGGGGCAATAAATAAATTTTTTTGTTATATAGTAGCCTATACTCTCTCTGGCGCGTGAATCAACCTCTCCTCCGAATGGCTGTTAACCTTCCCTTCTGATGAGATGCTTGACACACCGGTACACCGGACGGCCCAGAATGCACAGTGAGTGGCAGTGAAGTGAAGTGACTGTAGGGCTGTACAGGGAAGGCTGATCTATGTAAGTAATGTGCTCTGTTACATAGGGTGTAGTAGTGGGGTGCTGTAGTCATTCGTCAGCTAAAATCTCTCTCGCACACACACACATAATCACCATTCATCATCTGGAGTGGCTGATTATGGGAATTAGGCAAAGAGATGGGAGGCTGAATGCATGATAAGCTCGGAAAGGTGGGTGAGGAATCCTTTATGGTCAGTATGATAATGCCAGATATCAGGTATATTGACATACCTGTACTCCTAAACATTTGTCTTTGAAGCTGACAGCAGTGTAACGCATGCAGAATGAGGGCAGGAGTAAATATAACCAAAACCCAAGTAATCCATGAAGTGGCCTCAGAAGTGGTTTTAAATTCTAACTTATCAGTTGAATAATTTAAGAAATCAGTATAGACCTCTCGCTCGATGAGCAAAAGTGCAGGGACGATCCTTCTTCGTCCATCTCAAAAGCTTTTTTTTTATTTTTTGTCAATTAAGTGTTCGTTTAAATGAAGTTTTCCAAAAATGTGATTCTGTCATTATCTATTCACTGTGATGTTTTTCTTTTATGGAGAACCAAAGGAGTTATTGTTGCACAATGATCTATACGATGAAAGTGAAGGACGATGAGAGCTGCTGAACTTTAAAACAACATGATCCAAATGATCTAAAAGTAGCCCATATGACTATATTTCAAATGTTTTGAATCCATACTTCATAATCCAAAAAGAAAGTCATTAACTTGAAAAACTGCATTCAAATTTGATTCATTTATATATGTTGCGCCAGGTTTGACATCAAAGACACACGAGAGCCAATGAGGTTTAACAGCATTGTCATCAAACCTGGTAAAACATGTTTACATGTTTTGTCGTGTCATTGAGCTGAACTTGAGCGAGAACTAGATTTGAGTACAGCACAAAAATTGTTAGCAAATAATAGCTTGTCCCTCACACAAAGCAAGCAAAGTCCCATTTCCATTTTTTTCCAAAATTTGTGTTGTTGCATTTGTCCTCCGACTTTGCGGTTTTTTGTTTTTTTTTTTTTTTTGTTTTTTCATTGAAAATGTTTTTTTTTGTCAGTTATGAACAATTAGGGTTGTATGTTACATCTTCGTGGTTAAATTAAACGTTCTTACTGCATTATTTTACTTTAATTTTTGGCTTCCATGATGGGGTTCTGTATGCACAAAACGTGCACCTTCTATATTTTAGTATTTACTGTACCTCAGCTTGTGGAAAAGCTTATAATGAACTTTGATTTTGCATGTGGCTTTCTCATTTCCACCAGTGTTTTAATGGTTGCTATCAGTATATTATAAAAGGTACAAAACAGATTTTAGTACTTCAGTAGGTTGGTATATTAAACTTCAACAGTTAAAGAAAATATATATAGATTATATATATATTAATATATATATATATATATTATATAAAGTTATTAAAACAGAAAATCTAAAATTTTACTACAATATTTTTCTAGTAAACTTCTGGCAACAGCTAAGTGGACTTTTATGTAAAGTTTTTTTCCACTTTCACTGCATGAAAAACCGTTTACAGATTGTTAGTTAACTCATTTTGTATTCCACTAAAGTCATAAACAATCAGATTTGGTCTGACATGACGGCAAGTAAATGATGATCATTTTTGGATCCCTGTCAGATATCTACCCACACAAGCAGACACCACAGGTCATCATAATCAACCCAAAATGAGTAAAAGTTCATAATACCAAAACAGAAAGATAAAACAGAATATTAAATTTCAAAGAGAAGAACTGGAGTCATTAAGTGTTTAATTGACTAAAGGAAACAGTGTGGCACGTCCTCCCAGCATGACCTCTCCGTCTCCCAGAGTCCACCAGGGCCCCGGCTACAGCAACTCCACGCATTAGCGTCATTCATCATCCCGCACTGAATATTCATGGGCAGGGCCAGAGGGTCATCGTTTCTTGCTGGGGGTTAATGGGCATCAGATCAGGGGTGGGGCCGTAATTTGATTCCATCGCCATGGCAACTTCACCCTAATCAACCTCCGTAGGAGGTGAAGAACAGTCTAATGAAGATGCTGTGACTCCCTCGCACTGGCTTTGTATTAAAGTTGATTAGCATGCGCTACTAACGGTGAGACCTCATCACAGTGGAATGTTTCCAAAGGATGATAAAGATTATTATAACAGAGACGAAAGCCGCTTGACTGCATAATTGGCCCGGTCAGTGTGAAAAATGGGTTTCCAAGAATGGTTTTTCAGACTAAATGGAAGGAAAACACTTTCAGGAAGAAAATGAAAAATGCATTTAGAATACAATATCGTGCAGGAATCAATAGCAGCATTTCCTATTCAGCCAAAATGTTATGCCAGAAAGTTTGTCAGAACGGCTCTGTTCCAAAACTAAGTGAGCTGCTTATCGAAACAGCAATTTTAGGCATCAAAATGCTTTGGATATGAAGACGTAAAGATGTAAACAGGATGACAGAAAATGATTAACACAAGCATAGCACTTTTGCTGTGCTAAACTGCAGGAAGAAGGAGATCTTGGAAAATGCTACCTTTAGCCTGATAGCACTGAAAGCGACCGTCCCACCCTCTCGGCACTCGCCATCCAAAGCCATGCCCCCTGAACGCATTTACGCTCACAGATCAGAATACCAGAGACAACATTACTACATTGGCTACATCAGCGGTTCCCAATTCCAGTATCTCTTATCACGTGCGATGTTTGTTCTATTCGACCGCAAGTGCCCTGCGAAGTGGACATCACAGGATATTCCACCATGATTCCAGTTCGAAGCGAGTGTATATATTCTATACAAAGGGCATTAAAGTGTGCGACATGTAAAATTTAAATAGTATTTATTTACAGAGGTATATTATGTCACACTTCACACTTCTCTAGTAAGTTCCATCTGTGTGTGAAAACAGTAGCGCAGGCAAATCCGTGAATTCACTGCTAAGGGAGTAGGGAGCAATGAAACAATGGTAGGGATCATGACGATCCGGAACACAGTTCACGCACGTAGTCATTATAATGAGCTGGTATCTGAATGTGCGGGCCGTGTGTAAACTAAGCAAGACCATGCAAAATATGAGGAGCAGGGTGGGGGGGAACGGCGAGAGAGGACTGGAAATGGGAACCGCGTTGGGCTACATCATGTGTCATTCACCGGTGAGAAAACTTTATAGTACAATTAGTAAAAGTACTACAATAACAGGAAGGAAGATCGGGTTGTTGATGTTTGTCTGCCATTCTTGCTCTGTCAGCACAGCGTGCGTGAACGGGCTGGTGACGTATCCTGTCTGTGTGAACAGGGTGCGCAGAGGTATGCAGATGCATACGTTGACCGGCAGGTAGGAAAGCCAATTAAAACACTCAAACTGAGCATTTTGATTGGATGAACATTACTTGGTCCTACGCCTTCCACAGAATAAATAAATACAGATAAATACATTTAGACCACTAAACTTAATAATTGCTATCGGGATGAGAAGAAACTTTCAACAAGCATAACAAAAAAAATTCTGAAGACAATCACCTATTGCACCTTTAAGAGGTTTGTTTAATTTAAATCTTATTGTCCTGTTGCCGCCACCTCCAGTGTAGACAGAATCAAGGATGTTTTAATGGGTGTCATTGGGTGTGTTAATTTTGTCGAGCCGTGCCGCTCGCGTCCGGTGTAGACACAGTGCAAGCATTAAACTTCAGCACATAACTAGTCCAGCACTGTCTGTGCTACAGAAACCTCTAATCAAGGAAGGTGGTATTATTACTTTTCGTAAGTGATCCAACTTATTTTCGCCTGGTGGACAACAAATTCAGAGATTTTAAGAGTTAGCAACTACCCAGAACACCCTAACAACTCCACAGCAATATGCTTAAAAAACACTCAGAACACCTTAGCAAAAGCATAACAACTCCCTGGCACTAACAACATTAATGTATTTTCATAAATATAAAATAACCAGAATCTCTCCTCTAATACACAAAGACACTCAATTTTCATGCATCTTCATGTGTCAAAATCTGCAGATCTATATTTGTAATTTGTCTATCCATATCACAACAAAAGCACACAGACCATATGAATAAAAACAATAAATTAGAAAGCAGCTCGGAGGAAAATATCAAATCATTTTTCCATGTCCCTAATAGCTAAACAGCTGAATTCTGCCAACAACTTCTTCCCCAGAATAACTATTTAATTCCTAATAAACTTAACCAGTTTTAAGATCTCAAAAATGTGAAAATTTAAATGAACGAAGCAACTTAATCATTAATAGCTTTGAATATCATATGAATATTTTATTAGCAATTATTCAACCCCTGCTGAGTAAGAATTTATAATCTGTTCCATTTATGCGTCTAGACTTATTATTATGCTTATCATTTAAATAAATAAAAAAATTATAAGATTATGCTATGCAAAATGTCCATTTATGACACAAATGGCATGAATATTAATATTAGGTAAAATGATTCAAATTAAGTAGGGCAGATGTAGTTATTCAGTCAGGGTTATTGGTTTATATTGTTTCACAGCTTGTTACACAAAAAGTGGGAAAAAAAAGAAGTAAATGTGTCAAACTGGTTCCAAACTGGAGCCAAAGCTCCTGAAATAGATATGATGTCATTAGTGTGTACACCAATCCACTCAAGGCAGGGAGGGCAGGCTAAACAAGTTCCAGCTAAACGTCTTTTTAGCACACTGAAGTAACTTGTTTTGCTAGTTCCCACTGCTTCTAGATGTCCAGACAGCTCAACAAAACGTGGCAGACTCCAAATATATTACAGTAGATTTAGTTAATTACAGACTTAACACATCATATTCAAATGAAAACTAAATTAATAATGAACTAAACCTGAACTCGGAGATGGCCACTGCTATAGACAAAGTCACTTGCAGGAAACGTAACTGCATTCAAACATACCGTACATTTTAGAGCCAAACATGCTAGATAACAGTATTCATAAAACAGAAAAAAACCTCTCTCCCCAGCTGTAGTGTTTGTGAATAAGTACCACTGTAGACTTACCTTGTCTTTGTCCTCCACCAGGTCTGTCAGCATGTCATCTGGGTCCAGGATCCCCCCATCAACATACTCCACATGGTGTGTCCGCACCAGGAATTCCCCATCCTGTTGAAAACAATAGGTCCATTAGAAGTCCCCCGTTCAACAACAATACAAGAGACTAACGATGAGTTAGGAAGTTTTGGATAGACAGCATGCTGCTTTGTTCTTATAATTAATAGAAATCATGCTTCTGCAATCAAAGGATGTCCAAAAGTATTAGAAGATAAAGAGATCACATTATATGTATCATTATTAAATGAATAGGCTTGTTCTGACTCTGAAATTTGATTGGACGAGCTACAGACTAATTATTTATTGTATTTACTAATCAAATTAATAATTTATTTAACACCATGTTTTTGTTGTTGCCACTTTACCACAGTAAAAATCACTGTAACAATCTCAATTTCTTTGAGAACCACATTATTGCACAAAAGTATGGGTGCTCCGATTGTTCGGCTACCAATCACTATCGGCCGATAATCACATTGAGATGATTGATCGGCGGTCTCTAAAAAAACGATCTCAAGCTGATGACGCGCCTGCCGTGAGAGTTTTGGCATGACATTCAGCGGCACGTCTCAGTCTCTGTCCGGCGCGGGTGAAATATTATAGCTAAAGGTGAGGTACTCACCTAATATTTTTTCGGATAAAGTGTTCACACTGCGCACGGTTGCGGTCCGGCAGTGCGATCCAGGAGCAGTGCGTCTGCAGCAGTACAGAGACGTTATTTTTGCTGCGCTGCAAGAGCGGAATTAATTGAACAGCGCATTGTTGCAGTAATTATATGAACCATGGATTGACACGAAAATGTGTAATTCCTAACGAGCATAAATGCATATATTAATGTCTACTGTTGTTTCACAGTCAACACATTAGGATTTTTGGCTAGGTTTTAAAGGGAACAAAGCACTTTTAGATACACAAGGCAATATAGCTGGCACTCGTGGAGGAGGAAAAAAAAGTCTTATGAAACCGAAGGAAGATTTTAAAAAATGCAAAGAAAGGCAGTGAGAGCTGATTATTTCTGCAAGGCAAGTTTGTGATAACGTAAGAAAGGTAGTTAGAATTTTTTGCTTTAGCAACTTAATATATAAATATAGAAGTAAATGCAGAAGTAAAAAGCACTGAATAATGTGTTGTTTAAACACAATACATATAAGCATGTCTGTGAAAGATTGTATTACTGTAATGTGTAAAAAAAGAAGATCACAATGCTGAAAAAGCATTTTCAGTGACAATTTTTGGATTTGAAATCAAAATAATGGATACATGTTGTTTGTGATAAACAGCCACGGATCAGTAGCGGACACCTGTGTGAAAGCTGCTTCTCCTCTCACAAGAGTCACCTAAGAGGGGAATTCCCCCCATTTTCAAAAATGTCTAAAAATTCTGATTGGAGTATAACTATAAATAGTTATAAATGATAAAAAGAAGGCTTTAAAAAAATCGGTATCGGTATCGGCATATACTGCTTTCTGCGATCGGTGATCAGCCTCAAAAATCCTGATCAGAGCACCACACAAAAGATGACCATGCAAAATACAATAGCATTTGTTTGCCCTCATTTGACATGCTAAAGGCAAGCTAGCCAAGACAACCCTCATTTGTTTCACCAGAAAGCCCTTTAGTCATGATTAGGAAACAATAGCAGCTTTAATGTACTTCTGATGTGTCCATGTGCATGAATGTATGGAAACCAAGGAAGCGGTGACAATAAAAGGTGTGACTTTCCTGTTTCTCAAAGGTTCAGTCCTACAGCACAAACTGACATTTTACGATTAAAAGGGCTCATAGAATTAGGGAGCAAACTAAAACTGGCTTGCTAATATGAATATACTGACAACTAAAGTCTGTTATTCACTGTACAATACGGCCTTGAGTGCCTTATTGCTTTTTTTAAAGACAGGCACATCAAAGCAAGAAATCTGTTTCAAAAGCTGTGATTAATCACAATAGCCAAAATATTATATACAATAAATAATAAAAAATACAAATACATACATATACTTCTGTTCAAAAGTTAGTTTTGTTTTTGTTTTTTTTTTAAGAAATGAATAATTTTACTCAGCAAAGATGCATTAAATTGATTAAAAGTGTTGGTAAAGACTTTTATACTGATAATTTTTTTTAAGTATAAAAAAAATGCTTTGAAATTTCTTCCATGAAAATATTAAGCAGCACAACTGCTTTCATCATTAATAATAAGAAATGTTTCTTGACCCCGCAAATCAGCATATTAGAATGATTACACTTCAAAATATATTCAGACAGAAATGTCATTTTTAATTGTAATAATACTTAAACATAAATAAAACAGATAAAATGCTGTGATGAATTTCTTCCACTGGCCCTGACAAGACAACAGGATGAGATGGGTTACAGGTTGAAGGAGAACTTCAATTTATGGTGGGAACAAATACCATCATGTGTGTACACATGTAATCCGATAAGGTAAGTCATAGTTGTGAGTTTGTCATAGTTTGAATACCATCAGCTCATTACCAAACAAACTCGCTGAAGCCGTTCTACTTGGCTTGTAGGGGGGGAGGGGGGGGGGGGGGACTTACTACAAGGTCTGAGAAAAAGTGTTTGGCTGGTAATGCATGACATAACAGATCCAGGTCAATGCCTTTTCAGTGGAAACCTCAATGAAACTGTAAACACACATGACAATAAATGCTACAATCATCATGTCATGTAATCATGCTGAATGTCAAACAGCAGTCAACAAAACTAGTGCACTTTGATACAATGTAAGTCATTTTGTGGACAACTGCATACGCGTTTTATGTTATGTTAGTCATTTTTTTTTTTATTATTAATCTATGAGCGTCTGAAGACCATCGAACAAACCAGTAATATTTTGCCCATATGCCAGCAAAAGAGTATATATGTATGCACTTTATGGAGTTACACTATAGGCACAATGAAAAAACGTTGCAACGTTTAATGAAATTACATATTTTTTCTGATACATAAAATAAGCTGCTAAAAATAATTTTGACTTTTTTTTTAATTAGGTCAGTGAGAACAGAATGTACAGGACTCAATAGAAAAACTACACTACATTGAAAATCTAGATTTTTTTTAAACCGTAGCCTTAAACAAAGTGTATAGGATAGTCAATTTTAATGAATGCCATGTCAGGCATTCTGGGGCATTTCATGGCAAAACTCAATTAATATGCAAATATCCAATAAATACAATAAAAACCAGCAAACAAACAAACACAAGTTATATATTACACAAGATTTTTTACATTAACATATGATAAAAATTCTAAAACTTTTTCAGGCAATTAAACAATGTGTAAGGATTTTTACAAATATATATTACATCAAATCTAACATATTTAAGAATTTTCTGTACTGAATGGTGTAGGATACTTTGAAACAATTTTCTCTCAAAATTTGCTATTAAATTTCATAAATAATTACAAAGAAAAGGCAAGAAACATGAATTTTAACAATGAAAATGCTGAAGCGAAAGTCTGACTACTAGAGACTCTTAATTTTCTTGTAAAACATACTCCAGTATTTTTTTTTTATTTACAACTTTGAAAAAATAAAACATGTGTCACTGATCATCCGACTCCTTTGTTGAGATGGTCAGAAGTTCTTCTAGCTTAAACTGAAGAATACGTTTCTCTTTGCAAACAAGCACATACCCTGTAGAATTTCAAAAGAAAACCAGTGCTCAAACAAAACCAATCCAAACCTCTATATTTGTTCATAAAAACAGCTACAATCCTCACAAACACTTTAAAATGGAAGCTGATGCCATCTGGGCACAAAAAAAGCAGTTCCTCCAATCCAGAATGAAAAAGTGACACTCAAACCAATCCAGATTAACACACACACACTGATATTTTTTTGTGAAGGCGCTTTCTCCGCCTCAGTCCCAGCAGAAAGCAGCAGTCTACATCCACCCTGCTGGCGTGGAAAAGTGTTCATGCTGTTTAGGCAGATATGTCTGTCTGCTGGGACTGTTTTCAGCTTCATGAAACCATCTGAGCAACATTTGCCATGGAAGAAGAACACACCTGGTGCGTTTTTACACACACCAGCTCCCATAACACTAGGGGAAAAGAAAAACCTTTAGACATTTAAACAAGACACATGGTCCGACAGCTGAGGTACAAGCTTCCCACAGCAAAAACTGGAAATATTCATTCAGATTCATTATCAGTAATATTACATTATGCCAGTGACCTGGAAATATGGAGTATGTGTGCAGCTACATATAACCTTAACCATTTTGTTCTTTCTTGTTTAAAACACCATGAGAAAACCAAACATACAAGATCTGATTACCTGTGCATGAATGAAACAGCAGGAAGTTCTAAGGAGTTGTTTGGTCTCAAATGTCCAACACAACCAGCAATCAGTATCTCCATCTATGAGAACCGAGAAGTCATTTCAACATGCCCTAATTGTAAATGATTCCTCAGAGATACAATCCTTAATTACGTTTTTTGTTGTTGTTCGTTTTTTTTGCTAAGGCAAGCGCATTATGATTACTTTTGTGTAAGGGTTAATGATCTGAACAAACCCCTAGCGCAAAGCACTAAATGTCAGCAAAACTCATCCTGCATGGTTTGTGCTACAACTCCTCAAATCACGTGGCTTATTACACTTACATTTTTTGGATAAACTAACCGAAAAGACTTGCATTTTGCAATCATGGAATACACATTTTTACATTTGCTTTGACCTTACAGTCATTAATCAATTATGGCTAAACTGTCTTAACATTTTCAAACAATTTTACCTTCATAATCTGATGTATTCCAAAGAGAGCTGGGACAAAGAAAAAATGACTGGATGGTGAAAAGTGAGTGAATGGAGGAGTGTTTGGAGCAGAGGGGTTGAAAAATAAGGTTTGGGCTTATACTTTTAGAGGGCTTCGATGTAACCAATATGAAAAGTCATTTCAGAAGCTGAGCAATTCTGACGAGTGATTTCAAAGACAAACTTTTCTGCTTTGGAAAACATGCACAGATGAACAGTGGACAATAATAGCAGTAATATGCATTAATGATGTAAATACGGTCACTTTAAAAGGAACAGTTCACACAAAAAATAAAATTTGCCAAAAACGTACTCAGCCTCAGGCCATCCAATATGTAGATGAGTTTGTTTCTTCATCCCAACAGATTTGGAGAAATGTAGCTTTACATCACTTGCTTACCAATGGATCTTCTGGAGTGAATGGGTGCCGTCAGAAATGAGAGTCCAAACAGCTGATAAAAACATCCCAACAACCACAGCACAACCATCCACAACTCCAGTCCATCAATTAACATCTTGTGAAGTGAAAAGCTGCATATTTCTGAGAAACAAATCCATCATTAACACAATTTTAACTTTAAATAGTTGCTTCTGGCCAAAATATGAGTCCATAATCCATAATGATGCTTCCTGTTGTCTCTACGTCATTAAAGCAATGACTATTGCTTAGAACGGTTTGGACTGTTTTGGTTGCAAACAGTGCTTGATCTGTGCAGATTTTCTCGGATTCAGGACCGAGACAACTTTCACTGGAGAACAGAACAAGCAGATTATGGATGAGGAGTATATAGCTTTTAAAAACCAACGATTTGAAGTTAAAAACATCTTAATGATACATCTGTTTCTTACAAACAGGCAGCTTTCAATTCACATGAACACTTGCTGCATGGACTAAAGTCGTGTGACTTACCTGTAGATTATTGTGATGCTCAGTCTATTCACCGTCATGTTGGATCTCATTCTCACGGCACCCATTCACTGCAGAGGATCCATTGGGGAGCAAGTGATGTTTCCATGAAAAAATGAAGTTTCCATGAAGAAACAAACTCATCTACATCTTGGATGGCCTGAGAGTGAGTACATTTTCAGCAAATTTTCATTTTTGGGTGAACTATTCTTTTTAAGCATATGCATAGGAATGGTCCTGTAGGACTTGATATTGCATATCCATTGTGACATTTAATGCCAGAGCAATTTGTTGTAGTGATGGCTGCTGACGCCGAAGGCTTTGTGCTCTTGGAAGTGTGCCACTTGTAGTGATCTCAGCAGTGCTGCCTGCCAAGTCAGCTCTCCAACCATCCTCAGAGGTTAGCAGCGGCCTGACCGAGCCCAGCTATGGCAGGATAATAAAGCAGTTTTCCTCTGCTGTCAGTGAGGTAATCTCAACCAGTGTGTGAGATCTCGCTGGACATGAAAACATTATTGAGTGGGACAGAGAGTTTTACTTCACTGTGGACTAACTATATTTTCAAAAGCATAGCAGTAGCTCAGCAGGTTGAATAAGGTAGATTTACCAGTAACCAGTACCAAAAAAAAGGAAGTTTGTCTTATAATAAATTCACCAAAAGCTTTTATTTCTCAACCTCTCCCCTCCAAACACCTGTAATAGAGACCACTTTTTTTCTGTATGTTTTTAAACTTTAAAATTGTCTGCCAATTGCAATAAATAACAAAAAAATTGTTATTTCTTCAGTATATCATATAGATGTATAGTTATTTCAATAACCAGTATGATTATTTGCCTCCCTTAGCTCAGTACTACTAACACGATTGACATAGTTTTGGCCGTCGCCATGTTTTTTTCTCTCTCTGAACAATCATGTGACATTGAAGACTGGATTAATGGCTGCTGAAAACTCAGATTTGCATCACAGGAATAATTTATATTTTAAAAATATTAAAACAGAAAACAATTATTTTAAAATTGGAATAATATTTCACAATAATACTGTTTTACTGTATACATTACGCTATACAGTTTACTGTATTTTTTATCAAATAAATGCAGCGTTGGTAAGCAAAAGAGACTTCTTTCAAAAACATTTAAAAGATCCTACAACTGGCAACACATATTAGTCAGCAATTATAATTGTCAATTGAACATAAAATATGCAGAGATTTTGATCTTTGGTTACAATGCACAACCACTGCAAATACAAGTTGCATCCTAAATGGAACTGGAGTAGATATAAACGGGAAGCAAAAAATCGTAACTGTGCAGCCCTGGTAGAGTTAACCTTAAACTTATTCAAATAATCATGCAACCACATTCACAAAATGGGACCCTGGCCTTCATTAATAACGCATAATGTGATTTCATTGTTGACATCATTATAAACCGGCCATACCATAAACTAATAACAGCTCATATCTCAAAGTAAATGTAAAATTAAGCATCAATCCATAGCAGAGTCACATTTGCATCTCAAAATTTACAATTAACATCAACACAAATTTTCCATTTGTTATGCGAATATGCACAAGGTCTAATCAAGGAGAACTGCATCACGGATGCACCGCTATCATAGATGAAGGGCTCAATACTTCAGTGACGCACGAGACCAGAGAGGTGGGTTGACAGAATAGATAAAGCTCCCACGTCTACCCCAGCACGCCTGGCACTGTCCCATCCCATCCGACTGAACCAATCTCAGCCGATAACATCCATCAGTCAGGCATACTAAAACCTCCCATAAAGCCAGCCATCTCAGCCCGAGAGCCCAGGCCAAACTAATCAAACACAGCCTGCCACCTGCATTTGGAGATAGGGAGCGATTAATGACACGGTTGTGTTCGTCACGTAAGTCCCGCTTTATTCCAACTGGCATTTAGTGCAGAAGCTGGACAAAAGGAATAGAATAGTTAACGGTGACCAACCATTGCAGTATTGACTGGTGCTCACTGAGGAAAACATAAACACGTACGGATATCAAAGATATCCCTCTATAGTGGAATATAGTTGAGGCGTGTTTGTTTATTTATAAATTAATAATGAAATTTAGAAGATCTGAGTATTGCATTAATGAATTAGAAGATCTGAAAATTGCACAATTTATTATTAAGAAGCAATATTTCTCCCATTATAACAAAATATTAAAATAAATGCAATGCACGACCTTTTTATATGCATTCTCAATCTGAACAATCATGGTGGTTACTTATAAAAATAAAACATCATCAAATACTGCAAATAACAAACACCAAAATAAACGTAAATAATGAAAAAGATATAATCGCCCAATAAACGGTCTGCTAGAACACATTTTACACATTTAAGTTGTAATTAAAACAAAGATTACTGCGAAGATTACTGTTTTACAAGAAAATGCTATTTATGTCTTTTTACTTCAAAATGTCATGTTTAATTCAATTACTTTGCTACTTTCCATTTATACAAACGGATTATACATATATAGACAACAGACGGTGTGTGTTGTGTGATGGGGGGGTGTGTGTGTGTGTGTGTTGTATGGTTTATATATCCTTAAACCTGACTACACACACTATATGGGGATGTGTCACGGAGTGGGGACCTAAATGTGGTCCCACGAGGTACAAAAAGCTTATAAATCAGACAGAATGCAAGTTTTTTGAAAATCTAAAAATGCAGAAAGTTTCCTGTGAGGGGTAGGTTTAGGGGTAGGGTTGGTGTAGGGCAATAGAATATATGGTCTGTACAGTATAAAAACCATTAAGCCTATGGGATGTCCCCACTTTTCACAAAAAAACAAACCTGTAGTGTGGGGGTTGTGTTACTGGTTATTAATATATATATATATATATATATCCTGGTGGGGACTAAAACCTGACTACACACAGACTCATGGGGACTCGGGTCACGGTGGGGACCTAAATTGTGGTCCCCACTGGTACAAAAGCTTATAAATCATACAGAATGAAGTTTTTTGAAAATCTAAAATGCAGAAAGTTTCCTGTGGGGGTAGGTTTAGGGGTAGGGTGAGGGCAATTGAATATAGGGTTCTGACAGTAGAAAAAACCATTACGCTATGGGAGGAGTTCCACACAGGATAGCGACCAGACGTAGTGTGCTAGTGTGGTGCAGTGGGTGTGTGTGTGTGTGTGTGTGTGTTAACCATTCACACTAAAGTGAAGTGAAAGGCACTGCTGGTAACAGCCAGGTCATACGATCGAATTCAGTACCTAATTTCCCAGACATATACTGGGCAGTCTTAAAGATCATATTTGCATATTTGAGGCGCTGGACAAAACTTTTACCCCAGTATCAGACTGCAGAAATGTCTAGAGATAATGAATATTCAAAACATAAGCCAGAAATTGAACAAAATGTCGAGTGTTGGAAAGCTCGAGCTCACTGATTGAGCTTGCGGCCACCACAAATTTATGGGATTTTTTGTGTTGGGAAAGGTGTTAGAAAGTTAACAATCGTACTATGGTGAAGGATTACTTACGTCGAATTAATGAGCTTCGCTTAACTCTTCGCAAAGTTCTCAAGCAGCCTCAAGTGGGGTCTAATTAATAATTCATGAACCATGCCTTCGTCATAGTAGGATTCGCTACCCCGGTAAACAGGTGTCGTTTTTTATCAATAATTATAATCAGTTGTCTCAAAGTAATCATATTTATACAATCCACAGGGAATAATCGAATCGATACATTTCTGTTTATCTGTTCTTCAAACTTAAAAACAACACGTTACCTGTTCAATAATCTTCTTGTATCTTTGAGTGGCTTGAACGATCAAATCCCGTACCATCCAGTCGTCTTTACACGGGACGACAATCCTCGTTTCCCCGAAATTCACAGTAACTTTCATCTTAACTGCGTCATCAAACGTTCAAATATCCCCGTGGTTTGTTTACAGCAGTTTCTCTTAAAGCGAGCGCTGAAGAGACAACAGGTGTCATTGGTCAACTGTTACAGGTGATCTTCTTTCTCTTTAAGGTGCTACTAAAGCCAATATTAAGTCCATGAAGGGAATAAGCGTCCAGTGATCATTCCAAACCACACTTTGAATAGGATTAAACAGTCCTGGATGGCAGAGAAAAGTCTCGATATATTTTTCCCGAGTTCGCGCGCGCTGAGGTCCAGAGTGAAACCGGAAGCGGCAGAGAGTGAATAACTCTGACTATCGTGATTGACGGGAAGCTATACAGGCCAAGTCCCCATAGAGAATCATTACTGCGGAAAGGAGGGTGTACTTTCACTGCTAAGTGGCTTGCCATAGAATGAATAAGTAGCACTAAAGTTAGAGAATCGCACATGTTCTGAATCTAAGAGAATAAAAATGGAGCTTCTCCTTTGCTTGTCAGTTAGTAATCTCTTATAATGACGTTTGTATAATCAAAATATCCAGAAATATCAAAACTAGATATGAAATGTTTGACAGTCTTTAGCTGTTGGAGGAGATCTGCCTTTAAAAGATGGATGGATGGATGGAGTTTCTGTTTGGTTTGGAATTTGTTTCATTTTAATAAGTTTATAATAGGTATTTTAATTCCAGGTTCCAGCGGTGACTACATGCCCCACTAATTGCCAACATGTTTTAAATGATCTGGATCCTTTTCCTAGGAAACAACAGTGGAAATAGCTATTTTGTAGCAGAGACTTTAAGGTATGTATGCAAAAATTGATTATTAAACATAAAGCTTTGAGAAATATTAACAGCATTGAGTAAAACATTTGACTACTAGGATGTGCAATCAAATTACAAAGTGCATCTAAATTAAAGGGGACCTATATGCAAAATTCACTTTTATAAGGTGCTTGAACACAGATGTGTATCCACAGTGGTAAAAATCCACCCAATCCTTTTTTTAAAATCCCTATAAATCAAGGACATGTGATTGAAAACGGGTTTTTTTTTTTTGTGGGGGGTTTAATCTGAATACCTCAAGCGTCTGACGGAAATGTTTCGCCCCTCACCACATTGTGTTGATGCCCTGTCAGGCCGGAGCGATCATTCAAAAACATGAAAACCCATTATAAACGAGGCATTCGTTGCATCCAGTGGGGACATAATTATGGATTATAATGACTTGTAGTCTTTTTACGCGTTGCGTTGCATCGCGCCGCATAAACATAAAACCATGTCTGCATTTGTGATCGGAGAAACGAAAAAACAAACAAGCGCTACTCTACACTGCACAAAAAACTCGCTTTAAATATAAAAAAAAAAAACTCGCTTTAAATATAAAAAAAAACTTACTTAAAATCTGTGAGTCAGAACAGCCGGCATTTGTAGTCTACTCTTCCAGGATCAGGGGGAAACGGTCCTCTATAAAATGTGCTGCACACATCTGAATTTTTGGTTTGAAGTGTTCTGGAACAGTGTTGTACAACTTAATAACTTATAACTTAACCACTGATTTCTAGTCTTGTGCATTTTTGGAAGGCCAAACAAAGTAGTTTCGCTTTAACAACCAAACACAAGACGTTCAACACACGGGCGGCCTGAGTTAGCATGGGTGGCTTGTGGTATAAAGTGAGGAATGGATCGGGGGCTGAGTGCGCATAGGAGCACGGATCGACCAGAGGAGAGTCCGGGTAGAGGGGCTGGCGGAACCAAAATATGACGACCCCGGGCTGAAATCCACTTCGTACACGGTGAATGTGAACGCCGATCACGGCGATCCACCGCAACAAGTTGATGTATTTCCTTAGCAGCCAGCACGGATCAGCTCCAGGAATGACGAAGCTGATATCGTCCTCTTTTGGAAGACCAAACAAAGTAGTTTCGCTTTCACAACGAATCACACAGCGCATTCACAACATGGCGGCAGCAACAATACTACAGCCAGAATAAAAGTTACGGCCTTTGGGGTTGCGGCGTTTTGCCGTGAGCCATTTGAGGCGGCGTTGATGCAGGACATCTTCCCACGTAGTGATGTAGATATGTGGGGGCGTGTTAGAACGAGTCGGATTAGGTAGTTGTGGCGGAACTTAACTTTTATATAGAATATCTTTTTGGATTTGAGACTTTAGTTTTTGCAAATTTACAGATCTTCTTTATGCACCAAGAGCTTGTGACACTCCAAAGAGAAAGGAAAAATTGAAATCGCATCATATGACCCCTTTAATGTATTCACAGAGACCAGAGCTATGTTGTTATTTTTATTTTTAACCCGAAAATGCTCATCATCTGTATAATTTACTCATAAACGCACATTTATTGCTTCTTAAAATAAATAATGACATAGCTCTAGTCTCTGGGAATACAGTCAGAGACAATGGTAGCTTTAGCCACATTAGCCGTGCTGCATGCTATAAAGCACATTCAGAAAGGTGATTTGCACACATCCACAAAATATAAAGTGTGGTACTTACGTGTTCTGAATATGAAGTTGGATCACGAACAGTTGGTACTGATCCATCTTTGTGAATTCTATTAGCTGTGTGATTACAGGACTTAGGAGGCCGGGGGCCCCTGGGCTTGAGGTTATGTTTGGGCCCTATACCCATACACTACAAATGCCCTCAACTAAAACATCATTATGGAGTAACACAAAATACGCAAAAATTAAAAATATGAGGTACAATTAATATGCAACATGTCTAGACTGTCAAAGTTTAGATGTAATATTAAATAGTCAGTATAATAAAATAAACAGGATGTGTTCTCTCAGTTGAGAGATCAAAACCTTGAAGTTACACTGAGCTAAAAAAAAGACAGAGGTGTATTAGTATTATAAAAATTAATTGTCATAGCCTATATGTGTCCTCTTATGCCAGATTCTTAAATTGAATCAATAAATTCAATCCGAATAAAAAGACGTTGGCTATTAACAATCAAATGAAATTACTATCAACAAAATCCATATATAGATTCTGCATAAATTATGTTAAGTTTTAACATTTTAATGTAGAAATATTAAATGATTGCAAAAATGAAATAATAAGAAACTTTTTTAAAATGTGAAACCACAACCGCCTGTGGCAGTTGTTTTTGCTGTTTGATTATGGCTTCAAAGGTCGTAGTTGGAAGATGTTAGCCCCGGCTGGCCCGCTTTAGCACTTGCATGCGCAGTGGAAATGCGGGCTAATAATTTCTGACATAACTGAACAAATTAAACAAACGTGAACAGGCAAAGGCGAGCCCCCCTACAAGGCGGGGCCCATGGGCTGCAGCCCAGTCAAGCCCAATGGTAAGTCCGGCCATGGCTGTGTGACTCACATTCTCCAGTTTTGTTACTGGAGTATCCGAAGCATGAGCTGTATAGGCTCCACCCTCTTCTGGAAGGGGGCGGGGAGAAGCAGCTCATTTGCTTTTTAGAAACATGAAAACAGCATGTTTCTGCTCACACCCAAAAAGGGTCATTTTGGGCATGGTATAATAAATGATCTGGTATTTTGAGCTGAAACTTCATAGACACATTCTGGGGACACCAGACTTAAATTACATCTTGTAAAAAGGGGCATAATAGGTCCCCTTTAAGGAAGAGAATCTTGTTTCCACAATAAACCTCTGGTTACCACTCACATCCACTATTATATAAATAACTAACTAAATTTCCAAAACATAGACTCTAGACATTCTTTTTGAAATATTAGTTCACAGTCCCCAGGCTCTGCTTTGCAGCATATTTCAAAGACAATGGGCTATTCTCAGAGGACTACTGTGTCCCATTTGGCAAGTGTTTCATTGACACAATTATACTATCAACCTTCTTCTACACCCTTCCAGCCCTCTCATCAAGATGTGACAACTTTATTCTTCTCACAGTTTGAATAAATTCTAAATAGAATTCATGTTCTGTAATTAGTTCAGATTAATTATGCTGTATTTTTTATTGCTCCCCAGACTAGAAGACTTAAACTACTATTCAAATGTTTGGCATCAGTAAGATTTTTTTTTTTTTTTATGTTTTTAAAAGAAGTGTATTATGCAAAGCTGCAGTATTAACACAAATACGTTTAAACAGTAATATTATGAAATATTTTTGAAATGTAAAATACATTTTTCCTGTTTTAATATCATTTAAATGTAATTTATTCCTGTGATGGTACAGCAGCCATTAATCTGTCGGTCCCAGGATCCTTTCAGAAACATCTAAATCTGATGATTTGCTTAATCTCTAGAACATTTCAGATATATTCAATGTTCAAAACAGTTGTGCTGCTTCAGATTTTTGAGGAAACCGTGATAAATGATTTTTTTTTTTGCGAACTGAAAGTTCACAAGAACAGCATTTAAAAAAACAAATTTTGGTAACAATGTAAAAATCTTTACTGTCACTTTTGAACATTTTAATGCATTCTGGCTAAATAAAAGTTTTGTTTTTTTTTCAAACAAAATCTTACTGACCCCAAACCCTTATATGGTATTGTCTGTGTTTAGACAAAGTTACTGAACCCTTTGACTAGTAAACAGTTCTTGTATTATATACACCAATATGACAACAATACACTGGATAGTAAGCTGGCACTGCCCCTTAAGTCCTAGGCCATCCCTTCAATATAAAAGGGGATGCCAAACTGTGCCATCTGGAGGGGTGACTGTGCCAGCCAAAACCCAGACTTGTCTCTTTCTGTTATCCGATTTTTCATATACGCAATTCAACATTTAATGGTAGTATTACCATAACCATTTGGAGAAAGTTACAGTTTACAATTCTGTTCCTCCTCATAAAATATAATGGGGAAAATATAGCGCAAAATGTTTTTGGAACATTGATTCATTTAGGAAATGTAGATGGTCTCACAGCACATGAGGTTTATGAAGCACACATTTAAAGCGAGTATGACAGACGTGTCAAACATGAAAAATACTGCTTAGCCAGCACAGGAGTTAATGGAGCTTGTGTAGCTATCCGGTAACCATTATAACTATAAAACAGCGTGCTTCAAACGCTCAGAATTGTTTAAGCATAAGAGCATTTAAAAAATCTCTAGGGTATCAAGCAATCGTTTAACATGATGGCTACAATCAGCGGGAAGCGCTAACATAAATCAATTATAAGTCCTTACATAAACAAACCTTTCACTGCCAATTAACTTTTCATTGTCTACAGCTATTGCTAAGTGCTCTCATTTGTGTCATATCATTTATTTGCATAAATTATTTTCTTGTTCCATGTTGTTTTAATGGCTGTAAGGTGATTAAGTTGAATTTGAAGTTTAAGTAGCTGAAGTGAAATAATATAAGTAAAAGTTTTTCCCTTGTTTGACCTGACATTGCTGTGAAAAGGTTTTTCTTATATTATTTTAATTTCTTTAAAAAGCAAACCAATCTATTACCTTCTGGCAATGTGTGAAAAAATAATTATGAAGAGATAATGAGCCAACTGTCTTTGGCACATCTTAGGCCAGTACTATCTTGAGTAAATTTGGTGAACCCAAAATCCAGAATGTCAGTCTGAAGTCATTCTACTGCTCCAGGACTCCACTGAATCCCAGTAAGAGCTGCTTTCTCCAAATGAGTAACATTGGGAACAGAAGTGAATCCTCCAAGGGGGTCCCAGTCTGTCAACATTTCCTCAGGGTGGCCATGTGCAATTATCCAATATACCATGAAGAATTTAAAAAAATGGAAAAAGAACAGCCAATAGTTGTATTGCATCAACGGTCAAAAGAGGCAAATGGGAAAAAAAAGTCTTTATCAGTGACAGTGTTGGAGTGGGAGACAGATCTCTTGTAAAAAAATGAATGGGAGAAATTCAAAACATTCAAAATGGCAGCTGTTCGAAAGGAAGTCTCGCCTTTCAGTTAAAAAAGTCAGTTGTTTGGTCTTTTTGTACTCCTAAAGGAAAAGTTCACCCAAAAACGAAAATTTTGGGATCACATTCATGTCAACTGTTTTTGTGCATGTAATGAAAGTCAACAGGTTCCAAATATATGATTTTTACTTATGACTTTCCAGCATCATGACTTTCATTGTATGGGCCAAAAGAATAAAAATAAAAATACATACACACGTGCACACATGTTTTGAGACATTTTTTCAAAATATCTTTTTATGTCTTCCCGCAGATAAGAAAACCATACAGTTTTTCTAACCCTAACTAAATATTATATTTTTCTGTAAATTTGTTGTAATAAAAATAGAGTGTTATTATATCCTTTTTTTTATCATTAGAATACATTTGCTCAATTCTGCACAGGAACTCAAATGGATCATTGCATCATTTCAATAAATGAACAACCTCGGATAAAACTGCACAGGTTTAAAATGACATAAATGTGAGTAAACTATAAATTTTCATTTTGGGGTGAATTATCCTTTTAAATCGATTCTTGCTTAAACTAACACAAAATGATTGATTGCCAAACCTTTTGGCAAAATTTTGATGTTCAGATGAGTCAAAAATGAAATGTCTTGGACAACATGTCTGAAACAAATAGCTGTAAGCAGACACTGCATTCCATATAGCCAACATCAACTAAAACTCTACATGGTGGTGATGGCGTCATAGTGTGGGAATGCTTTCTCTGACTCTTGCTGGCTCACTCTGTTCCAGCACATTCTGAAGGAAAATCTCCCATCATACATCTGAAACTGAAGTTAAGCAGAGTCAGCACGTCAATAATTTACAACACAGAAAGGAAATCTACATCAGAATTATACAAAATGAAACAAAAAGTATTAAAACTATTCAAGATGCTGAAACAAGGAGTTCCTGGATGTTCTGTTGAAAGCTAAAATTCCAACAAAGTGATATGAGAAACCAATATCAAATTTCAGAAGGCCGTCATTGCTCTTGAAGGCAGTGCGACCAGCTGTGTGAGGGAGGAATTACATTTCACACAGTGGACACAAGTGTTCGAAAACATCATTGAATTATTAAGTAAAAAAGAAGCATAATTTCTTCAGTAAGCTTCCCTTTATCTTATACAATGTTTTATTAAAATAAAAAAAAGAAATAAGCTGCAAAAGATCAAAACAATGAGGAAGCTCATATTTTTTCATGGCACTGTTGTGGGAGCGTAATATAATTTTACCACTCTCATTTTGTGTGGCGGAAAAGTATTCATTTCACGCTTATAACCTCAGTCTGTAGTGTTTTAATTAATTCGGCTTGATTAAATGGCTTATTTGAATTGTACTGGTAAGTATGAAAGTAGTAAAGAACTATTCTGCAGCTGCTAGACAGTAAGCATAGTTTCAGTGAGTTCATGGAGAGGGCAACAGAAAGAATTGAGACTTGTTTTTGGTTGAAGAAAAGCTGTTTTAACTTTTCCTTATTGTGAAATAACATGCTCAGTAGAGATAGAGGCCTGCATGCAAAAAATAGCTTGTTTAAACAAATGCTCATTTCATGCTGTTCATCAAAAACGTCTTTAGTGCTTTATATACATGGTTTGCTTGAAGTAAAAGGGATTATTATGGGCTGAGTTCAGAATGGAAAAGCATACTTATGGAAAAAGTCTTTGAAATAAAAATGGATATTTTGGCATTTTTAATGTTTAGCTGCTTAAATTTTAACAATCAAACCATTTTTTTTTCAAAAGTAAACATTTGTTGTAAAACATATTATTATTTTATTATTTTGTTTATTGTTGCAAAAAATGTCTGCACAGGAACTCGAGTGAACCTAGTAAATTTTAAAAATAATTGCGAAGAAACTATAAACAAAAAACAAACTTGGAATCACAAGATTAAAAGTCGCAATTACCTGTTTTTTTAATTATTGGCAGAAACTGACATTTCATATTGAATTAAATGTGAAATTTTGAAGTATAAAGACAGTATTTTTTTTCTTTATACATAAAGAATAATTTTTTATTAGAACTAATTTTTTGCTGTAACTAGGCTACAATGACTTTTTTGAAATGTCTGATTACTAAAATAGGAACCAAAGCACAATTTGCTATTAGTCCTATAGATTCGTGTCACTGGGTCCTGGCGGCCTGTGTGTTTCTCAACACCTCCACAACCAGCGGTCACTCTTTCCTGCATCCGTCCCGATCCTCTTTTGTTTCCGTTACCTATTGACAGCCACCCACCTTGCCACACTCACGCCCACAGAACATGTCGGACCATCCGGTGGCTATTGATAACCCTTCCCCACGCTCTCTGGGCGATTTTGATAAATTGTCATGAAATTGTGTTACTAGTTTAGTAATATTGGTATAGGTGGGTTTTTTTTTTTTTTTGTTGTGTGACTTGGAGTGACGATGCAAGCTCTACGTGGCGCCCGCTATCCATCATCATTCCCTCCTTTTTGTAAGCCTGTGTCTCAGATTCTTAGCTCGGTTTGTTTTCTGTCTTGCCTTTGTCTGGCCATTTTCTGTTAAATAAGATGTATATTTCACCGCATTTGGACCAGACCCTGTTTACACGGTGTTTTTCAGTACCGATCCGTGACAGATACTCAGTATTTCCTCATCGTACGTGGTAACTCTCATTAGCATTTGATTTAGAGACGCCTATGGGGAAAACTCCTGATTACGTCTGGTACTGATATAATAAAGAAAGCCTGATTTTGCTTCACATATTTTGTCAGCTGCAACAAACTAATGGCGCTCTATCCCCCGCCAGAACTCTGGTGGGAGCCCAGACGCCTGGCTTCTAATCAACGCCGCCATCCGGGTAGTGCCATCTTCATCATGCATCTTCTTTCCGTCTCAGCGCCGAGACCAGCTCTTTGCTGACACTGTGACAAAGCCAAGAAGCGAAGCACCGCGTCTCACCTGCTCACGCTCCCCACCTAGTAGAAAGAAGCCACCCACAGCGTGGAAGCTTCCCTGTTGACACCCCCATGCTCAGCGACACTAAAAGGACAGTCTGCAAATAAGTGCAAATTTACTGAGCAAATTTCAGCAGTTGTAGCAAATGTCGCTTTGCGAATGTAGCTTGTGCAAGAACCCCTTGCACGATGGCTGACGACGTACAGTGATTCGATCGCCTCTCTGGTGCCTCTGCCACTGAGGCTTTATTGTTTCTTTCATTTTAGCAGACACATGAATCGTCGGCGGCATCTTCACTCACGGATCGCCTTCTTCCATGAAGGTGGTCCTCCCTGCTCTGCTCTCCCGGCTCCTTTCTCTCCTAAGAGAAAGAAGCAGCAGAGCAGTGGGGCTCGCGTGTGAACTCCTCTACTGCAGCTGCTCTCACCACCGTTTCTCACCACAGCTGCTCTGACCAGCTTCCCCCTCTCGAGGAGACAGTAGCTGCACATCTATGTCCACCGTCAAACCGCGGGCTTAAGTCTGCAGCGCTCCCATCTAAGGCCTGCACGATGACGTCAGCCCTGGGCTTTAACAGCGCCCCTGGATGGCCAGGATGTACCCCTTCCTGAAGCACCAAGGTCCCCGCCTTCGTGTAGAGCTGGGCCAGTTCTTGTTGATGCCGGAACCCCGTCAAAGAAAGCTTGCGATCATTCCCCACCTCTTTGAACACTTCTGAGTGGTGGAGGTCTTTTAACAGGGCACGTCCTGCAAGTTCAGTGTGTGCCCCAACAAACTACTGCTGTGATAGCGGATCCACTTATATTAAAGAGCAAAGAACCTCTTGCCACCCGGCATGTCAAGCTGGATTCTAAAAACCATAGAATGAGGCTACTCACTCCAGTTTGCTCGCAGGCCGCCTGGTTTCAAAAGCATTGTACAGACTTCGGTTCAGGACAACGAAATGTTTGTTCTCCGGTCCGAAGTACAAACACTGCTTGCAAAGGGTGCCGTAGAAACAGTCCCTTTAGCGAACAGCGAGTCTGGTTTTTACAGCCGATACTTCCTCGTTCCCAAGAAAGATAGTGGGTTCAGATCAATTCTCGATCTCAGACATCTGAACCGTGCCCTCATGCAATGGCCATTCAGAATGTTAACGCTGAACGACTGGTTTCTCTCTGTGGATCTGAAATATGCTTACTTTCACATCCAAATAGCGCCCCGTCACAGACCGTTCTTGAGATTCTCTTTCGAGGGAGTGGCCTATCAGTACACGGTCCTATTTGGACTGTCCCTGGCCCCTCGCACTTTTACAAAGTGCATAGACTCTTTCCCCCTGAGGCAGATGGGAATTCGCATTTTCAACTACCTCGACAACTGGCTAGCGCTAGCCAAATCAGAATGGGAACTTACCGCTCACAGGTCATTGTTGCTCAACCACCTCCTAAAGCATCTTGGGTTGAAAATCATCTCAGCCCAGAGTCTTCTGACTCCCAGACAGCGAGTCACCTTTCTGGGGTCAGTTATAGACTCAAATGCAAGCTTGGATTACGCCAGAAAGCTTTCTGAACATACAGCTAGTGGTCAAGCATGTAACATTCAAAGAGCTGCGGACTCATCTCGTCGCCTCAGGGTATTTCATTGGATGCTTGATCTCATGGGGCCATAACTTCCCTCGTGCTGGAGGTGCTCTTTTAAGACGAGTAACCCCCGGCGATATTTCTCCTGTTTTTACTACCACGAGCGACGCCTCACCGTATCTACTGTCCTTGAACCGAATGGCTTTTATGTCTGGCTCATGACATCCTTCCTGCCAGCCTTGATAGTGGGACCAACCGTCTTGTTCCACTTGGACAACAGACAGTGTTACCTATATCACTCACTGCCAAGGCAGCCCATTTTCCCTTTACAGGATGACTCGCTGTATCCTGCTTTGAGCAAAGAGCAAACTCCTCTCACTACGAGCGGACCATGTGATGGGCAGACTGAACCAGGGAGCGGATATGTTATCCAGAGACAATGTAGCTCCCGGAAGTAGACTACATCCCCAGACAGTTTTCGGCAGGCTGGCGTCGTAGTCGATTCTTTCTTCTGCCTCTACAAAGCAACAGCACTGTGCCGCAATCTATTTCTTGCGAGACAACGGGATGCTCTGGCCCATGATTGGCCCAGCACGGGTTTGTATGCTCCCTCGTGGATTTGTGCTCTACTACCCCAGGTTATCAGGAGAGTTATGGAAACAAAATGCTCTCTTCTCCTTGTGGCCCCTCTCTGGAGGAACCAGGTCTGGTTTCCGGAGATGATCCAGCTGCTGTCTGCAGCCCCGTGGTCAATACCACTTACCACCTTCTCTCGCAAGCACAGGGCAAAGTTTGGCACCCCCAGCCAGAGCTGTGGAGCCTTCATGTCTGGCCCCTTGATGGGAGTTTCATGTGATTTTCAATTTCATGTGACGTGTCCCACGTGCTAACCTTTCTGAAAGAGTTGTTGGATAAGGGTCGCACCCCATCCACACTTAAAGTCTATGTGGCAGCCATCCCGGCGAATCATTCTCTCGTGGCTGGCCGGACAGTCAGCAGAAACGACTTGGTCATTAAGTTCCTTAGAGGTGCTTGGAGATTAAACCCTCCTCGCCCTAGGACCATGCTGACGTGAGACTTGTCTGTAGTCCTAAAGGATCCCCCCTTCGAGCCGCTTCACACAGCCGGCTTACGGGCCATGTTGCTCAAAACCACTCTGCTCTTGGCCCTTGCATCGGTCAAGGCTAGGTGACTTGCAACCCCTGTCTGTCAGTGCTTCCTGTCTTGAGTTTGGACCCAACAACTGTTACTGTTACTTTCCCAAGGTGCTCTCCACTCCATTCAAAGCACAGGTTAACCTCCTGTAGTGCCTCCCGTTCCCCGTAGGTGAGCTGGGTGCCCAACTTTGTGCCCTGTTTGGGCACTCATGGTGTACATTGAACGCTCTATGTCATTTAGACAAACGGAGCAGTTCTTTGTGTGCTTTGGAGGCCGTTCTAAAGTGCCGCCGTTTACAAAGCAAAGATTATCTCTCTGGATAGTAGATGCTATAGACCTGGCTTATGCCTCAGCTGGCTTGCAATGCCCTATAGGTGTGAGGGCCCATTCCACCAGAGGAATGGCCTCCTCCTGGTCTTGGTCCAGTGGAATCTCTATCGGAGAGATTTGTGTGGCCACCAGCTGGTCGTCGCCATCTACCTTCATTAGATTTTATAATTTGGATGTCCCTGCCCTGCAGATATTATCTGCTTAATATCTTCCCATTTTCCTCCTTAAGTGTAAAGGGCTATGTCAAGTAGACCTAAGTTATACTTGGGTCTCTTCTGTGGCTCAGGCTTACAAAGCCCTCACTGAATATTCCTGGGTTGAGCTTGTAGAGCAAGCTTAGTTCTACATCTGCTCATAGCATTGCGCTACTGGATGCATTCGCCATAGGTCATCTAAAATGACACAACGAGAGTTACCTTTCGATAGGGAACACGCCGATTACTAACATAACCTCGGTTCCCTGAGAATGAGGCACGTCACTGTAATTCAGTCGAGTTGATTCTGATGAATGGTGCCCTGACTCTGCTTATATAGCCACACTGCGTCCCTTGGCCCGATTCCTGGTTGGCTGGGGGGGTGGGGGGTGGGGGGGGGGTGGGGCTAGAGCGCAATTGGTTTGTGCAGCTACACAAACATGAACAAATGAGGCTTCAGTACAAGAGTAAAACAGGAGTTTTCCCCATAGGTCGTCTAAGACGACACAATGCTCGTTCCCTTATCTCAGGGAACTGAGGTTACGTTAGTAACCGGAGCGTTTTTACGCATACATTATGAGATGGAGGTGGCGAGCACATTTAGAGTTCACGCTTTCACTGTGTGAGTTAGTCTATTAAAATACATTTACAATTTCCCCTCAAATTCGTCACAAAGGGAGAAAACTATCAATAATAATAACTTTTATATCGCTTTATATAATTTCATATAGTTAATATCACACAAAGAGTAGCCTACAGTTTTTTTTCTCCAAATATCAGTATGATTACAAATGTGATGTTGATTTTATAAAACAGTCCAATAAACAAGAAATTAATATTAATTGATTTACAATTTAGACACAAGTTCCAGTTTTTGCTCTATTTTTTTTATCAATGAAAATAGTTTCAAACAAAGACACAAACTGTTTTGTCGTCCTCCGAGCACTACACAGGGCTTATTTCTGTTTCATGTGATCAATAGTCATTTTTCGCACCAAGCAAGCCAATTCTGTAGTCAGGTGTTTTGACTCATTCAGAGCCATACATCATAACTCATTGTCATACTCATAGACATACTGATACTAGTTTATTTTGGTGTAGACATTTTATTTTCTATATGCTCATGGTTCTTACGCCCGTCTCTGGTCAGAATTAATTGTTCATGGAAATTGGGTCCTTCTTTTTTTAATATGTGCCCGTAGTGCTAGCATAATGAAATGAATATCGCATCCAGAATTAATGAATGAATAACGCAAATGACTCACTCATGCAGTGATTTTGCGCCACTTACTGGCGATTTTATGTTTATATTTAAAGTAGCCTATATTTTCCCTTTTTTCTCCCAAATTTTAAATATCACTATTGAACCTTTTTTTTAAAAAACATCAAAGCATTATTTATGCATTTTAACTGCATGTTAACTGCCTTCATGTCTGTGTGAATGCATCTAAATGCCACCACAGATGCAGATTCTGTGCCACCTCTGCATGGCAAACTAATTTTGTTGATGCTGATTTAATTCGATTGGTAACAGCCCTATAGTGTCTTACTATTTGAATTTATTGATTGAATTTAAGAATTTGACACAAAAGATGAAGCATACATTTAATTATCTTAGAAAAAATTGGCCTTATAAAGGTAAAATGCATAAAAGGTAAAAATCCATGTAAAATTATTGTAAAACGTAATTTCTATTACTCCTGCCACCGCACAGAATATGAAGAATATTAAAAGCTTTGGGAGTCAGCTGTCCACGGCAGTCCTAAACCTGTCAAAGTACCAGTGCAATAACACACTCAGCAAAATATAATTTAATTATCGTTATTTACAAAATTCCAGAAAAAATCGAGATATAATTTTTTGTCATTATCGCACACCCCTATGTTATGCTATTTCAAAAGCAAAGAAAGTGTAATGTAGGTTTGAAGGATCATGTATCAAATGTACTTTCGTAAGGGAGCACCTTTGTTCATTACCTTCCTGTTTTAGGTGGAACTATGTGGTTTATTCTCTGTGAACCTGAAGCAAAGGGAACAGATCAGTTTAATACACTGTGTGTCTGTTTATAAAAAAAAAACAAAGCTTCCTTTATTTTATCTCATGACAAGGAGATTTTGACTGGACATAACTTCCCCACAAGGCAGTTCTGCTCTCCTTATCAAACCAACAAGAGAGATAGTTTAAACATCCGAGAAATTATATATACCAGGCCTGTTTTAAACTTCCCAAGTCAGTGATACCAAATTATGAAGTACTAGAGTACAAGATGTAGTTTATTTATCATGTAAATTCTTCATGCATGGTTGAGCTCCACATTCCTTGCATTAGTATGCATGCACATGATTTGCTTTGCACTCAGTGTGGGCGTATTTAATTGCATCTTGCGTGTGTCAGAACGTTTGAGCACAAACAAACAATCCTGATTGCATTTTCAGAGGTTACCGAAAGCCTTTTCTCGGAAGATCTTTGTAGACGTTGTCTTAGCTCTCATTCAATCATTCTCATCAGTCTCTCCTCCACATCTGCCCAGTATCTTCAATTTAATCCATCATCAGCCCCTACAGACACAGAGCACTTTCCCAAAGCAGAAGACGTATTGCTTGAGAGGCATATGCTCATTGCGCACAGTTATGGCAGGCTGGGGTTGGATGTGTCAGGTTTGTGCAAACAGATGGGATTGTGTCATCTGTTTCTATTGCCTAATCTGGGTTTTGGAGGTACTAAGTGATGTTTTAACAATCCTAAATCAATTTCCACCTCGTAACCAAAAAACAGACGATCCCAAATCTATTTGCCTTGAACCAACCATGTCTGGAAAGAAAACAGCTTAGCTTAGGGGTGACAGCAGATATTGGATATTAAGAAGATCTGTTAGTTGCAAATTTAGCTCCCTTTTTTATTTGACTTGATTTTCTTTTTTTTTCTTTGTAACTTTTATTAAACTTATTAAAAAAATGTGAGACTAAGTTGAGTTGATACTTCAATATCTGTTTTTTATTATATATTTAAAAACTCACACTTGATCACTATTTCTATACTTCTAATATTTTAGTGAATTTTGGGTAAATATTGTGTTAAACAAATTAAATTGAATAGAATGTGTTTGGTAAATTACATTTTTATAGTTACACACACACACACACACACACACACATAGACATTAAATAGTAGGGAATGTATTAGGTAAATATATTTTTTTATTTAATATATTTGCATATTTGCTTATATTAACTGATATTGCAAAATGTATCAGTTGTATCTGATATTTCCATCAGAAATCATTCTAATATGCTGATTTCGTGCTTAAGAACGTTATAGTTTTGAGGTTATCTATATGAGGTTTTCTTTTACTATGTATATTGAAAAACTGTGAAAAAGACTGTTTTGTTTTTAACGGTTCATTATGAGCTCTCAGGGAAACCCGTGTGGGCGACTATGTCAGAGATCTGTTCCTTTAATCACAAACCCATGAACAAAGCATCCTTTAAGCAATGAAAACGGCCCTTAACCATGTCTACAAATGGCCAACACAAAGCCCCTCTCTGTTCATTGCTGATCAAAGTCAAAAAGAGATTGTTAGGCGAAGAGGTGCGTTTGGGGTTACATTCTTGACCCTGGATTGTAAACGCAATTACAGCTCCAGATTCATTACTTTAATAGCCAAATATATCATCCTTGATCACTGCTGTCTTCGTTAAAAATACAAAAGTCCATTGACACCATCAGAAAATGCAAGTTTGAACAAGAAAAATACGTTTCCATGATACAGTTCTGAAAATCCTGAAAAAGTACAAAACTAAGCCTTTTTGAATTCCTTTGTGAGACAAAAACTGACTGGTGAAAGTTAGATTAGATTAACTGAACTTAATTGACCTTATACTCAAGTGTCAATGTTTACACAAACTGGTTATAAAGCCACAAAAATAAAAGTTGAAATGTTGGTCTGTTCATACTAAGCTACTGTAGTGATTTAGAAATGCACAGTCATTGTATTAAATTCTATTATATATAATTCTATTAATTCTATTAAATCTGTACCTGACAATAAATAAAGATCGATTGTATAATAAATAATTTTCCACAGCTTACATGAAAAAAAAAAGATTTTTCGACCTGCCCTGTTAAAAATGAAAAAGGAAATAAGCTACAACCTAAAATCTTAACACTTTGACAGGTGCGAAGACAGAAAATCTAGCATCAATGCAGACTTACACCTGTGCCTAATGGATCAAATTAGCGGATTGTCACAAATCTTTCCCCACCTCGCTGCTGTCTCACTCAAACTGCAATTTCCGTTACATTTGGGGAGCCGCTTAATTAAAGTTCATTATGACATGCTAACACTTAGCAAAGAGTGAACAAATCCTGTGATGAAAAACTATGGCAATTCCGAAGCGAGCACAACAATCCTAATTTCCCGACTAATTGCTGCAAATGTCTAACAGTGATTTGGGCAATTATGAGTTACATTTCGAACAAAAGTAAACAGGGTTGAGGTAATACCGCTAATAACAGGAATTGGCTTGGTGAGGTTGTGATGAACTTAAATTGAGGGGTAACACGATTGTCGAGCCGAGGGAACAGCTGGCTGGCGTGAAAATTCACTGGTTTAATATGACTGAATGGCACTGTTCATTTATCACAATGAAAATCCTTGTTGGACTTTGAAACACATGCTCACCACGTTAACTGACGATGCTACGCTAATGCATTCTTCAGCTTTTTGAAGCCAGCTGGATGCTTAACGCTGTCATAGTAGCTTACTTTATTCATTTACCACACCTCACGGAATTATACTATGCTGTATTTATCTTTTAATGGCTCCTTTGAACTGTTTTGGTTGTACTTGTTCTGCAAGTCTCTTTACATGTTGTAACGCCTGACAGGATATTCTAAAAGTACTAAAGCTAAACTAGCATTTAAGTTTTCCAAGTTGCACTCTAAAAAATCCTGGGTTATTTTTTCAACCCAAATGCTGGGTTGAGCCTTTTGGGTAATTTTTTTGGGTTATTTTTTCAGTGTTTGGGTGGTTTTGTGTTACCCAGCTCCTGGGTCAAATGTAACAACCCATTGTTTGGCAGAGGTGTAAAGTATTGGAGTAAATGTAATTAGTTACTGTACTTAAGTATCTTTTTGGGTACTTTGTAGTTGTACTGAGTATCAAAGATATTAGCAACTTTTACTTTTTACTTCACTACATTTTTTAATGAGTATCTGGACTCTTTACTCCACTACGTTTGAAATGAGTGTTGCAGTTACATGTTACATTTAGCATGGAACTAGCTTTTTCTGCAGCAGTTTATTTCTGCTACAAAAGACGTGATACTGCCTATTACAGGTCACTGAAAGTACTGCATCTTGTGCGTTTTGCCCTTACTCACCCAAACTTGTCAACAAGGCTACTTTATGTGAATGCGATTTCCTTAGCAAGTATTTGTGAATCACTTGTGTTTTATACATGAGATTAGGACATGACGGCAGCTGGCAATGAGGCCCAAACCAGCACAGCCAGTGTAAGAAGGCTTCGGCTTTTTAATTTTACTTAACATTATTTTATTTATCCATTATATTGAAGAGACCTTTTTGAAAGATATTGTTTTTTGTTTGTTTTGTTTTGTAATTTTGAGGTGTTCAGTTTTATTTTGGTTTTAGAAAATAAACGTGATTGCTCTCCTCACAATCAACTCTTTCTTGTTTTTGTTTCATGCTCTCTATGCCTTGCCCTGGAATTTTATGTCACTTCCTGTCTCCCGTGCTGTTTGTAGTCAGTTTGTAGTTTGTTCATTGGTTCCCCTTGATTAGTCTCCCCAGATGTGTCTTGTTAAGCTTGTTATATATATAGCCCTAGTTTTTCTTTAGTTCCTTGTGAGTTGTTGAATGTAATGGTTGTCTGTTTGCCAGTCATTCTGTTCTTTGTTCCCTTTGTTTTTTTGCTTATTGTTTGTTCTAGTTTTTACATGAAATACCAGCACGTAGATCCTTGCCTCTGCCTGTTTTCCGCAGCTTCTCCCCAACGGTACAGTTTTTTTCACTGGCATGTCTCCTTGACTAGTGCATCTTTGAGCCTATATTTAGTCTAAGTAAAATACTTAAGTACTGTTAAAAAAATCAGATACTCTAAGACTTCTGCTCAAGTTGTTTTGGAATTGGTGACTTGTAACGTGTAGTCGAGTAATTTTCATTCTAAGGTATCTATACTTTTACTCAAGTATGGTCAAACTCAACCTAGTGGTTGAGTTATTTATCACAGGGTTTTTGCGTCCTTTTCAGGTGAGAGCCGTTCTAAGTGCCATCGAATTGATGCATGTCTTCGGTATAATACAGATTTGCGTTACATTTATTTTATCATATAAAATCGTTATTGGCGATCTTTTCAGTTTTATACCTACAGTTTATGTGTGGTCACCTAAAAGCGAGTTGCATCGTCTTTTCGTATGATGGAAAGGCCTGATGCCTTGCATAAAATAAATGATTTTATTCACAGTCACAGCATATTTCCGCTATGAGAGAAACGCAGGGAGGCTGTCTGAAGTTAGCAGTTCCCCACCAAACATGATTCCAGCTTGGGCACGAGAACCAGCGCCACGGTGGAAACAGGATAACAGAGACTGGTCGATTACATGTGAATTACTTATAATATTTAACTTTTACTTCTAATATTTGTTAAATGAGTTTAAATATAGGCAATATGTATAGCCTATTAAAAACAATAGCTATATATAAACAATGCTGTAAATGATAAAGGAAAATAAAGTTATTATGCAAATCAGTGGTTGTGTGGAGTATTTTACAAAAGTTTAGAGGATTTAAGTTAAACTGTAAACATTAATTCATGTATGAAGTAAAAAATAAGCTAGTATAATAAAAATGAATCAATATTTTGCTGGTTTAAATCAACCCATTATGCCGGGTTAAATAAACAACCCAATATGCTGGGTAAATTTAACCCATGTTCCATCCTATATTTACCAAGCCCTTTGGTTAAAAATAACCCAAATTGGGTTGTTTTTAACCCAGTTTTTTTTTGAGTCATCATCCTAATTCATTTTTGGGGTAAACTTTTCCATTAAATCCCTTAATTTCCATTAATTTTAATTTAATTTAATTTAGCACATTGACAAACAGATCTGGTCTGTCAGTATGATACTTCATCTTATCACGCTTGTGATAGGTCAGGCATAATTAACTCATTTACAGGACGGATCAGTGGTCCCCGTCAAAACAATTAAGATCCGATTAAAGAATCAACCCTCTCACAGTGAAGAGGAAAAAATCCACTTGAGCTCTAAATCACACTGATTTATGAAAGTAAAGAATGTGCTGATCTTAAAGTTTATTGCTTTATATTTCCATTTTATATTTCTGTCTTTCTATCAGTCTATCAGTCTATCAGTCTATCAGTCTATCAGTCTTTCTTTCTTTCTTTCTACTGCTCAGTCTGCCTATCGGTCTGTCTGTCTGTCTATCGTTCTACTGCTCAGTCTGTCTATCAGTCTCTCTGTCAGTCTGTCTGTCTATCATTCTACTGCTCAGTCTGTCGATCAGTCTGTTTGTCTGTCTATTGTTCTACTGCTCAGTTTGCCTACCTGTCAGAAATTTGTCAACAATTCACATAATTTCATTTTCTTTTTATTACCAATGTGCTGCATTTCACATCATATAGATGCCCTAGATGCCCATATAGATGTGCAAAGTTAGTAGAGATAAATCCCAACAAAGGCTGTAATTAAAGGGGTCATATGATCCGATTTAAATTTTTCCTTTCTCTTTGGGGTGTTACAAGCTCTTGGTGCATAAAGAAGATCTGTAAAGTTGCAAAGACTAAAGTCTCAAATCCAAAGAGATATTCTTTATAAAAGTTAAGACTTGTGCACGCCCTCCTAAAACGCCTCGTTTAAACACGCCCCCACATGTCTAAGTCACTGTGTGGGAAGATTTGCATAACACCGCCCAAATGTTCACGCAAAGAAAGAAGGCGTAACTTTTATTCTCGCTGTAGTATTGTTGCTGCCGCCATGTTGTGGAGACGCTGTGTGTTTCATTGTGAAAGCGAAACTTTGTTTGGTTTTTCCAAAAGAGGACGATATCTGCTTCTTTATGCCTGGAGCTGATCCGTGCTGGTCCTTGAGGAAATACATCAACTTCGCGCTGCGGATCGCAGGATGTCCCTGCAATAGAAGCGGATTAATCGGCTTTCACCGTCGACGAAGCGGAGTCCAGCCCTGGGTCGTCACATGTGTTGCCGCAAGCCCGCCGGCCCCTCCTTCATCGAATCCGCTGGCCACGCCATTCTCAAGCCCACTGGCCGCCGTTCCTCACTCAAGCCCGCCGGGTGCCGCTCACTCAAGCCGCTGTGTGTTTTGTTGTGAAAGCGAAACTACTTTGTTTTGCCGTCCAAAAGAGGACACAACTCGAAATCAGTGGTTAAGTTGTATTAACAACACTGTTCCACAACATTTCAACCCAAATATTCAGATGTTTGCAGCACATTTTATGGAGGACTGTTTCCTGAACCTGCAGAGTAGCCTACAATGTGTCTGTGGCACAAAGGCTGTTTCTATAAAGTGGGGCAGTTCCAACTTTGCAAGGACAGTTTGGTGCTTTTGACTCACAGCCTGTAAGTACGTTTCATATTTAAAGGATTCGCGAGTTTTGAGCAGTGTAGAGTAGAACTTGTTTGTTGTTTCTCCAATCACAAATACGGACATGGTTTTATGTTTACGCGGCACAACGCAACGCAACGCGTAAAAAGACAGTATAAGTCCTTATAATACGCAATTATGTCACCCACTGAAGCCTCATTTGTAATGGGTTTTATTGGTTTTGTCTTGTCACGCCGGGACACACGGAAACACAGTATGGTAAGGGGTGTAACATTTTCATCACACGCTTGAGGTATTCAGCCAATCACAAAGCACTGGATAGCTGGCCAATCAGCATACACCTCGCTTTTCAGAACGATGAGCTTTGAGTGATCAAAGCTACACTTTAAAATTCGGTCTCAGGTCACGCTCCCTTCACAGGTTGGCTCGCTGAGAGCAGTTTACGTGCCGGGCAGACTGAACCAAGGCGGACATGCCGTCCAAGGGCAATGTAGGACCAGGAGATGTAGACTACATCCCCAAACACTTCAAATGATCTGGTCTGTCTTCGGGGAGGCAGAGGTAGACCTCTTCGCCTGAGAAGACAACTTTCACTGCCCAATTTACTTTTCAAAGCAGCAAGATGCCCTGGCCCACAAATGGCCCAGCACTCGCTTGTATGCCTTCCCCCTGGTTGCCCTGCTTCCTCAGGTCATCAGACGCATCAGGGAAATCAGATGCTTGGTCCTCCTGGTGGCCCCACTCTGGAGGAATCAGATGTGGTTGATTCAGCTGCTATAGGCAGCCCCTTGGCTGATACCATTGAGAACAGACCTCCTCTCTCAAGCGAGAGGCATGATTTGGCATCCCCAGCCTGAGCTGTGGAACCTTCATGTTTGGCCCTTTACAGCTCCCCACGAGTTTGACTAATACCATTTTGGAGGCTAGAGCCCCATCTACAAAACGCCCCTATGCCCTTAATTGGTCAGTCTTTTCTGACTGGCGTGCAGCATGGAATTTAGACCCGTCCACTTCTGACATGTCATCTGGGTTAACTTTTCTGTAAGAGCTGCTAGATAAGCGGTGCACCCTTTACATGCTCAGAGCACAAGTCATCACCCTTCTTGCTCTTCTTAATTCAGAGAATGAGCAGGGTCCCAATCCACTCTGCCCGGTTTGGCCACTTAGAGTGTAAGGGTGCTTTCACACTTGGCTCTTTGTTTCTGGAACCTGGCGCGTTTCCCCCATTAGCTCGGTTCGTTTGGGCATATGTGAACACGGCAATCGCGCTCGGCTCCGCGCCAAAACAATCGGTCCGAGATCACCTGAATGAGGTGGTCTCGGCTCGATTGAAAACAAACCCTGGAGTGGTTCGGTTGTAGGTGAGAAAGCAAACCGATCTAACGGACTAACGAACCAGACTATATCACAATGTATAATGGGTAATTACGTAAGTTCCATGAAAAGAATTTGCTTTGTTGTTTTGCTAATGCTTCAAAATTAACCTGTGAATGTCTGTGGTTGAGCACGTCTTCGCCATTCAAAATAAAATAGCGCACTTTTTAGTTTTATAATGCTGTCTTATTGCGCTTCTTCCTAGTAGGTGCATTTTAAAAATGTTTTCCCGATGAATCCTGGACTCCTGCTCAAAATGATAAATTAATATAAGGACAGCTACAAATTTTTTTGTGTGTTGTTGTTCCATCCTGACGGATGCCAGCCATGACAGCTAAGTGGAATCCCTGGAAAATAAACAGTGGAATTTTGACCAATGAGACAACAGTTTACTCGCGCGTGGCTTGTATTAATAAATTTGGTCCATTTAGAAACTTTGCCGTGTGAAAGCGAACTGCACCAAGAATAAAAAGCAACATTGTGATCATTTGAATCCCTGTTTCGGAACAATGCAATCGATCTACAGGTGTGAAAGCATCCTAAGAGCACTCTGACCCATTTTGGCACTCAGAGCAGCACTTTGTATGCTTTAGAGGCTGCTCTAAATAGCTGCCGATTACAAAGCAGATCTCACTGGATAGTTGACGCTATAGCCCTGGCTTACGCCTCAGAAGGCTTACAGTGTCCTATTGAGGGGGGGTATTTTTCTAAAAAAAACAAAACAAAAAAAAAAAAACACACACCAATCCAAGGCCAACTCAATCTCAAGTTTCTACATTTTTGTAATGAGGGAATTTTAATTAAACAATGGGATATTCTGGACCAAATTCATTAAAAAAAATAGTGGTTTAACTTTTTATTTATTGTTTATTCTTATTTATTTATTTTTTGAAAAAAATATTTAGTAGCAGGAATGAAACTGGGTAACAGAAATGAACACTGGGTAACAGGAATGTGTGTCCATATGTGTGTATATAGGTTTGACTACGATTGTGAGGTGCTAATATCCTCACTGATATACTGAAGAGTGTTGAACATTGACTAGTAAGCTGGACCTCACTGGTAAAAAAGGCCAAATCGTGTTTCTATTTAAATCTAGTGGTTTGCAGGGGTTTTGTTAGGGTTATATTTAGGGGTAGAGGACAGGTAATGAGATAATATATCAATAACAAAAAATATAATATGGAATATCTTAACCTGATAAAAAAAAAAAAAAAACAAAAAAAAACAATTGGAGGTCTATGAATGTCCTCACTAATATCAGAAATTGCAATTTGTGCCGGTGTGTTTTCTGTCTTTTATATGGGTAAAAATTTCTATGGACACATAGATTATGTGTTGAAGACAAATTCAATTTGGGAATATGATTAAAAAAACCAGGTGAATAATTATATATAGTAAGATCCAACTAAGGCTGGGTCCACTTGACAATATATATATAATAGTATCACATGTGGTTTTGGTAGAATTTTATCATACATATATATAATTATATATATATAGATATCTCTCTATATATATCTAATATATATAATAATCCATTTCCATACTGTCGCCGAACGCCATGCAGTTACATTTTCTGTGCTCACTTGCAGGAGTGTAATATTCAGCAACACACAGGAACCACATAAATAAATCTCTCTGTGCAAAAACATTGTCTCGTGTGGAGGAAGGCCCAAACTAGAGCCTAATTTTTACATTACTAAATCCATATACCAGAAGGACATTACTCATCCTCTATATGTTACTCAGTCCTTTTACTCTTTATATGAGTAACATAATGGGTATTTAGGATAAAATTAGCAAATACATAAATATACGCCACATGGAGTATGGCAATGTTATTGAGGATAACTCACCAATCTAGTGATTTCCCAGATTGTATTTTTTAAAATAATATAACATCTAGAAATAATAGGTAACAGGACAGTATGTTAGATTGACCTTTCCAGTCATCATTACAATAGCATCAAATATACAAAAAGAAAATGAGACACATTTTCATTCAGAATCCGATTGCAATATCATTTGAAATGCTTATTGGGCATTCCCAGTTTTCAGAGGGGAATGTTTTAGGGTAACAGGACGGAGTGAAAACCTGGGGACCAACTAAAATTTGTATTCTATCTAAATTTATAAAAATTTTGAAATGTTATTAAATCACAGTTGGGGTATGGAGGTCACACAAAAATGCAAAATAAAAAATATTTGTAATAAGTTTTTGATAATTTTTTTTAATAAATGTATTGTATGTTCATTTTCATGCATATTTGTACACATAATGTCCTGGGGACAGAAGGATTCGGTGGCATGGCCCTTCAACAGTCGGATCACATCCCTGTCTTAGGGCCTCCCCTAGCATGGCAAATGAACTCAGCCTCTGTCTTTGAAGTGCTGACGAGGGGCCGTTTACACGACGAGTTTTTCAGCCAAAAACGGAAACTTTTTATCGTTTTTCTGTTCGTTTACACGACAACGGTGTGTTTGGGGACTGAAAACGGGTTCAAAGTGGCAAGTTTTTGAACGCCACCGTTATCGTTTCCGTGTAAACACCCAAAACGGGAATCTTTGAAACGTGAGTTAGGCGGTGCGTAGTAAATTTGGTATGTTACATGAACAATCGTTCGCTTTTAAAGGCAAGGCACGAACAAACAGACACAACAATGGCGGAGTTGTACATGGTACTGTTTGCTGCTCAATGTTTGCTAACGCTTCTCAGCAAAGTGTGGCTTTACTTCACTCAATTTTACAACCACATGGAGATGCATCATATACACTATAATCGCCCCCCCAAAACCACTTTTTCCCTCGGTACTGCTAACAAGGTGACAGCTCCAACTACTGGCCTGGCATATGTAATACAGCGTTTTTGGCCATTTTAATGGATATGTGTAAACGAGAATCGTTTTGAAAACATTGTCGTGTATACGGGAAACTTTTTAAAAATGCAAGGGATTAACTTTTCCGTTTTTGACTACATCGTTGTCGTGTAAATGTAGCCTACTGTCCACACGAACGCGGTTATTTTTAAAACCGCAGCTTTTTCTACGCGGTTTGGCCATTTGTCCACATGCAAACCCAGCACCATTTTTGAAAATGCCTGCCAGGGTGAAGATTTTCAAAAACTCCGGTTGCAGTGTTATCGTGTAGACAGCGAAACCGGAGTATTTGGCTTGTGACGTCG
Organism: Sinocyclocheilus anophthalmus; assembly: GCA_018155175.1. NCBI lineage: Eukaryota > Metazoa > Chordata > Actinopteri > Cypriniformes > Cyprinidae > Sinocyclocheilus > Sinocyclocheilus anophthalmus. The sequence continues at coordinate 47,944 of JADLZN010000511.1, forward strand.
GATCCTGTGCTGTTATCTCCACCTACTAGAATCTTTTTCAGGCTTCTGATTGGCCAACATGGCTTTACGGTTGAGATTATATCGCCACCTGTTGGTTTGGCATACTCTTGACAGTGCTTCATAGCATGCGTTTGCGTTTTCATGTGGACAGAGATTTTTTTTAAAACGGAAGAAAGAAAAACTCAGTTTATAAAAATACCCGTGTACGTGTGGACATGACTAATGACCCCAAAACTGCTGAGCGTTCAAAGGATTGGTATGGAAGGTTTTGGTTGAAAAGGAGCATAAGAGTCTCAAGAGAGATGAGAAAGAAAGAGAGGAAGAAAGGGTTCAAAGAATGAGAGAGTCACTATGAAAGGAAAGAGCTAAGGATAAAGGAAATCGTAAGGCCTGCTTTGGTTGATGTTGTTCAATTGCCTCCAGAGGAGCTGAGAGCTGCTTCTAACATACGTTTCCTTTTCAACCTTTGTATTTAGATTAGTTCCACAGTTTCTAATTATGATGCATATTGCAAGTGTTTTGAGGTACATTACAGAGGAAAACAAATCTGTTCAGGTACGAGAGTCAGCTTTGAAAGGAATTGATACAATAGCACAGAAATTATGTTCAGCATAAAGAGAATGATGACCAAGTTTTTGCATTGTGCCATTATTTTCGTAACATTTATATATTTTTACCCAAATTCTCATTATCTGGGCATTTTGTAATTCCCATCTCATTCCCATCAATGTTCATTCTCATTAGATTTCCATTATTGCATTTTTACTACTTAATTAATATTATTATGTAAAGATTTTGTAAATATTATACAAAACGATACTTTAATCAACATAAATTGAAAGCATTAAAACTAATATTACAGTCAATATAAATACATTCATGTTGAAAATATAAATATTTATACATTTATATTGACTGTAATATTTGCATTTATTTTAATATACAGTATTTTTTCATTACAGTATTTATTTATTCATTCATTCATTTAGCAAAATAATGTCACAAAAATTCTTAATGGTCCAAAATAATCGGCTTCATTTTCCTTATTTTCAATGTTCTTTTTTTTTCAATCACTTTTTAATAGAGACTTTGACTGTTTGTTTACTCTAGGCTGATCAGACAGATATGTCTTTTATTTATTTATTTTAATTTTTTAGCCTATTTTGAGCTAAAGAAGTTAATTTATGATAACTTTTCTGTCAGATTTGATTATTTTGAAATGCATTATTGAAACGGAATCCTGATAAACAGTTTTGGAAATTTTGGTCTTTTTCAATTCAAGAGCTGTACTTGTTTGATTGTTTCCAAAATTGACCAAAGAACTGCAAACCGTTACACAGAAAAGAATCAAAGTATGTGTGCAAATTTCATTACACTCAAAGGAAATGCAAAATAACTTCCTTTTAGGTTTCCTCAGCCTCGTAGAATAGTAGAAAGCAAGATAAAAGCACCCTAGATGGGTTCATTTAGATCTATTATGAAATAATCTCTTTATCATAAAGCAGAAATAATTCTAGGCAGAAATAACCTTTTCTTTTGTCTCGGTTAGAAGTGTTTTTCAGTTCTTTCCAAACTGCGCAGCAAAGACAAAGTAGCTAATTTTCTCAGGCTGAGAATGTCTGTCTTGCCTTCTGTATCCCATTCCCCAACAACAGATCAATTAGAATTGAGTTGCAGTAAGCGGGATGTATTGATCTATGATCATAATTTCCATAAATGCCATGAGTCCAGAGGCACAATTGATCCAGGCCAGACTTAGGCCATTTTGTCTATATATGAGCATTATTTGCATCATAATGGGAGTCACCATGGCTATAGACTGAAGAAACATTTTTACATGGAGATTATTTTATGGGAAATAAAAATCACAAGTGAGACCTCTTTAGTCTCTCACCTGCTTGTCAGTCTCATTTAGAGAATAAATAGAGATTAAATGGAGGCTTTCAAACGTCTTTATCCTTCAAACTTATTTTTTCCTAGTCTTCAATCTTGTGTTTATTCATAATGATTGCACTTTATTTCACAAGTGCATAAATTGTTGGAACAATAAAAAGATTGTTCTAATTCTGACATTGGTGACATTTTTTACTGTACATCTCCCAATGAAATTGATCATAACTGACAATAACGCCCTTTCAAATGCAATGATGTGTTTTGAGCATACATTATTATTAGAGAATGCAGTGAAATGTCAAGATCTTTTGGAGGTAAATGTTGTTGAAATATCACCAAGGTAGTTTATAATATTCTTCTTCTATTCTGTTTTTACCCTCATTATGCCCCATTTTGCCACAATAATATTTTATTTTACATTTTCTAGGGCAAAACTTGCCTCCGCCATGCTTTAATATGTTGCCAGTTCATTGCTACATGTTTGCTAAGGAGTTGCTATGCAGTTGCTAGGGCATTCTGGGTTGTTTCTAGATTGTCTCTTGTTCGATATGGATGTTTTTGTCTCATTTTATTATGCAAAAATCAAAAGTCTGATTGCTTAATAGCAAATATTAAATATATTATGTAAACTGTATGTTCAGCGTGTTTATTGTAAGAAACTGGCTAAAGCAAAAGTATTTTAAAGATAAGGGTTTTAGATGGAAAGATACACACATTGTAAAAACATTATTTCAAACACTCTTTATTCTTATCGCACTGATTAATATTAATCGTGACCCTGTTTCAACATCCACAAAGGAAATCAATAAATGTACAGTTTCACACTGTGCTGCTGTGTGAAAACAAACTCAAAAGGTCAGCCAGTCACTCGATGGCTGGGAAACTAAAATTTCACTTCAAGGCTTCAGAACAAATAGCACATTATTGTCAGGTATCCATCTTTTTCCAGCCCAGCAGGAAACTGTGGGATTGAGGCTAAAGACAGTTTGCTTGGTTTTAGCTACACGGTGCCACCTACAGACTTAAAACTCTTCACTTATGGTACTGTTAAATTAATTTATTCTAAACACCGCATACATTTGTATTTAGTTTTGGTCTTATGGCACTTGAATTCAGAGGAAAATACAACTGTATTTCTATAAAAGACAGGATGAGAAAGCATGTGCAGGATTCGCAGTCCACCTCTTTGACAAGAATATTCATTCATTTATTTTTTTTAAATGTGTTAAAGCTTGAAACTTATGAAGAAAATAAAAAGTCCAGCTCTGATCTCTTCAGTTAATTCTTCAGACTGATTCAAACCACTTAAACAAGTTAGTGGGAAGTCGTGGCCTAATGGTTAGAGAGTTGGACTTGTAACCCAAAGGATGTGGGCCACCTTCAATACCACGACTGAGGTGCCCTTGAGCAAGGCACTGAACCCCCAACTGCTCCCCAGGTGCTGCAGCAAAAATGGCTACCCACTGCTCTGGGTGTGGTGTGTGTGTTGTGTGTGTGTGTGTGTGTGTGTGTGTGTGGTGTGGGGGTGTGTTTTGTGTGTGTGTGTGTGTTTGTGTGTGTTGTACTTTGGATGGGATAATAGCCGAGCCTAATTCCGATTATGGGTCGCCCATGTCCCTTCACTTTTTCACACAAGTGAGTAAAAGAACCGGCTCATAGTCGTTCGTTCAAGAACAAGACTGCACTGGACGCGCTGTAGCCGTTTTGAATCACTCATAAGAGTCATTCGTTCGTAAGTTAAACTACACATCTTTGTGATTCACTAAATAGAAACGCCTAGTAATAGTTATTGTTTGTGAATCGTGTTGTATGCCTTGATTCACTAAGGCTACGTCCACACGAAGCCAGAGCTTTCCCTATCCAATCTTTTTTTTCACCTCATCTCAAGAAATATCTGCGTCCACACAAAACCACGAAACCGTCACAAAACGATGTAGTATACATGCTAGACCAGTATGTGGCGCTGTAATTCTTCTACAGAGATACACTAAAAATGGAGAAGACTTGGACTATGCGCATAAACCTTGCGTGCGGGATACAAACGAACATGGAACAATACATTTATTAATCTGTGTTAATGTTAGTTTATAAAAAGACAATCGTTCAGTGTTTGTTCATGTTTTTGTTGCTGTTACCCCTGTTGAAAAAACCAGCATATGTTGGTTAGTTACGTTTTGATGCTGGGATGCTGGTTTATGCTGGTCCTCTGCTGGTTAATGCTGGTCCTCTGCTGGTTTAAGCTGGTCCTCTGCTGGTTTATGCTCGTCCTTTACCAGCAAAGGACCAGCATAAACCATCAAAAGACCAGCATAAACCAGCAAAGAACCAGCATAAACCAGCAAAGGATCAGCGTAACCAGCACCACGCAAAACATACCTAACCAGCATATGCTGGTTTTTTCAACAGGGACGTGACATAGCGGTGTCTGACTAAGGGACGAGACATGGGCTGATGACGTCATCGTTTTAGAAAATATACCGATTCGCTGTCCACACGAAAACGCAAGGGCGGCGTTTTCAGATTTATCCACTCTGGGACCCAGTTTCAAAATACGGGTTCACCCTCTCCCAAAATGCCTTGAGGTGAAAAAAAGGGGAAAACCAAAAGGAAAAGTAAAAAAAAAAAGGGGATTAAAAAAAAAAATAAAAAAAGGGTGGGGGGGGGGGGGGGAAGAGGGAGAATTAAAGGGAAAAGAAAAAAAAAAAAAAAAAAAGAAAAGGGGGATCCGTGTGGACTAAAAAACGCCTACACGATACAAAAATTATGTGTATACAGCTAAATGCGTCTCCGTGTGGACAGGGCCTAAATTCAAGAACCAATCATTTGTTCATAAAAGGAGGCTTCATTGGTCACGCTGCATGTTTTTGAATCACAGTGAATCGGCTGATAATACTCGCTTTCCCCCCATAAATCAGAACACGAGACATGTTCATTTACCATGAAGTGAGTCCGCGAGGAACTCAGAAGAAAGACGTTATCATTCCCGGTAGGTACACGGTCCTTCATTGCATCACATTCAAGACAGCTGAAATTCACATTCACAACTCAGGTAAAGCATCATTTCTTTATGGAGCGAGATAAGTCTCAATAATAATTCATGCAAAAGACACGATGTGCACATGCGTAGCCCAATTCACATGCAACCTTATTCACATTCACGTGCATTAAAATATTTTTGTACGCAGTTGTACATCTGTGTTTTGCATTTGTGAAGCGTATTTTATGAATATATATATATTCTTATATTGTGCATGTATATTTGTTTTTGTGAACATCTTGTGCATGTGAATTAGGTTTCATGCATCGTGTGGGGGGGTGAACAAAGACCTGTAGCGAATCGATGTGTTTTTGTAAGAAAAATAACCATATTTAAAACGTAATAATCAATTTAATCTAGCTTGCGCTCACTGTTGTACACGGAAGCAGCTCCGGGCGGATGATGTAGGACGTCGGCGTTGCGCAAGCGCTGCTCAGAAGTGACGAATGCAGAAGCGCAGGGGAGAGATCAAAACAAAACAACGGTCACGAATTAGATGTACAAAAAGAGGATTTGTAAAGAAGAATGTTGGAGGATTGGAGTCAACAGGAGACTGGTTTTCCTTTGCTAAAGTAATGAAACTTTGCTTCCTTTGCTCCTGTAAACAAACGTTGGTTTTCACGAGACGCACCAGCGCATGCGCCACGCTGACCTCATACATCATCCTCCCGGAGCTGCTTCCGGGTGGGCGCAAGCTATATTAAAGTGATTATTACATTTTTAATATGGGTATTTTTCGTACAAAAGCGCATCAGTTCGCTACAGGAGGCCTTTGTTCACTCCCTTGAGCTGTGTGAGACACTTTTTTTTTTATGGATGGGCGTTTTTTATTTCACTTATTTTGGACTGATGTACTGCAACACCCACTGAGTGCCATTAAACAGCTTGAAAGGTCAAAGACAATTTTTTTTATATAACTCCGATTGTATTTGTCTGAAAGAAGGAAGTCATATACGTCTATGATGGCTTGAGGGTGAGTAAATAATGGGCTAATTTCCATTAAGATTTTTTAAAAGCTATACACTATGTACTCTCTTTGATTTATATATATATATATATAATTAAAATGTATTAATGAGGGAATCCAAAAATCCATCTTCCAAACCATGTTTTTACCCAACCAAAATGCACTTTGATAAATCTGCAATACTGGAAATTTATGTTTTAGAATTGTCCTGGTGGGTTTGCATTGGAGCAGAGCCGAAGTAGAACCAAAACAATGCTCTTCTGCAAGATGTATGTCGATTTTTTAACCGTTCAAGGTCCAGATGTTACACGGTGTTAATTTAAGGTTAAAGATTTGTTTCTCTAACCCCTAAATATGAACAATAATATAGATGTTTTACTTGGCAATCACCCCTAATTATTTGTGAGTATTATTTGTGCGCAGTTAACAACTATTTTCCCTAATGTGACAAAGACAAACTGCCTCTTCTTGTCCCCGGCTGTGGAGTTCTGTGGGGATAAAGAACCAAACACTCAAGCTCATTAACCAGATTGTTTACATGGCATCACTCTCTTAATTTTACATGGTGTTACATACTACATGCTACAATACAACATAGTGTTTCTCAACAATAAAGCTAGATTCATGATGTGTGTGAATTCCAGATGTCTTCCAGACCACAGGAATGGTGTAAATATAACACCAACTTTTCAAGCATTTCCGTTTTGTTAACAAACCCTAGTGTTGATTTATCAAAGAGAAAGTTATAATGAGATTTACCAAAGCAAATGCAGATAATCCAGGGAATATATCTTGTGTGTGTCCCGGGGGGTTCAATTATGGAAAAATGACACGATCAGACATGATGGATAACTGGCTGCAACTAAATGTGTTTGGAGTGCAACTTCACAAACAGTAATGCAGTGAAATGCGGGAATGTGTAATTGCCTTTGTGTATAAATGTGTCTCAATGTGCATATACTGTATATGGATATACGTGAGAGCTGTTTTCGGACTCAAAATTACCAAATTACTCCCAGTCTTTATTTCTTTTACTGTCACTAAGCATTAGTCAATTTTTCCATCTCTACAGCATTACCTTGATTGAAAAATGGTAATGAAGAGAGCTAATATCCTGCGGTCAATAAAACAACCTAATAAAGTCAGCAGACGTCCATCTATGCGCCGCGGCACCAGACAGCTGAAGTTTATTATCGGACAGATGACTGCATTACCTTCTCAAAACAAGGTAAAGGTCTTTTTATGAGAATGGTGACTAGTATCTCAAAAAGGATTATTAGGGATAATTGTTTGTTAGCAAGCATCACTGTTGCCCATACTTGATCAAGGTTGTTATTCTGCAGTCATATTTATCATTGTCCATGCAATTTTGTGTGTGAAATGCAGTCATTTCTATAGGAATCCACGCAACTGGGATTTTCCCATGCAAATTTCTCTGTACTGACCAACAGAAAGCTGTTTTGTTTGAAACTGACTTCTGTGTGAGTAATGCTTCATCGCTACAATATTGACAAAAGACAATACAACTTTTTTTTGCAAAAACCACCTAGTTGCCACAATGCCCTGTTAAACACAAAGCAGCACCTAACCACAATACACTAGCAACCACTTGCAGCTCTAGCAACATGCTAAAAAACACTCAGAAACGCAGGCTATGCTCAAAAAAACAACGAAGACGCTGCTGTCTATTTAAACTAAACACCTTTGCTGGTGAGTTTTGCACAGGTAAACACCACATCCTTTTAATTAAAAATCAAGTTAGTGGCATGCTGATAACATTACTGATTTCATTCTTTTTAAATTTGAATGCGTTTAATTATGTGCAGTGCAGTAGGTCTGTACAGTCAGAAAGATGTGTCTGCACAAGGAATATCCTGTGGAGACACCATATGATGCATGTCTTCAATAACAGAACATTTCTAATCAGCTGGAAAGGAACGCGTATGGTTTTTGAATCAAAGCCCCTCTTTTATTACATCTGTTTCCTCTGGATACGGTTGGTATTGGGTTTCTTGGTTGTAATGCCACATTTGATTTAATCTAGTTTTTCTTTTACTCACACCCCTCCCTTTATTTCAGGTTGTTGTTTGTTTTGTCTGTTTAACAACACTTCCCACAGGAAAGAAAAATCACGAATGGGATCTTTAACATCTCAGTTGTTTCTCCTAGACGGCAATGAGATTACATGGACAGCAAATGAAGACTGAACATCTACTCAAAATTCTTCTCCCAAGAACCCAAGAAGAAAGTCATTTGTGAGTTTGAAAAATGTCTCAAACTGTGCTCAGATATTTCAAGATGCCCACATGATTTTCAACCTGAGCTTCACAAAAGTTATCCTGTGTTTTCAGATTTCATTGTCCTTGCCATCATGATGTTTGGTAACATAGCCACATACTGGTCATAAAATACAAATACTGACAAGTCTTCTAACTTTTCGATTATTTGGCATGCCATTGTGATCTTAAGCTCATTCTTTTTCCTTCATGCAAAGTTAAAAAATACCGCAATATTATCTATATATTGTTTCTTATTTGTAAAAATGTCTACGACTATTCCAGTTATTTGTGATTAGTGGATGATTTTTCCCCCCAATAATGTATTATTAATCATTGTTAATTATTTTATATAATTTACATACTATATATATTTATGTAACAATTTTATAATAATTAATTTCATAATTAATGATTTAATACATATTTTTATGCACTCACAATGAGCAATTTGTGACTGATAAAATATTTTAGAGGAGAGAATAACTAGAAAATATTGAAATTTCCATTGTTTCCAGACCTCACAATCAAAATTTAAATTTCATTACATTTTCTCTGTAGAAACACTGTACCAAAATCTGAAATCAGGGATTTCAATATGAATTCATTACTCATCAAATTCCTCCATGACCAAATAATCTGAGCTGCTATCAAACTTCATTTTATATATCTATACTCTTACTGTGTCAACAATTGTCTCACTTGTGTCTTTTTCTATTTCTTCTAAGGAACTTTTGGAGAAACATCTGAGACAATCTTGATACTTGAATGAAACATAGGCTAACTGAGAACTCAATTAATTCTCATGAGGTGTAAAACAACCAGCCGATAAACTCATGTTGAGCGAGTGTCCTCGAGCACTTCATTCCCACAGAATGCAGGATAGCGTCCAGATCCTCTTATATGGAGGAGAAATCCAGCTGCACCTCCAAAATATTTGATGGGCTCAGAAGAGCCTGTGATCATGTGACTCTCTGAGCGCTCAAGCTCTGAAATAATAAAGCATGGGTTAAACAAAGACAAGTGCTAGCAGATGTGTGTGAGCACTAGGCTCCGGATCAGTCGACAGACACATAAAGCTGCCCAATTCACTTCTTGCGGTAAAACATTTGTCATTCACTCAGAGCCAATAAGCTTTTGGCAAGTATCTTTATTATTTCTTACCACGTTGCTGCCGCACAAAGAAACACACAACTGAAAACATCATGTAGCTCGCAGGAAGGAAGAATCACAAATGAGATCTTTTCAATATCTCCGTTATTTCCCATAAACGGATATGAGATTACATGAAGATCAAATGGAGACTTTTACTTAAAGGAATAGAAAAGAAAAATCATTGCAATCATTTTTATTTCAACTAAGACATTTTTGCAGAAAGTTGAAATTGGAATAGCATATTAGCATGCTAATCTTTCTGCCATATTAAGATGTAGCTGAAACAATAAGAATGCTAGTATGCTATTGTGAATTCAAATGAAACATAATTACAGCTGGCACTGCCCTCTAATGGTGTGAGACTCTCAGTATGACAGGCTCAGAGCTCATTTAGCATGTTTCATAATGAGCAGCTGCTGCCGGTCTGTGTCGGCGGGGAGTAGAGGGGTCACGGATACCTGCTTCCTGCGGTCCCCAGCAGATGGCCCTTGCTTTCTGGCATTGGAGTCGCAGACGCCACCGGTTCCATTCAGATCCCCTGGGCCAAATTAGAGGCCATTAATGGAGTTACTGAGAATGGCATAATTGGGTTGATAGGCAGCTCCAGCTGATCTGAGACCTGTCCTCTCACAGCTTCCTCTCGTGTCGGAGAGTTTAGCACAGCATGTTGTACAATTCTGTGAAAGACTAACACAACACACCACCTGATAAACACACTTAATGAGGGAATCGGCAGTGTGTTTTGTGGGATAAAATGGGAAAGAATCCATTGCAACCTCTGAAAAAGAGGTTGAATGTTGTTTTGTTTTTGTTTGTTTTTACAAACATTAGTCTCACTTCAGAGTATTGGTGGAGAGGGGGGAGGGGGGTTACACTTCAGTCCGTTCACAATCAAGCATGACCCTCAAGCGCGGGGCCCGCTATCCATATAAAAATTTACATATGAAGTATATTTAACAGAAATGAGCTTCATTTCTTTATGATATAAATAATAATATATTTTAATTTTTATCCTGTGAAAACCGTGTTATTACAGGTCACAATATGTATATAGTACATATTTAAAGTAAACTACTAAAATTTAAAGGGGTCATATGATGCTATTTTTTTTTTTCCTTTCTCTTTGGAGTGTTACAAGTCTTGGTGCATAAAGAAGATCTTAAAGTTGCAAAGACTAAAGTCTCAAATTTAAAGAGATATTCTTTATAAAAGTTAAGAGTCATCCACGCCTACCTAAAACGACTCGTTTAAACACTCCCCCACATGTCTACATCACTATGTGTGGGAAGATTTGCATAACGCCGCCTCAATGTTCACGCAAAGTAAAGAAAGGCAACGCACGCGTAAAAAGACAGTATAAGTCATTATTATCCATAATTATGTCCCCACTGGAGGCAACAAATTCCTCGTTTGTAATGGGTTTTAATATTTATGTCTCATAGCTCCGGCCTGACAGGGCATCACAATATGGTAGGGGCGTAACATTTCCGTCACATGCTTGAGGTATTCGGCCAATCGCAATGCATTGGATAGCTGGCCAATCACAGCGCACCTCGCTTTTTCAGACGATGAGCTTTGTAAAAATCTACGCGTTTCTGAAAGAAAGGCGTGGCATAGAGGAGAAACAATCATGTACAATATGTGGAAAATAATGTGCTTTTTTAAACTTAAACCGCATAAACACATCACATTACACCAAATACACAAAATAATGTTCTTTTTAAGAAGCAACGTCAATACCCCTTTTAAGTATAATGACCCCTGTTTTAATGATGACAAGAATCTCCCATTTAATATATTTTCATTAAAAAACGGATCCGGTAAAGCTTAAATATAATTAAAGGTCCATACTTAAAATAAATGCATCTTATTTCTTATGAATTATCATTTTTTTAATGAGACAAGTAATCCATCCAAATTAATTTAAATAACATTTCAGTCTATTTTTAAAATAAATTCCCAATGTTTTCTGTCAAAACCCTGGTATTTTTATGTACTTGTTTATTTATTGGTTTGTTTGTTTTATTTTTAGCATAATGATGACAGTACTGTACATACGTTTTAATATATTTTTCATTCATTTCCTCATGTTGTCATGTGATCAGATAAAAGTGTTGTGAAAAGTACGTTGTGAAACATGTCTGTAAAGTTGACTGCAGTTATAGAGCAGAATAGATTGGCATGGGCTGGAGGGAAATTTAAAAGGGCGGAGTTAAATTTAAACCTGACCTTTCCAGCCAATCAACATTAAAGAGTGATAGGAAGTTGTTATATCCTTTGAGAACTCAAAGGAACGCAGTGAGAGACCAACAATGGGAAGAAAATCAGTGGTTGTTGATATTTTTATAGTTTCATGTGGATTACTGTGTTGTTCTGAGCCATTGAGTCAAGGGGAACCATCTTTAGACCAAGGCTTTAGTCAAAATGCCATCTTCAGACATCCAATGCCAGCGCAAGGGCATGCACAGACCAGTCAGAGCGCGGTAGCATCCAACATGTTTCAAAACCTCATTGAATTCAGGAAACCTGCCTCAGCAATGGTGGGACTTCCATCACAAGAGTCTGTCCAGATACCAGTGCAAGTACAATCCCAGAGAACCAACTACGCATCTATGCCCCTTCAACCTAGCAAGCCTTTGCAAAGCCAAGGACATTTTGGATTAATAAAACCCCAACAAATGGCTGAGACTTTCTCACAAACCCATCAGGGATTCCAGAATCCCTTTCCTGGTCCTGACCTCTATCCTGATGTGAAGGATAAGGTGGTTTTGGAGCCAGAGTTTGAACCCAAGGTGCCAGTGCCGGCAAACACTGTGGATGTTCAGTGTGGAGAGGTCTCCGTCAAAGTGCAGGTGAAGCAAGAGTTCTTGGGGAACAATCAGTTCATCAACCCCTCTGATATGACGCTGGGTGGATGTCCATCTGTAGGATTTAATGACCAGGACAGGATTGTTGTCTTTGAATCAGATCTACAAGGATGTGGGAGCACATTAATGGTACTGTATGTCCTCTTAAGTATTGTTTCTCCAGCTGTTTACTGTTTTCTAGCTGTGATCCTGCTAAGACTAGTCTAAAATGGCTCTTGCCCATGATGCTCTTTGACACATTAATGTTTGCTGTCACCTGAACTAGAAATGCGGCTATCCAGGGGCACCATAACATGTGCACATGATTTTTCATTTATTATTATTATTATATTATTATGTTATTAAATAATTTTTTTTTTTTTTTTTTAATTTATCTTCGATTTTTAGTTGATCTGAGATATATTATAATATTATACAATATATATATATATATATATATATAATTGGGTTGGTTTGTTTATTTTTATTTTTTATCAATCTTTCTTTATTTTGTAATTTTTATTGTAGTATGTTTTATTTTCTCCAGATTTTTTTCAATTTTTATTTATTTTTTGAATTTGTCTTTTTTTTTAATTCAATTGATTTTGTCTAATTTATTGTCTTTTACTACTTTATTATTTTAATTTTATGTATGAACAGTGTTTTAATATTTATTCATATTTGTTTGTGGCCACAATTTCTTTTCAGATGCCTGAGGATTCATTTGTTTTGGTGTATTCGCCTTCACCTGTTCTTAACACGCCTATTGTGAAGACTAATGAAGCTATGGTTGAAATTCATTGCATCTACCCGAGGTAAACCTTTTAAACTAACATGGTAACATGACAACCAGGTTTTAGTTTATACTTCAACATGGCATTTTAGTGCCATGTTAAAATGCAAAACAAATGTAAGATTTTGAGAAAAGAAGTCATAAAGTTTTGGGACTCGGCTCATAATAGGCCTTTTATAAGAATAAAGTGAAAGTTTTGGGAATTCCAAATCATGTTTTTCCCTTTCAAATATTTATTTTATATTACTTTACATTAATGTACTTTTTTTTAATATATCAATATTTACATCTTAAGTCATAGCATTGTAAGAATATTCGATTGGCACTAAAAAGCTGTCAATCTTACTTCAGTTCTCCACATGCTGTATGTGGTTTCTTCTAACTTTTTCAGGAAACACAATGCGAGTAGTAATGCATTGAATCCCACCTGGTTTCCCTATGCTGCAGTGAGAGCTGGCGAAGAACATCTGCACTTCTCCCTCAAACTCATGACTGGTAAGGAGTCTTTTAGTGTTCTTGTGTTGAAATTGTTGATCTAACGGTCTTAACCTGTCCTACAGATTACTGGAGGTATGAGCGATCATCTAATGCCTACTTTCTGGGAGATTTCATAAACCTGGAAGCCTCAGTGGTCAGTGCTAATCACCTTCCTCTGCGGGTGTTTGTGGAAAGCTGTGCAGCTACTTTGGGCCCCAGTGGGGAAGCTGCCACCATCTACACGTTCATCGAGAACAGCGGGTGAGCGACTTTTCCAGACAGACCTTTTGAGCACTTTACTATTGTGCCATTGTTGAGTTAAGCTGTTAACTACAATCTTGAGATGCATGATGGATGCCAAGCTGACAGAGTCCAGGTCCAGGTTCATGTCCAGGATACAGGATGACAAGTTACAATTTCAGATAGAAGCATTCAGATTTGAGCAAGATTCCAGCGGAATGGTGAGTCCATTAAGGCCCCAATATACTTCCAAGAAACAAAATCAGACCAAAACGAATCTGAAGCCGCTTTCCAAAAGCAAACTTTCTGTAAAAGTTTGCTCTGTCTGGTACACATTCAAACTACCATTAGCGATTACTGTTGATCTGTAGCAATTACATAATAGGTACTGGGGCTCCGCCACCTTTGACATGAACATCTTGTCTGATTTGTTTCTTCTGTTCAGTCCATCAAGATCGGACACGTGCAAAAACATTAAAGGATCTCTTCAATGTGTTCTAGTAAAAATTGAAGCTGCAATTTTAATTGAAAGCAACACTTACAATGTATATTACTATAAAGCTGCTTGCTTTAAAATAATCTAGTGAATAAAGTGCCTTATAAATAAACATAACATGATTAGAGTGCTGAATTGCCAAGCTGGCGCAAACATTTCCACATCCCTACTATCAGATGCTTTCTTAACTGCTGTTTTTATTTCGTTATTAAGAGGAAAGTGCTTAAGACATTTACATATTCAATTAAAGGGGTTGTTTATGCTACGACTATATTGCTGCTCAGGTATTTCAAACGTATCTCTAAGTTAAGAATGAAAACTAACTTTGCTGTGAGTATTTTGGGGCCTTTACTGTACAGTTTGTTCCATTTACACTTGATCCAGATCAGCCATCTGTTAATCTGAATTAACCGTTTCCACCCAGATCTACATCACTTGTCATTTGAAGGCTACTACCACATCCAGTCCCGCTGATACAATGAACAAGGCCTGCTCATTTGTTAAAGTAACAAACAGGTATGGGTGAAGTAATGTTGGAAGCAAGTTTAGAAGTCTCGGTTCAACATTCAGTGATTTGAATTAGATTTTTTTTTTTCACACAGCTGGACTGCTGTGAATGGAGACAATCAGGTGCGTGGCTGTTGTGAGACCAGCTGCGCCATGAGGAAGGGCAGAAGTCTGAATACTGACGGTATTGTTCCACACTTAACTCCATCCAAATGTGTTTGGAAATTTGTAAACTACTGCTGTGCAACTTGAGAATGCAGTTTCCATCCTTTTTGCATGGGGTTTTATTTTATTTTTTTTTTTTTTTTTAGATTCCACGTTGGAAGATGAGGCTACTATTGGACCGATTTTTATCCATGAACGGCTACCAATGGAAGATGAGCATTTATTGCAAATTCAAGAGTCTTCTCAGGTGTCATCACAACATGCAGGTGACCGTATTGCCTTGACAAATATGATGCATTTAGTGTACAGTGTCCCCAAAATGTACACTCCCATTCAAAAGTTTGGGGTTGATATGATTTAAATTTAATGAATTTTTTCGATTCTCATTCTCACCCTGGCTGCATTTATTGAATCACAAATATTTTGTCATTTATACATGGGCGGAGGGTGGACCAACTCCAGGGTAAGGCTAAAAGCAGCCAAATCTATTAACTACAAACATCATAAACCTGTCTTTTTAGGCAAGAACCAGACATGGGTGTCATGTAGGCTAATAAAATGTTTAATAGGACTGAATTTGTATTTAATGTGATTACAATTTAATAAAAAACATTAGAAATTGGTAATTATAAAACGTTTCCTTTCCAAGGTTATTCAAACAGTGAATAAATTAGTATACAGAAAGTGACATTATCACTAACTTTGATCTATCGTGAGTTTAAGCACTCTCAAAAAAAAAAAAATCTATCGTTATAATCACTTAAGCTGTCTCCGGTTTCGCTACATAGTCTACATTCATCTGCCCTCCGTAATTCAGTTAGCGAACGCACGCACATTTTTGGCACACATACCTACCATACCAACGGATATTGATGTTTTATCGTCTGCATTGGACTCAGGGTTGGGGGGGTGTGTTTGCGCTTCGCATCACTCTATCTCAGTTCTTCGTTTTCGTTGGGGGCCCTGGTACAACAAGGTCTGTATCTCTTGGTTGAACTACATAGGAAAAGGGAGGAGTGGTTGGGTGGGGTTTTAAGAGCTCTTCAGGAAAACTGGAAAGTGTATGATGGCTGAATAGGGGGTGGGGAATCAAGGGAAAGAAAGTCTAGGAAGAAGAAAGAGGGGGGATATTATGGTGTATGGGAGATAGGGGCGGGAGGAGGGAAAAAGTGTAAAGGGGGGGGAGGGGGAAGAAAAGGGAAAGGAAGAGGAGGGGGGAGAAGGGGGGAAAAAATCGAGTAAAGAAGAGAATGAAAAAAAGAAAAGAAGTTAAAAAAGGGTTGGATAATGTGAAATGAAGAAAGGTGTTTAATATTGTAAAAATGTTACATTTTAGTAATGTATGAAAGATGAATTTTAAGAAATAAAGAAGAAAGTGATAAGGTAACATAATCTTTAAGAGATCTTCGAATAGAGATTGTAAAAAAAAAAAAGGTTAAACACTTGTCTGCTTTTTGTGTGAGAAACTTCGTTTTTTTTTCAGGATTCTTTCATATAGCAGTTTAAAACGACACCAAAAAAAACAATATTAATAATATTACATGTCTTTACTGGCACTTTGATTTTATTTACTTGCTGATTTTTTAGGAAAAACAATGACTCCGAACTTGTGAAGGTACTGTACTGACTGTTTTTGAAAAGATTCGGCGAGTGGTACTAAAGAATGTTAAAACTGGATTATGAGGGAGCCGGGTCTCCCATTGATTAATCAGATCTCCCGGTATCTGGATCTAGACAACTACAGTGCAAATAAGTTCCACTTGTTCTCGGGGGGGGGTTGAAGTGTTGGGTGCGGGGGTGTTTACTGAATAGATGGACAGAAGTATTGTATTGCAAAATCGTATACAAACCCTAAACTCTCGGGATGGTTAGTGGGGTTGGGGTTGTTGGTGGTTCTTGAATTTAGACTATCTGGCGATGTGTGTGGCGGAGAGAGGGGTGGTTCGTTCACAAGGTTCTATAACTGGTACTTCGTCTAATTCAAACTTCCTGGAACATGTTATAGTGAACTATTGCTACTTTAATCGTGGATGAAAAATCACCTCGAGACCACTTGGTAGAAAATAATTGAAAAAGTGTTAGCCACATTAAGAGTGACTTAAGCGTCCAAATACTGTTTGGGTCCACCTGTCGCTACATTGCTGTAGGGCTTGGCATAACCCTTACTTTTCACCTTTTATTTTTTATTTTTTTTATTTAGAGTTCTCCATCGAATTGATGCTCATGACTGGTTTGGTATTTGCAATTTGACTTTTGTGTGTCTTTGGAACACTGTTTTACCAAAGGCGGCAGAAACGGCTTGCGTTGATTTGTGAATGACAATAAAAGCCGTTTTATCTAATGGGTGTGTTTGTTTCTTTGGTCTGGTGTTGCCCGCAGTTAGTTGGTTAAAGCCCATTAGCTTCTTGTTTCTGTTCAAGGGGTCCCATTTGTAGTAAATGACCCATCAACTTTTAAAAGGGTTGATGCAGAACTCTTTGCCGGTTTGGAGCATGGTAACAATTTGCCGTTTTTCAATGTTTCGCTGTAAAAGCTACACAGATGCACTGGTGTATGTGCCCGAGTATGCTTGTATGCTTTGGAGAGAAAAAAATTCAATCCAAATGAATTGGAGTGCTAAACCACCTTTTAATAAGAAAACAATCATTTTAAATAGAAATCATTTTTTTTAACAATGAAATCATTTTCTGTTTTAACTGTATTTTTGATCAAATAAATGCAGCCTTGGTGCGCATAAGAGACTTCTTTCAAAAACATTTGTAAATCCCAAATGTTACATCCTAAATTGGTTATATAAACCTTTGTTTGTCCTCTGAATAAAGGATTTGATATCGCCACTAAAATGTACACAATTTTTGTTCCAAGCTTTGTTATATTTTACATTCGAGATCATGGAGCAGTGAGACTAATACACAGCCACTTGCATTCAAATCCAATTTTATATTTTGGTGATTGAGTTTTATGGTCCATGTCTTGCATTTCAAATGGACTGCATCTATGCACGGGGCTCATGGGAACAGGAAGACAAACAGACGTAATTAAAATGCCCATAAAAGCAATAGGAAGCTTTATTAATATGAAGTGGGACATAGAAGTATAATGGTGTCTTTGTAGCCGGCTGATGTCGTG
The DNA here is from genome assembly GCA_018155175.1 of Sinocyclocheilus anophthalmus. NCBI lineage: Eukaryota > Metazoa > Chordata > Actinopteri > Cypriniformes > Cyprinidae > Sinocyclocheilus > Sinocyclocheilus anophthalmus. The sequence goes on from JADLZN010000511.1 coordinate 65,925, forward strand.
TTGTTTTTGTGTGTTTTACTAACACATCCATTGACTCGCAGTGACCCATGCAGTAATGAGTAATAAACCACATGTTTTATGGTGCGGCAGTTCAACCCGATCTCATGAAAGTGCGTATAAATAGTACGCCAAATAAAAACGAAAACTCGTGGTATTGATACGCAAAAATGGACTTCGGCGTGCATATGCTACGCGATGGGTAGGTTTAGGGTTGTGGGCTAGATGCGTCTCATATGTACGCGAAAACTGCGTATCATATGCACCAACAAATTTCGTATCATATGCACACGAAAACTGCATATTATATGCACGCCAATCCTGCGTATCATATGCACGCCAAAGTCCGTTTTTGTGAATCAATACCACATGTTTTTCGTTTTTATTTGGCGTACTATTTATACGCATTTTCTGCTCTCCAAATGCCCAGAACGAGATGCTGGCGATGGCAAAGAGGGAATGCTCATGTGGAAATCATTATAATTCAGGGCAGTTATGATAAATTGCTAAATGGTGTTGTGAAATAAAAATGTGTGTTTGTCTTTAAAGACCAGGGCCCGGTTCCCCAAAACGTTCTTATCGCTAAGTAGTTCTTAACCTGTTCCTTAACCTCTCTCTTAACGTTATGGCACGATTCCCGACACGTTCGAACACTAAGTAGATACCCTCTGAGAACATACTTATTCACACCCACACTGTCACCAACGCCCTTCTGCGCCATGCCGGGGATTACATCCGGCTGCCGGCAACACGTCAGGAGGTCCAGGAGGTGCACCAGGGCTGTCATGCCATTGCTGGCATCCCCAGAGTCTTGGGCCTGGTGGATGGCACACTCATCCTATCGCCAGTCCATCAGTGATTGATCAGGTGTACATATCGCGAAAGGGATACGTGGCCATAAACGTGCAGGTTATAGTGGACCATAGGGGTGTGATCTCCGACCTGGTGGCAAGGTGGCCAGGCAGCACCCACGACAGTTTTGTCTGGGCCAATTCTGCCGTGGGTGAACAAGCGGAGAGAGAGGGGTTTGGTCAGAGCCTGTTCCTCGGGGATAGTGGATACCCTCTGAGAACATACTTATTCACACCGCTGACCAACCCACAGACTCGGGCTGAAAGAGCCTACAATGTTGCACACGTTCGCATGCGCAACGTTGTCAAGTGTGGAATTGGCATCTGGAAGCTGCGCTTTCGGTGCCTGCACAAGCAGGAGGACTGCGCATGAAGCCTCACAGCTCTTGCGCAGTTACGGTGGCAACGGCCATACTCCATAACATGGCTGTGCGTGGAGGCGCACCTATTCCGGAGGGGGAGGAGGAGGAGGTGGAAGCAGATGAGGAGGAAGATGGAGAGGGAGAAGTTGAGGTCCTCTATCCTCCACAGAGGGCTGCCCTGCACGCTGCCGGGGTTGAGGCAAGGCAGCTTTTGATTGCAAATGTTTTTTGTTGATTTATATTGTCTTTTTGGTTTAACTTGCTGAGCTATCATTAGCCATTATCCATTATTGAATGGACTTTTCTTTTGATTCGTATCATGATGGAATTTTTAGTTTTCTGAAAAATTAACGGGAGTTTCAAACCTTGCATCCATTAAATGTTCTGTGTGTGATTCTAATCCTTTAAACCTTTACTCTATCATGCCATTGTGTCCATTCCATAAGTGCTCTATGCAATGCCAATCATTGACATGCTTCTCTTAAGGTTGGCGAAGGAGCCTACACGTTAGAATTTCTGAGTCAAAAGTTGACATATGCCCAAATTACCACGTCACATTGCTGATTCATCTTCATTCATTTATTGGGCATTGAACGCAGGTCACATGGTTGTCAGAGGATTCCCTTTCCGCTGCTTTGCCTCATGCATAGCCTTACACGTCGTCAAACACACAGATAATGTACATTACAAACTAATGTCTTTACGCAGCCTCTTCAAACGAGCCTTTATATCTGATTGGGCACTTAGATTGACAATTTAATTTCCTTGTGGATAAATAAGGTATCTCATAGATAGAGCAAGATTTTATGCGTAGGTTTCCAATGGCAATAGAGAATCAGTTGTTGACTCATTAAGGATGACAGAATGACATACAATCTTGTTGATGATCAAGTATTTTTAATGAAAATGTGCATACAAACACACACAGACACGGTCACTGGTGTGACTGTTGCTCAGCATCTATAAAGACATCATATCAAAATCTATAAACCAAGAACAACTGGCTCACCTTCAAGATTGGTACCGAGATTGAGGGCCTGTTGAATTGCGCCTCTGCTAGGGCATGCTGCTGATTGGCCAGTTCCAGCTTGGCTCTCTTCAGCTCCAGAGACTGACGAGTGAGCTCATTTGCTTCGGTCAACTGGCACTGAATGTCCTGCAACACTCCTTTTCAATGTTCACCAACTCTTCGCTACACCGACATGGTGAGATTGTGGAGCGACGTCGTGATGTCGTGTAGCGAAGTCCTGGCGAAGACGTGTGTACGGGAGGTGGTGGCGTAGTGCACCCTTCCGGCTCGGTGCTGCCAGGTGAGGAGAGTGCTGCAGGTGGCTCGGTGTCTGGGGAGCATGGCACATTGGGGGGTGGTGATGACCTGGAACATGAGGCCTGTTCAGCGTCACCTCTTCTAACGTCAATCCCCCCAGGGATTCCATGTGAGACTGTGTCTCTCATGACCGCCAGTGCCTTCTCCTCATGTGCTGTTAAGGGTTGCACCGAACTGGTCCCCGCACCTGTCCTCGCCCGGTCTCTACGGACAGCAGAACCTCTCACCTTAACCTGGCTTGAAAAATCATGCCATTTTTTCCTGACGTCCTGCCAGGACCTTGGTGTGTCTGATCCGGAGGCAGCCATCTTCCTTGCTATGTCGCTCCATAGCTCCTTTTTGTTGCTGTTCACAAGTTATTCCGAAAGCTGGACAACAGTGTCACCTTTTGCAAGCTCACTCGTCCCGCAAAACTTCCAGTTTCCTCTGACAGAATCTTGGTTCCTTTCTTGTTTTCCGTTGCCTTCCCCCACCATATTCTGTATCTAACTCTCTCTCTCTCTGTTCATTGTAGATAGGTTGCTTTTTATTGAAAACATTAACCAATGGCAATCAATACCGCATTAAACAGAAGTAACTGCAGCTGCTTGCCAATCAATTCTGTAAAGTACCTTACCATTAATATAAAAGTGTATTACATTATTTTTAGAAGTCGTTAAACCCATGTCAAGAAGCGGCACAAGTGGCACAATGGGATAAGGAGGGTGGATGATTAGCGAGGGATACCTGGTTTGTCTACCCGTCACAACATATCGTGTGAACGTATTACTGACAATTTGATAATTTAATTAATAGTCTATATTTTACGGATAACTTCAACTATGTTAAAATAAATGTTACTGGAATAATTTGAGGAATGTTTCATTTGCATAAAACGTGTTGTCTTTCTTAAAGCCGTAATGCACCTTCGCGTGAAGTGGAAAATCGATTCCTGAGCAATCGATGCCAACTAATTCAGCACCTTCACTTGGGACAGCGCCTCTGTAACGTCGAACGTAAGAGGCAGCGTGTTAAGAAGCTTCCTAAGGGACACTTCGGGGAACACACTTAGGAACATAAACAACTTTGGTAAGATATATCTTTCGAGTCTTCTTAGCGCGCTAAGAGTGAGCGTTATCGGGGAACCGGGCCCTGATGATTTCAGGTCACAAAATGTTTGGACCCAAAGAAAATGTGTTAAAATGAATTAAACTGACGTTACAGTTAAATAAATAATACATTTTTAAAAAAGAATTGCTGTAAAGCCATATAAAGTGAGCAAATTTTAATGACATAACTAAAGAGTAAAAAGTACCAGAAAGCACTGCAATAAAATCCACTTTTTCAGAAAAATCTGAACATCTTTAAAATTAACTGTGAGCCAAACTTTAAGATATCACTTTTAAGATCATATATTTTAAACGTGTATTTTGATATGTGCATGCATTAGAATTTTTTTGTAAGTATATCTCACTAAATATATATTAGTATTTTTTTAAATAAAAAGCATTATCTTGCATATCTATAATATATACAATATTTGTGAAAAGGTGTGTAATAGGCTATTGTTTTTCATATAATTTATGTTAAACGTTTTTTTCTTTCATTGGCCATTTTTTAAGTAAAAAAAACTTTTTTTTTTTTAAATAACAGCCTTTTTGTGTCAGTATATAAATGTATTTTAGAATGCATTTAAAAATATGTAAATGCATAAACAAGCACAATTTTGACACTTCTTCACTCTCTGTAAATGACCCAGTTCCTCTAGTATTTGAATGAGGAAGGTAGACCAACCCAGATAAAGATGACAAAAGGCCTCCTTTCATGAAGCGAGACGAACCCTGTCAGAGCTCATAATTAACCTCCTTTATGAAGACCCCCATCATCAGTGAAATGTTCATAATGGAGGAGGAGATTTAATTACCTTTCTTTTGCAGCCCAAGTTCCAGACACTGAGGAAACATGTAATGGCCTTTAGTCTGGGCTTCACTGACCTCCTCTATTAATAACACATATATGTCTTCAGATCACAGACTTCACTTCGGTGTATTCAGGAAATGATTAGCTAATTGTCTTTGTAAAATGAATGAACACAGAGGTCATTTCAGCAGCTAATTCTTATGAGTGGACTTATGAGTGGTCATGGAATAAAATAGTATACTTTTCCATTTTTAACATTTGCTGGACTTTTAAGACAGATCTTTAAAAAACATTTGAACCATTCAGGTTGTGATGTTACATCCAAATAGGTGAAGACCTTTGAATCTTAAATTTGACCCTATAATTCTGAACGTTCTCTTTATATAACAGCATAAATTCAAACCGACAAGACCTTTATGCACCATGTACCTCTGGAATATTTCTTCTATTGCAAAGTGTATACCCTTCTCATAATGCTTAAAACTATTCTTTAAATAAACAATAATGTTGTTGTTATGCTTTATTATTATCATATGTTTTATTAATTATGGCAAGCTATTAATGTGTTAATAATAATAATTATCCCTTTATTAGTCCCTTAAGTAATGTATGAATATATGTATAGGTTAAACATGTTATTTTATTAGAAAATAACTGTGCAGAACAAATGCTTAACAACATAGAAACTGTTCACAGAATGAGGGGAAAAGGTAGATGTTTATAATGAATAAGATACTATAAGTATTTTTAAGATACGTAAGTGTTGTTAATAATACTTAAGACATGTTTCAGTGCTAAACAAGAACAGGAACTGGAAAAAAAAACTGATTCCTGTGAAAAATTCACTGTAATTGCCCGCAGCTTTCAAAAATGTTCTGTGTGGGCAAATCTTGTTTTCTTTATTCTTTACACACAATCCCAGTTTCACAAGTCCACATATCTTGGTTTTGATTTCTGTAGTAGATATAAGGATGCAAAGTTTCTGATTAATTTATTTGTTCAAATATGAACCTGTGTAATTCAAATAGAAACACATATACACATACAAAATGACAAGAAGAAATTAAATAAATAGACTGGCAGGGTTTTTTGTCTTCATGTGTTAAGTGTGCAGAAGCATGAAGTAAAAAAAAAAACCTTACCCTCAGCACAATGCAAAACAAAGACAGAGCCTGTGTTTGCAAAACTACACTGCTATACTACACTTACTATTGCTGCAGTATATAATATGTAGCCTACAGTATATTTTGCACAATATGTCATTTTCCTGTATGCATGGAATATCTGGATGGCTTACAACAGAGCACACTGCACATAATACTGTGCAATGCAACAATTTGACCTTCAATTTTATGTTATAAATGAACCTGAAGTAATGTCAGCAATTGTCTTATTTACTCATGATTTGATCAGATAGCTAAATGCAAATGCATTTTATTTATACTGTTGCACATACTACCAAAAATGTTAGGTAGTATACCTAATGGTACACAATGGGTAGTGTAGGCAGTGTATACTGCACATGTTCACGACGAACATATCCTGTATAATACTGCTCTCTGCTGGTGAAATTCCAGTTTGCAGCAACAAGAAAGAGCATGTTTAAAGGGATAGTTCGCCAAAAATGACATCAACTCACCATCAATTTGTCTCAAATTTGTATGAATTTCTTTCTTCTGTTCAACACAAACAAGATATTCTGAAGAATGTCCAAACAGATGTTAGTAACCACTGACTTCCATATGGAAAAACAATGGCTACTAGCAACTGTCTGGGTTTTATACAAATTGTTTTGATGTTTAGTCTGTCTCTTAACCCTTAAATGCATACCTCGGGTCTTTAGCAACCCGGGACAGGGACATCTCCCTCCTTCATTTTTTTAAGTTAGACATCAACTTTCTTAGTATTCCTCAATCTATTAATTATAAACAATATAACAAGTAAAAAATAGTAAAATATAAAAGAATGCCTGTTTTCTGATAAATTTTTTGTAAAAAGTGTATAGGGGTTTGTAAAGTATTTTTTCCTGCGCAACTATATTTACATATCTGATGACTCAATATGTGCAATGCATATTTTTTTCCTTAAGGTGGCACTGTTTGATACACAATGATGACCTGACGTTTCACTCATAAATAATTACCGCAGGCATAAAACAAAGGAATATCATCAGCAAAAAATGTAACTGGTTTGAATGGCTTTACTGCAGAGCAATTACTATATGCAATGAAATATAAACGTCACTGCCATTTGTTGCTGGATGTGATGAATAAGCTGCCACTGATCAAAATATTGAATATGAAGTGACTGAAAACGATAGTTTTGAGAATATAGCTGAGATTGTGAATATGAGGCAGATGCTGAATGTAATGGGGAAGTGCGCTCTGACAGCGATGGTGAAATCATCTGCTCAAATCGAACCCTTCTAAGTTTCAAAAGGTAACCAAATATGCTTTATTTTATTCTTTTGTAATTGTTCTTAAAATATCAAGAGATTTTTTTGCTATTGCAGCAGTTAGAGATCCATCCGTGCTGGATATATAGGTCCGGGTCACTAAATACCTGAATATGTAATAATGATTGGCGAAACATTATGCAGTTAAGGGTTAAACAAAAATAATAATAATAATAATGATGATGATGATAATAATAATAAAAAAATAACGCATATGCACAATTAACTCCTGTGTAATGTAAGTGAGTTTATTCCTCCAAGAGGCGCTTGCCGCATCTGTACAATCCTCCATTGAGTCACATTCAAATACAAAATACATACAAAATACAGTAAGTTTTTTTTTTGGTCTTACATTTATGTTCAAAAAAGTATAATCGTTTTAATTAATGAATCCCCAAATTTGTTATTTTACATACAATGGAAATCCACAGCAATCACAATATGGCAAGCCGGGTTAACATGTAATCTTTAAAATGTTCTAGTGTCTATTTTCATGCTACTACTTATTTTTTGCTACTACTATAGGCTATCTATTCCATTACTTATTCATTAGCTACTAGTGCTTTTTCTTTTGTTGCTCATGCTAATTCTTTAGGTACTAGCAACTTTTTAAAGATACTATTTATTCCTTAGATACTAATTCTTATTTATTAGACACAAATACTTATTTCAGTATAATGCCTACTAGTAACTATTCTGCTGTAACTAAGACATTTCAAATTTTACGCCATTATGAGGATCTGTCATTCAGAAATCAACGATTCAGTTCTGACTGAATGAGAAACAAGAGACCAAAAAATGCAGATGAGCTGAAGGACACTGTCAAAGAAACCTGGGCTTCCATACCACCTCAGCAGTGCCACAAACTGATCACCTCCATGCCACGCCGAATTGAGGCAGTAATTAAAGCAAAAGGAGCCCCTACCAAGTATTGAGTACATGTACAGTAAAAGAACATACTTTCCAGAAGGCCAACAATTCACTAAAAATGTTTTTTTTATTGGTCTTATGAAGTATTCTAAATTGTTGAGACAGTGAATTGGTGGGTTTTTGTTAAATGTGAGCCAAAATCAATTAAAAGAACCAAAGACTTAAACTACTTCAGTCTGTGTGCATTGAATTTATTTAATACACGAGTTTCACAATTTGAGTTGAATTACTGAAATAAATGAACTTTTCCACGACATTCTAATTTATTGAGATGCACCTGTATATGTATTCTAATTGTGACTAGTACCTTTTTAAATTTTACTTGTAAGTATTCATTAGATACTAGTACATATTTAATAGATACTAGAAGTTATTCATTAGGTACTAGTACTTATTAGACAATAGTATCTTTTGCAGTTGTTACTAGTAACAAATCTTGTTATACACACCTGCTTTTTTTTACCTGCCTTATGCCATAACTAGTCAGAATAGCCTGTAGAGTTCAATTAAAAATCTTACTAGTAAAAATCTTACATTTGGAATAAGTACTACTATCTAATAAACATGTACTAGTATCTACTAAATAATCAATAAGTATATCTAATGCAGGGCTGTCCAAACTCGGTCCTGGAGGGACGGTGTCCTGCAGAGTTTAGCTCAAACCCCAATCAAACACACCTGAACCAACTAATCAAGCTCTTACTAGACATACTACAAACTTCCAGGCAGGTGTGTTGAGGCAAGTTTGAGCTAAACTTTGCAAGACACTGGCCCTCCAGGACCGAGTTTAGACAGCCCTGTTATATGATATAAATCATTTCAGTTCATCTTTATTAATTTCCCGAAGGCAATTTGGTTGCAGCATACAAGCATATCAAATAAGACATCATATATCACATTTCAAACAATACAATCTTTGCTGCCCCGCCTCTTACACAAAATCTCTGTATTTGAAGAAAAGGGCAATTTATTATCTTAGACAGTACCCAAATACGTGTACTGTTCAACACTCTCAATACCCACTCCATTCATACTTGTTTGCTTATACTGAATAAAGTTCATCCTAGAGCTAAAAGCAATAGTCATGTCCTTAGTCTGAAGAACATTAAGTTTTAGAAAAGCCTTCTGACACCAGACAATAAAATGATCAACCACAGGACCATGCACAGAGTCCTCCTCACTCAATAGGCTAACAATTACAGAATCATCAGCAAATTTTATAATATGCCTATTTCTAAACTACTCTTACAATCATTTGTGTAAAAGATAAATAATAAAGGAGAGAGGACACATCCTTGAGGTGACCCAGTAGATGACACCAGCCATTCGGAAAAGCAGTCATTAACTTTAACTCTCTGAGTTCTCTGCACAATAAAATCTAAAATCCATCCTACAAGATTAAAATCCAATCCAAATTCATTAATATGTTTCTCAACTAAAATATGTGGCTGAATGGTGTGAAAAGCGGATGAAAAATCAATAAAAAGTAACTCAACAAATGTTTTTGGCTTATTTAAATACTGAAGTACTAAGAGTTACTACTGCATCCTCTACACCTCGTTTACACAAATTGAAGGGGATCTAAAGATCTCTGTGTCCTTAGAATTTCTCTTAATTTTTCAAAACATTTCATAACTAAAGATGTAAGCGCCACAGGTCTAAAATCATCAAATGTCTGTGCATTATGCTTTTTTTTTTGGCACTGGAATCACTATAGACTGTTTCCACCATGCAGGTACTTTTTGTTGTTGAAGGGACAGAACAAAAATTTCATAAAATATTGGTCCTTACTGCTCAGCACAATCCTTTAGTAATCAACCCCCTATATTGTCATGCCCAGATGCCTTCCTGATTTTACACTGTCTGAAAAAATCACATCCCCACATTAAAAAAGACATAATCATGATCCCCGTTTACCCTACATTCATTTTTCAAATCCTCAATTTCCTGTTTAAAATCATTAAAGTATCAAATCTTAAATACAAATTATTAAACACCTGTGACAAAACTGCGTCTGAATGGAATCCATCCAAACTAATTCTATTATTTGTTTTCCTACTCTCCTGACCTGTTATTAAATGCATCCCCTCCCAAACAGAAACCTGAATTCCCCATTACAATTTTGACTCAAGATCTTCCTTATAAACTGCTTTAGCTCTCTTAATTTCACACTTCATTTCTCTTTTTAGCCTATGATACTCAACTGTATTTCTCTCTTTAAAGGCCCTGTTTCTTAATGACAGAAGAATCTTCAGTGATTTTGCAATCCACGGTTTGTTGTTTGGAAGTTTCCTAAACGATTTCACAGGTATTAACATATCCTCACAAAACGTCACATAACTACAAATTACATCTGTTACTTCATCAATGTCTGAACCAGAGTCCATAAAAACAGTCCAATCTGTACATTCCATACACACTTTTTAATGTAACGTAGCATCTTCAGACAAGTAATAATAACAACTAATATTCTAATGAATAAATACTTGTTTGTAATTGTATGTATTAGTGTCTATTTATTAGGTACAATCTAATAAATGAATACTAGTATATAATAATTAAGTACTAGTATCTAATAACATGTATAGGCTAGTAGTTTCAAAAATAAATTAATAAAAAATTTAACTGGAACTTAATAGTCAGAGCTGATATATATTCCCATAGTTGTGGAAACCAAGCAAAAATGATTTGTTCAACCCAAGCTAAGGAATAATAATGTGCATTTGATCAACTGCAGTAAGATTATGAGATGCATTATTTGAATGTTTGGCCAAAGAGGTGTGTCTTTAATCTATATTTAAACAGAGAGAGTGTTTCTGAACCCCGAACATTATCAGGAAGGCTATTCCAGAGTTTGGGAGCCAAATGCGAAAAAGCTCTACCTCCTTTAGTGGACTTTGCTACTACCAAAAGTCCAGAGTTTAGGGAGCGTGACGGATTGTAGCGTGGTAGAAGACTAGTTAGGTACGCAGGAGCTAAACCATTAAGGGCCTTATTGGCAAGTAATAATATTTTGCAACTGATATGGAACTTAATAGGTAGCCAGTGCAGAGACTGTAAAAATTGGGGTAATATGATCATATTTACTTGACCTGGTAAGGACTCTAGCCGCTGCATTTAGGACTACCTGTAGCTTGTTAGCCTCCTGAGGACCCAGCTATGGAGTTTTTGCCTCTGTAGAGGACATTATATTTTAGTGAATTTCTCTGAGACCTCACATGTCACAGTTTTAAGTCTGGATGTCCTGTACAGAGCACATTCGGGGCTTTTCAGAAATACTAAATGTTTCACCATGACCACTCCCTCTCCTTGGTCTTAAAAAATGGCTGACATAAATTTAGTGATAAAATTGTACATCATTATGGAAATATGATAATATTTTGTAATTATGATTTAAATCTGATTAATTTTCAAATTTTTTTGTCATAAATCAACATCTCAGGAAAATGTTATGGGGTTTCAAATCAAAATATGACTTCCTGTTATGAAACAGGACATCATTTCATACATGTCCACTGTAGAGGACACCAGGACTAAAAGCATGTTTATTATACATTTTGGGAGACAAAAGAATTGAATAGGAAAACAAATTATATATCAATATACTTATGAAATATTAGATATTATTATGAAATCTGGCCAATTACTACTCCCATTGTTACACTTCTTTTTTCAACATGCTGTCCCGGCAGCACTTTAATATGCAAATTAGATATTACATTGTATAGATAACATTGTGCTTAATGGAAAAACCAGTTTATGGAATTCTTACACACATATTGCATAAAGCAAAAAGATATATCAAATCATTTTGTTATATGTTTTACAACATAGTTGAGAACCATCCTTAAACAAAGTTAGTTATAAAAAAATCCTGAAACCTAAAAATCGATTGGTGATTTAAAAAAAATTCCCATTGTTTTTGCCTTTTCATGTCTACTCTTGTCATTTTATTTTTAGTCCCGGTGTCCTCTACAGAGGACATAGCATAACTTATGAATAAAATATAATTTTTCAAACATTTTATTTTACAATTTTTTTCTTATGCTCTAAACAATGTAATGACATGAAAAAATACTAAATTCACAAAGCTTTTTATTTCTGGTTCTCAGGAGGATATTGAAGATGCAGGACAACCAGCTAGCAGTGCATTACAATAGTCCAGTCTAGAGGTCATGAATGCATGAACTAGCTTTTCTGCATCAGAAACAGGTTTATACATTTAAATGTTAACCGGCTTGCCATAACCGCAATGATATAACCTGATTTGTTTATAAACGATCATCGAGTAATCACAACAACGTGCTATTGGACTATTCTTATTAGCGCTGAGAAAAGTTACACTACCCATGCCAAGCGGTTGACGGTACAGAAGAGGAGGCTGTTTAGTGCACTAGGACCATGAGAAGTGTGACGTCTGTCTGCCCCAATGTTATTGTGCATGTCATGGATAGTGGAGTTGAACAAGGTGAGTTTATGACTGCAAGGACAGACAGCAAACACAGACGTTTAAATGTTTTAGCAGCAGTAACGTTCATCTGAGGGGATAATTATTCAAGGACGCACTCGAAAGAGAAGAAGGATCTCAGTGACATTTGAAAAAGGTTAGTTCATAATCTTACTGGCCTGAGTTTTTATTAACGTGGTATCAGGTGCTAATACCGTGATATGATATACATGGTAATAAATTACTCTCACAAAGAAGAACTGTCCTTTTTGGACATGGTACAATAGCAGTACCGTGTTATGCATGCAATATTTTTCAACCCTCTACATTGCGAGTAAACATCAGCATGGCGACTAACTCTCACTCTGGCGACTAAAACGACGTCTACTAGTGCCAATTGCTAATAATTCTCAGATTTACTCGCCAGTGGTGAGTTGGAGGCTAAGTATAGTTAGCACAGATATATTGTCACTGAGAACACTATCTGAACTGAACGCATTCAGTTTCACTCTCAGCCAAACAATCTGTGCTGTTTTCAGTTCATTGAATGGATGTGCAACGCACCTGTATTTATCGTACCGTAAACTCTAATGTGAAGGCGCACGACGACGAGAGGGAGAGAGAGAATTGACGCTCTACCTATGCGCGCTACATGTAAACGATATTCTGTTTGTTTTATTTTCCTGTCAAAATAACGGAGTTCATTTGGAATTCTTCAGCTTTTAAGAAATGCTGGGTTTTTCGGTAGTGGGCGGAACTAATGCGCAAACGGCATTCTCATTGGCTGGAGCTCATCTATGATCATCCCTGTTTTGATCTCAGCAAATCAGTTAGAGCGAACGCAAAACAACCTGATTAATATTCAGAAGCCAGGAGTATAATACCTTGGCCTTTATATTGTTCTTATAGTAGAATTCGTATCTTGTTTGCTTATCGTATGTTTGTTGTTTTCCCCCAATTTTTTTACGAAACACTGAATGACCAAAAAGAACACCAAACCACTCGAAGTTAGTAAAATGATAATATGCAGTACTATACTTAAGTCAGGTTACAATTTTAAGTCTAATTACTAAAGTTTATCATAAATAAATACTGATATCAATTTAATGCTAGATGACTGATGTTAAGAGTGTATTTCAATATTTATAAAAACGGTGCATTTTACAAACAAAAGACGGCATTTTGTGGTGTATGGTGTATATATATATAGCTCTATATAATATATATATATAATTATATATATATATATAATCTCTCTCTCTAAGGATGGGAGTAAACTAAAAAACCATGTACTAGCCAATGGCGGTCACTTGCCAAGGGTGTTCGTGAGATTAGAGGGCTGTATTTTACATGGTAGGCATTTTTAGTAATTGGTCAACAAACTGTTTGCCTGCTGGAGGTCAAATCGATAAGCTTAATATAAGTATTAGTAATAGAATTAATATTATATAAGGCATGGGGTACCAATGGTCACTAAAAGGAAACACCCCAAAAAATTTGAAAGAACTAATTGCTGGTTTATTATAATGATAGGGACTCACGACATCATCCAAAATAAAAAATATTAATATAAGATATTGATATTAAACATATATATTGATATTTTATTCAGTTAATAAATGTCATTTAAAAAGGTTCAGGGTATTGTGGGTGATGTTTTGGTCATGTACCATAGTAATACCTTGGGTGCAGGTAAATACCAGGTATATGACTATGTTAATCATTTGCCACCATAGTAGTGTCACGTATATGCAGTGTATTTTATTACTATAGGCCTCTATTTTGTTATAAATATTACATATTTTTTGATTAGATTTTCCATTTGATTTAAATTTTATGGTTTTAGTTAATTTTAATGTGTATTTTTGTCATTTTTATTTTTCGTATTGTTAAAATGTATTAAAAACATTGGATATATATTATATATATATATATTCTATATAGATCTATATATTAAAATAGTTTAGTTATTTTACTACAGGGGTTTTCAAACTTTTTTGTCAGCCGAACCCCTTTGACCAAATAATTTACTTGAAATACCCCCAGAGATTTGAAATATATATTTGAATAATTTAATAGCACATTTGCATGTTTACTTGCAAAGTTTTAATCCGTAGTATTTATTTTTATAACATATAATGTACAATAACTTTATTACACATTACTTTTTTTCACACTGGACTATGATTTAGAAATCTTTTAATACAGGATTTCCCAAATGGGGGTTTTCTTATTATACATTTAAGTTTTCACTTTTACATTACATTTGAATAAACCTGTAACATTTCTTTACTTTGAAAAAAAAAAAAAAGTTCAATTGTAATAGAAATAACGTCTATATACACTGGTAGACATTCAGTGTGACAGGTGTCCTTTTAATGTGACGGGTGTGCTTGGTGAGCCTTGCACAAACCATCAATTCTGGGGGCAATCTTTGACAGGCACACTCTCATCTCATCTTTGACATCAAGCCTTGCTCTTTGCTTTGTTTTAATGGAGCCCAGGGCTGAAAACCCATTCTCACACAAGTATGTAGTTGCAAAAGGCAAGAGTATCTTTAGTGCCTTTTGTGTGAGCTCTGGATATGTTGACAAAACAACAGGGCTCAACCAAAATGATGTTATATCACGTCCACAATTCTGGAAATTCTGACGCAGAAAACTTTCAATGCTGAGATCAATCAACTTGTCCTCCTCTGTCACAGTTAAACTATGAGGGATGTTTGTACTGACATTTGTAAATGGATCTCTGACCCAGTCTTTGTCTGTTGTCTGCCGCAAAATGGATCCGCGAGATAGCCAGCGGACCTCTGAGTGTAAAAGAAGTCCATGGTGATCAGAGCAGAGTGCCGAGAAAATACGAACGTTTAATGGTCGTGTCTTAATGAAGCTGACAATTTTAACAACAGAAATAAGCACTTCATTCAGATCCAGGCACAGTTCTTTTGATGCTTCTCTGTGTAACACAATGCGTTGCCACAATATTGGGTGACACCTGCTTAACTCTTGCAATGAATCCCTTCCTTGAGCCTGTCATTGCTTTAGCTCCGTCAGTGCATATGCCGATGCAGTTCTCCCAACTAAGTCATTTTGATGTCAGCTCCTGTTCTTTCTGGCAGGATCAAGCACCCCAAAATGTCTTCATTGATTTTGTTCTCCCAAACATAGCGAATAAAAACCAGCAGTTGGACTTGACATGCCACATCTACAGACTCATCAATTTGCAGCACATACGGAGTTCCATTTTTAAGTCTATCAATTAGCTGTGCTTCAATGTCATCTGCCATTTCTGAAATTCTCCTGGAAACCGTGTTATCGGAGAGTGGTATTTATTTAAAACTTTTTTTAGCCTGCTCTGGTCTGAACATAATTTCGCACATATCAACTGCGGCAGGAATAATCGGAGACTCTGCAATTGAATGGGCCTTTTTGCATTTGGCAATGCGCTGTGATACCGCATAAGAAGCCTTCAGGGCATTCTCAGCCACAGTGGCTGTTTTAATGATCAGCTTCTGCTGTTGTTTTAAACTGTCCAGCTTTGCCTGGAAATATTTCATGTTTTGTTTCCAAATGTCTTCTCAAAAAAGCTGGTTTCATACATTAATTTGCCAGTTTCTCCATACATATAACGCACATGGGAGAGCATGATCATCAATGTGTTTGTACCCATCTACTTCAAGAACATAGGTACAGAATAAGAGTCTTATTCAGTTATTTATGCAATGGAGGGGAAATAATTGCACTTTAAGCAGTGTATTAGTAGTTAGTTAGTATGCTACAATATAAAAGTCTGTAAAAATAGGGCACAATCTACTATGTTAATATTAAAGAATTTTCCGTATTGGTTTTTTACATGCATTTTAAATTACGGATTGTGTTTTCGGGTTACAATGGATAATGGATAATTGATAATGGATAATGTCCTGGAAGATTTTCCATTTTTCTTACTGTGTACTAACTGATCAACAATCGCAGTTACAAGCTACTAACAAAGTGTATCATAAATAAACAATTATTCAATTATCAAATTATTCAGTTATTATTATTATTAAATTGAACAATTGCAAATATAAGCTAACTCAATTCTCGTGATGTGTGTTCTGCTTGGCATCTGTGGTTTCCTCTTTTTGTGTGATTTGGATGGAAAATGTGTGCCTTTTTTATTGTTTGAGTCACTTATCAAAATTTGCTAAATGTTGCCAAATACATTTTTAAAAATAGCTAATTTTGTTGCTAGGTGCTTTTGGAAGAAAAAAGTTGCTAGGGTAGTCTGAAAAGTTTCTAAATTTAGCAACAAAATTGCTAAGCTGACAACACTGCTAGACCTTCTGGATTTCTTTTTGTGCATGAAACGAACTGTCCATTTGCGTGACTTCGCGGTTTTATGAGATCGTTGTCCGTTGTCTGACGTGGTCACATGAGCCAATTAAACAATTAAATATATTTTTTAGTAAGTTTATCCGATTTTTTTTATTTGAATATTACGGATAGCCTAATTATTTGTTTAAGTTTGTTAAAATAATTATATTTTAATTAGCTGATTGCTCTCACCTCACGAACCCCTGCACTTACTCGCGGGGGGAACAACATGGGGTTTGCTGGGGTTTGCGAACCCCAGTTTGGGAAACCCTGTTTTACTACATCAAGTTAAACAAAATAAACATGAGAAATGTTTTCTTGCTAAGTTTTGTGATTTAAAAAAAAAAATGATTTCAATTTTAGTTTTAGTTTAACGTTAGTTTATCTATAATAACGCTGGTAGTACCATGGTATGGTACAGCCACAGTACTGTGTAAATTTACTACAGTGGTACCATTTTGGGGCACGTACCATGGTAATACTTATTTCTTTGCACATGCCCCATGAAAATACAACATTTTCCACATGTACATGACATTACTGTGGTATTTTTTGTAACTTGTAGTAAATACCTGGGAGTAAACACTGTAGTATATGAATATGGAAACCATACAGTTCCATGGTATTGCCATTACCATCCCTATACTATTGTACTGCCACAGTATGTTTTTGTTGTGGGAAATAAAAGTTCATTTGGTTCCTCACCATTTTGTTTTTTCCAGATATTCTTTTTGTGGGTCCACCACCACCATCATCATCATCATGGTGGAGATAAAGAGTTACTGTGAAGCGGGAGTCTCCGTGCAGCATGTCTGGGTGGAGGGCGGTCTGACTCTCTGCTTCTACTTCACCCTGGTGCCATCCGTCCTCCTCACCCTCTCCTTCCTCTTCGGCACTTTTCTGTGTATATGCTACAGACGCTACGGCACAGACATGGAGCCCAAGTTCATCCCTCGTTCTCGACTTTACCGGCTCCAAGTGGGCCTGTCAGTGCTGCTCGTCCTGCAGGCTCTGGGCTGGATGGTGTTTCGAATCACTCTGAGCGGAGAGCTACCGGGATACGTGGTTCTGTCTGGCTGTCTCTCCATGCTGGGCTGGATTTGGGCCATGGCCCTGCTTCATCTGGAGAGGAGGAGGGTTCTGGTGAGGGACCG
The DNA here is from genome assembly GCA_018155175.1 of Sinocyclocheilus anophthalmus. Classification (NCBI taxonomy): domain Eukaryota; kingdom Metazoa; phylum Chordata; class Actinopteri; order Cypriniformes; family Cyprinidae; genus Sinocyclocheilus; species Sinocyclocheilus anophthalmus. The sequence continues at coordinate 83,705 of JADLZN010000511.1, forward strand.
AACCAGAGGACACAGTACGGTACTGTTGCTGTACTGGGCCGTAGCATTTGCGGCTGAAAACCTGGCGTTTGTGTCTTGGATGAGCCCTCAGTGGTGGTGGACTCTGGAAAAGTCTGATCAACAGGTACGTGTGTGTGTGATTGGTTAGGGAGACTGACTGTTTATGCTAATGATGATTTGTTGCAATAATCTTAAGTACATGGGATTTTTTCCCCCCCTGTTTATCATCCACCAGTTGGAAAGTAATGGCTTATTTCTCCTAAACTTCATTCATGTTGAGTTTTGTCAAGGTATGCAGATTGTAGTACATGGGGTACTTTTTAGTGCTTTTTTATGTATTTTATATTGTATTATCTTTTATTTCTGTACCATAACCTTTGGCACTGATGAAGTGGTGACATGTGGGAATGCTGCTCACACAGCATGAATCAGCATTATGGTAACAGTGTGAAATTTACGATAAATAGAGGATCCAACAAATGACTGCAATTCTGTCTTGATGGTCATTAGCAATATTGTTGAGTCATTATGTGTATTTAAATAGCAGGCAGTGATGTGTAAATATTGTTGAGTCATGGTCATTTCTAGCTGCATTCCTTCCTACCTGCATTAGCCACACCCAGACCGTTTGAGATTGACCAATCAGATAACAGTTTTTGCGACAATTCATGACGTGGCAGTTTTACTTTACTCACTCTAGTCTTGCTTTAAACTTTGAATGTTGAATGCAGAAGTTAAATGCATGTTTTAAAAATGGCAACAAATTTGCCAGACTTTCCTAAATAAGCATTTACAACAATACTCCAGTTTTCAAAAATAATGAAAAAAGCGGATATTATTATATATAATTAAAAATGTAATTAAAATTTGAAGCCTTTTTTATTTATTTTTTCTACAGTTCATTTGGTAGAAATGGTTTGTCTATATTGGTGTGTTATTTGGTATTAGATGTATACACATTATTATTATTAGTATATTATATTATTATTTAATTAGTATTCTTTACCATTGAATTATTCTCAGACTAATCAAAATACCCAAGATAAAGGGACCAAAAGGTGGTGGGTGTGTATTAATATATATACATTCTAGATATATTTTTTACCTTGCTGTACTTTTTGTTCTGAGATGAGTCCGTGGGGAAGGTTTTCATAGGTTTAGGTTATTGCTAAAAACTTAATACATCAATAATTATAACCATTCAAAGTATTAAATTAATGTAATATAAATAAGATTGATTATAAAATGTAAGTAGTATGTAAAACTTAATCTAAAATTGAACATAATCTTACATAACTACGTTTTTATTGTTATTGAAATACATTTTATATTTAAAACCTGTTTTTTTTACATTTGTTTTAAACACAACTTACTTATGCTACAGTTGTTGTTGTTGTTGTTTTGTTTTTGGTAAGTTACTAATTACAGAAGACAAATTGACTGGGTAAATTCCAAACAAATCCATGCCACAAAATAATATTTTATTAAAGCCAACGAAACCACAAAAGCTAAAGTCCTTTGTTTAAAAGCTAATGACTAAAACTCTCAAAATGTGAGACACGTTATAGTAATGTCATTATTTACTGTTTAGATAATATCAGAGAGCTGTATGATTCTAGAAGATACAAACAATAGCATAATCACTGTATACATAATGTTCATTGTGACTTTATGTCTGCAGATGGAGTTTGCTTTCTGGCTAGTTCGATACTTCGCCTCAGGATTGCTGTTCCTGTTAGGCCTCAAAGCTCCAGGCTTGCCACGCCGACCGTACATGCTTCTGATCAATGAAGACGAGCGAGATGTGGAGCATGGTGTAGTAAGACATTAGATTCACTCTCAAATCTGCATGAATACATCTTATTCTCTTAATTATTACTCTCCTTAATACCTCTCTTGCATCTTTTTAGCCACTCTTGGGTAATTCTGATGAGAATCAGTCTACTTGGAAAGATTTTGGGAAGAAGGTGCGTCTGTTGGTGCCGTACATGTGGCCTAAAGGCAGCGCCCTGCTCCAGCTGCTGGTTCTGCTTTGTCTCGGGATGCTGGGAGTGGAGCGCGTCATCAATGTGTTTGTACCCATCTACTTCAAGAACATAGGTACAGAATAAGAGTCTTATTCAGTTATTTATGCAATGGAGGGGAAATAATTGCACTTTCGGTGCAGTTGTCTAATCTCAAATGGGATCCTTAGCCCTATTTGCTTGCATTGGCTGTAGATTCCATACTGTACCAATGCACGCTTTGCAATTAATTTAGATTTTTTTTTAAATATACAATGAAAATGTAAATATCCATTACAGCTGTAGCAGGTGGATGAATTTTGCTTTTTATTTACACTTTGATATATACATATGTCCAAAAAAGCAAAGAATATATTGTAGCGGGGTGAATCAGGACACAGAAGATGGATTTTTAACAGCAAAAATCCCCAGAGGGTGATTTATTTAAACAGAGAAGTCATAATACGGTGCTTGGTGAAGGTGCTCTAGGTCCCAGTGGAAATAGTGTCGTGATCTTCCATGAAGTGTGCCAAACGGCCAGGAGCTCAGTCAGTCTCTGTAAAGAGGGAGCGAAAACACTCATTAGTCTCTCTCCCAGGGAGCATGTTACTCACCTTAGTGTGTTTTCCCTCCCAGTTTTAAAGCCGTTGCCAACGAGCTCCAGGTATGCTGGCCATTCTGCTCAGGTGTTTGCAGTCGGTGATTAGTGCCGGAGTGGCGTTTCCAGGGCGACGCTGATCTGCCCTCGGGATGCTCGCCATATATATATATATAGTTGCTTTGTCTCCATTTCTAAGTACTGCCCCCTAAATGTGTATATAAACTATAATGTTTCACTGCCACGTTCTCAATTGGAGTCCTGCTGACGATACCCAAGAGTCTTCGCTTCTGAGTTTCCAACAGGTGTAATAATGAAACAACCGTTTTAAAAAGTGATTTTTCATAACTTACAAAAATATCTGTGTTTTCATGGGTTTAAATAAAAGATTTTGTTACAGGAGACAAAAACAACAGCAACTTTGTACATCAAAATTGGACAGGGAAAAAAAGACTTGCTTTTCAAAAGTCAACAAATTTGACAGATGAATGTAACATGTCAGCCTCTGAGTAACATGTAATTATTTAAGCCATGAAAAAAAACTTCATTCCCTAACTACACAAAAAAAAATAGAATTATCCTGCACATTTTATAATTACTGACGCGTCTGTCAAAAACTTTGGCTGGCTGTCGGTTGGAATATTAGTACTAAAAACATCAACATAATACACTCATGAACATCAATCACTTCACTGAATACTTGCAGCTAAAACAATAAATAATTGTTACCCTAAAATCCATCTGTTTTTAAATCCACATCATTCATCGATCATATCACAACATCACTGTCTGTCAAAAAATAACATGCACAATACATTCTCATATGCTGATACATAGATTTGGGAACTTATAATAATATTAACTGCATTTAGCAGACACTTTTATCCAAAGCAACTTGCAGTGCATTCAGGCTATACATTTTTTTACCAGTATGTGTGTTCCCTGGGAATTGAACCCACTACCTTTTGCGCTGCTGATGCAATGCTCTACCACTGAGCCACAGGAACACACTTGACTGGTGATTTGTATGAAAAGTAAAAATCATCTTCTTGGTTGTTTAAAAGATTAAGGTAATTATCAAAGTTTGATCAAATGTTGTTTAATTTTCCAATAAAGGTTTTTACATGATTTGTTACATTTAGTTACCCTTTTGCAGATTTGGAGACTTTTTAAAATTGATTATTAATCTCTTTTACATGCTAACACATTGATTTCCTCCGATCACAGTGAACCAGCTGACAGATGGGAGCTCTTGGAAGACTCTGGCAACTACAGTGTGTGTTTACGGACTCCTGAAGTTCCTGCAGGGAGGTGGAGCTGGTGAGGGAACATCTCCTCATTTAAGGATATCTTTGTAGCATGACATGGAATATTCTTTAGAATCTGACCACAATCTGATCTTCATTTGTTTCCGTCTGCAGGTGCGTCTGGGTTTGTGAGTAACATGCGTTCGTTCTTGTGGATTCGAGTGCAGCAGTACACTAACCGCATGGTCCAGGTGCGTCTCTTTGCTCATCTGCACTCTCTGTCTCTGCGCTGGCACCTGGGTCGCCGCACAGGGGACGTCCTGAGAAGCATCGACAGAGGAACCTCATCCATCAACAACCTGCTGAGGTGAGAGCTAAAAAAAATGTTTTAAAATTAGCATTAGCTTTTATATTATACTGCATCTTGATACCAGAGACCTTCTTACCTCAAGCGGTTTGCATTTAAATGCAAGTATAAACAAGGTCAACTAGGTCTGTGTGCAATGTTAATCTTGGATGCATTAGCATGCATGCATATAAAACTTAAGAGCCGATAGTATGCTTTCGCAGTAAAAGTGATCTCAGTTTGTATGATCTTTAAATATATATATTTTTTGTTTTTTTTCCAACAGCTACATCGTGTTCAGCATCTTCCCCACTATTGCTGACATTGTCATCGCCATTGTCTATTTCATATCCAATTTTAATGCCTGGTTTGGCCTCATAGTCTTCGTTTGCATGACCCTTTACCTCAGTAAGTATTTAACAATGGTCATTTCTAAATGTGAATACATGAACACACGCATTGCTGAAGATGCTGTAGTTGCTTCTTTTCTGGTTTCTTTTCACGTGGGATTGGTTTTAGTATAACTTCATTACTTAAAGTAATTATGAGTTAGTAAAGAACCCAAAGGTCTTGTATTTTGAGTTTTGTTCAAAAACATTAACAACATTAAATTTAAGTCAAATGAAAACTGTCTAACTGGTTGGGTGTTGTAAATGGGAGGTTAGGATAATGTCTAAATTGAATACTGCTTGAAGGATACTGTGCAAATTAAATCAATAAGCCCCAAGAAGCCGTGGTTTTACAGTGAATTTATAACAGCTAAGGGGCGTTGTTAAATTCACTGTAAACCACGGCTTCATGGGGCATATTGCTTTTATAAAATGGTTATTCCATATACGTAGTAAGGTTTCACATAATAAAACAGAGCAAATAAAGTGTAAGGATATTAATAAAAACATTATTCTTCCACCAAAAAATGTAGTTCCTCAGAATCAGTTTTGGTTGCAACAAAGTGGTGTACCGGAGCCAAAAACCCCAAACGAAAAAAAAGGTGTGTTTGGTAGAGTAATTTCAACAGGTCAAACGTGGCTTCAACAGCCAATCAGAATCAAGGACCGGAACTATCCGTTTTATAACATGATGCAATATACTGCCTTCTGTAAGTGTAGTATATGAACCAGAATGCAGCATGCAAACATTTATGCTATATTTATGTCACGCCAGTGTTGTTATTGTTAACTAAAATTAAAAGTATTAAAAATAATGTTCAGGTAATTGAAATAAACAAAAATAATAATATTTTATTGCAAAAAAATTAAAGAAACTTTAAGTTAAAAAATGGAAATGTTCCTTCCAACAACGAAATACCTAAAATTACTAAAACTGAAATAAAAATAAAGCTAAATAGATGTCAAAAAAGGATATGAAAAATATAAAAATGACAAGCACATAAATTACTAAAAAAATGAACAAAATTACAGTGAAAACTTAAAATATAATATAAAAGCTAATTCAAGCTAATATCAAAAATACTAAATAATGCTAAAATATCAGTCAATGTACCTCATTATGCCGCTTCTTTAATTCTGCAATTGGTCTCTCTTTTGATTTTGTTAATAAAAATTGTTATTTTGAAACTGCAGTTGATATTACTTCACAATTAACTCACAAAATGTGAAAGTTATACTGCATACTGCACAAATAGTGTGTACAGTAGTTCTGAACATACCGAGAGTCTGCAGGATTGTTTTTGATTCTTTCGTCTCAGGAGTCACTAATGAAAGAAGAGTGGAAATACATAGATTATAGCATTTGATTTATTGATTAATTGTTGTTATCTGTGTCTCTGTCAGCTCTCACTATTGTAATCACTGAATGGAGAACGAAATACAGACGTGATATGAACACACAAGATAACAATGCCAAATCAAAAGCTGTGGACTCTTTATTGAACTTTGAGACGGTATGGCTTTGCTTTGTTTAACTAAGGCATCAGAATGCGTGTTATAAAAAAAATGCAATATGTAGTATTGTGAAATGCAATATAATGCACATAATAAAGCATTGCATATGCTGTGATTGAATTATGATATTGTCAACAGGTGAAATATTACAATGCAGAGGTTTATGAAGTAAGACGCTTTGAGGATGCTATCATGAAATATCAGGTAAAACATTTTTTTTAAGTTTTTAGTCTGCGATCCATACAGCATTTGTTATATTTCATCTGTATTTGATTTGAAATGAATTTAATGTTGAAGAGCTCACTGTAATATATATAATAATAAATGCCACTTTTTCTTTTGCTTAGGTATCGGAGTGGAAGACCAATGCCTCTCTGGCGTTCTTAAATCAAACGCAGAACCTCATCATCGGTTTGGGTCTTTTGACTGGATCTCTGCTTTGTGCGTACTTCGTGACAGAGGGAAAGTTTCAGGTATGAACAGTCAGGACACCTCAGATATCAGACCATTGGCTGTTAATTCTGAAGCCACCAAATAAGCTATGGTTTATAGCAGAAAAATGTGAATGTTGCTTCATAAACAGTCTACAGCTTGGCTAATCTAATACATAACTTCATTTCAGAGGTTCTCAACCAGGGATTTATGAGATTGTGATTGTCATATTTCCACTCCAGACTGAGTTTTAATATTGTTTTATATGCCAGAGGTTACTGTCAGAGTTTACTTTATCTAAAGCATATTTTATTTGATTGTGGGGTTTTAATGGCTTGAGAACATTTTTATTCTGGTAGTGAGATAAAATGTGTAACAAACAAGCCAATACAGCATGTAAGTCTAGATATATATATTTAGATTATTATATATTATATAAGTATGTAGATTATATATATATATAATTAGATTTTATGTTTTTTTAATAAATGTATAAAATAACAAACTTAGAAAAGTTCAATGACGCCAGAGTGAAACACGTGAAATTTACTATAAGTATATATATATAGTTTTGTTTTTTGTCCTGTGGGGACTACATTTTAACTCATAGTGTCTTAAGGTAGGGGGAATGTGCTGTTCTGTGGAGTAAACAGCATCCCGCTTGACATCTCCTCAAATGGTTTGGAAACATAATACAGGTATGAAGCCTTTGTCTGGTTAATCGTTATGTCAGGTATAGATAACTATATATTTTTAAAAAGAACAAACAGTAAACGTGTATCTTTCCTCTAACAGAATGATCCAGAATTCCTTTATTGATATGGAAAGCATGTTCAAGCTCTTCACTGAGGAAGAAGAGGTGAGTGGATGAATTTTTCATTGAAATGTATTTGATAGAAGCTTTTGTATAATTAATGACATGGTGATTTGATTTAGGTGAAGGATGATGTCAACGCAGGAAACCTAAACTACACACAGGGAAAAGTAGAGTTTGAGAATGTCTTCTTCAGCTACACGCAAGGGTTAGCAGCTTCAGTCGTATTCGTTTCTATTGTTTATTTTATTATTATTAGAAAATTTGGGTAATAAGCAAATAAGCACAAATAAGCAATATTCATTCAGCTTTTATTTCATATGATGTGGATATTTTTGCAGCAAGGAGATTCTAAAAGATGTCTCTTTTACCGTACTTCCCGGTCAAATAGTTGCACTTGTAAGTCTATTCTATTCTCCTTAATAAACCAATTTTCTTATTATCAATGTTGAAAACAGTTGTGCTGCTTAATATTTTTGTGCAAACTATGATATACTACACTCTAAAAAATGCTGGGTCAAAACAACCCAATTGCTGGGTTTGTCCCTATTTTGCCCAACACTGGGTTGTATTTAACCCAGCAATTTTAAGAGTGTACCATTTTAAAAGTTTGGGTAAGTAAGATTTTTAAAAAATGCATAAAGATATTAATACTTTTATTTAGTAAAGATGTGATACAATTGATCAAAGTGACAGTAAAGGGGGACAATTTAATGTTGCAAAAGACTTTTTAATTGACAAGGGTGTTTTTTTATTTATATTCATTAAAATAATCTGAGAAAAGGAAAAAATATTGCAATTTCCCACAAAAAACTGTTGTTAAGCAGCAAACCATGATACTTAATAAGAAACCATGAGTAATAAATTGAGCACCCCAAATCAGCATTGGCTAGGAATGAAGAAATTTCTTAATTATCCAAACTTTGTACTCTAGTGTTGTGTAAAACGGAGGAATTGTTTTGGTTTATTTCAGGTGGACAGTCTGGATCAGGAAAAGAGCACCAATCAGTCGTTCGGATTTTCCGTTTTTATGCCGTTCAGGGAGTGGGTTGTATAAAAGATAGAGACCAAGGGACAATCATCAAAGGTGAAGCGTCATGATACAAAACAACAGAAGGGCACCCAAATAATTCCCTTAAAAATCCTTGTTTCTAAATGAATGAATTCCTGGTCTTTTAGGTTTTCCCAATTGTTGGAACTAAAATATGGTAAGGCTATTAATTCATTGTCTGTGGTGTCTCAAGGTGAGAGACTCTATACTCGATCATATTGGGCGTCGGGGGTCCCTCAGTATACCGTCTGGTTAATGGAAAAACATTCGAGACAAACAATCCGCACGGCCGGAGTTACTTGCTATGAACAGGAGTGGAGGAGGGCTGCGACTTGCCGCTGACATCCCCGGACAAAATTCGAAAACTCCCGGGGATGGTGGACCCATTTCATTGTACACAAAAAAATTCCACAAAATTTTCGGCATTGTAAAGATAAGTAACAAGTTAGAAAAGTCATATAAAATGGATAAAGATTATGTTAGATCATCGCAATGGACAGAGCATTTCATTTAGTTTTTGTATGCCACAGAGTTCTTATAGACTCTTAAAAATAAAGGTGCTTCAAAAGGTTCTTGAAGCGATGCATAGGGGAAGAACATTTTCTGGTCCACAAAAGACCATGCCAGTCCAAGGTTCTTTTTTAAAAAGAAAACCAATCTCTTCTTACCGTGTTTTATATTCTGGAAGAACCTTCTTTTCCCACCAAAAGAACCTTTGTGAAACAGAAAGGGTTCTTCAGGATGTAAAGGTTCGTTATGGAACCATGAGTCAAAAAGGTTCTGCTATGGCAATCGGTGAAAGAACGTGTATTTTTAAGAGTGTACATGGGTTGGGCGATGTCTACTAAATTGGCATCAGACGATGTCTACAGTGAAACATCACAATGGACGATGACATCATGGTATACTCAACTGCAGAAGCACGGACAGACCATAGACTGTATAAAAACATGGACGTAGTGTCCGTGACGTCACCCGTAGGTTTCTGAAGACCATCTTTGAAGCTCAAAGTGGGCGGAGCCGACCGTCGCCATCTTGGCAGCGCGTCACAGCGCGTCACTCCCAAAAATCGAAATGGGACACGAGGCAGGGTGGTTGCGAAAAACAACGCCCACCTGCTCGATGCCAGTGGACAGCAGGGCCCCCCCCCGGCATTCCACCTGTCACTCAAGTGGCCACGCCCTTATTTATGCAGAACTTTAAGGCTTAATATTATTTAAATGGATGAGTTATAAAAAAAATTCAGTTGTCATGAAGGGCAAATTTAGCTATATAGACCAAAACCACTTTTTTTTACCAGGCTGTAAAAAAAATTTTTCAGCTGTAAAGTTGGCCATTTTAACATGGAGTCTATTGGGACTGAACGCCCTTGGGAGACAGCCTCTAGCAGCCCAGTCGTGCCATTGCAGTTTAGGTCACTTCGTGTGGTTTCACGAGAGGAGACGGGAAGGTTGGGGGACAGATGAGCTCGGGGAACCATGCGCAGTTCACAAGACTTAACTCGCTATGTCCCAACATTTCACCTCGCGCATCACTCGTCCCGGGTCTCAACATATGATGTCGTTAGCCCTCGGCGATGGGCGATTGGCATGTCTATTGGCCCAAAACCTAATTAGAAATAAAACTAAACACATAAAAAAAAACATTTGGGGGGGAACAAAGAAAAAAAAACATAACTTTCAAAGTAAAAGAAAAAGATTTTTTGCTCCTTTGGCTAAGGGAAACATTTTCTCATTTTAAACTAATGTGAACTAAAAGACAGTAATAAAATAAAAAATGAATAATAAACCTATTTTACTGTTAGGAAACATTGTTAAAAAGACACAAAAAGTAATGAAATGGGCAAAACATACAACTAAATTACTAAAATTTTCAACTAAAAATTCCAAATGAATATTAATAAAAACTAAAAAAATTTTAGTTGTTAAAAAAAAGGTGGCGCTCATTTCAAACGGTTGCAATCGGATCCTTCTGGCTGTGCTGATTTAAAATCTAGCAAGTTCTGGCACAGAGTTGACACGTCACGTTGTTGGTAACGGTTTACGGTTTCACTTGGGAACCTGAAACCGAGGGTTGGTGACTAAAAAAAACAGTACCAGGTATGTTCCCCAGTGAAAACCCCCTAAGTGACCCATACCGAGCCCATTACGCGGCCCATTACTGTGCCGTACCGTGCAGTGGAAAAGCGCCATTAGTGATACTAAAATGACACTAGTATGCCATCCATTTTGAGACTGTATAATATTTAGATTATTGCTGATATTCCTAATTGATATTTATTTGCAGGCTATGACACTCAGGTGGGTGAGAGGGGGCTAAAGTTGAGCGGAGGAGAGAAGCAGAGAGTCGCCATTGCTCGCACCATCCTCAAAGCGCCACAAATCATCCTCCTCGATGAGGTACAACATCACCAGTGCATTATGGGAGAATGCATAGACAATGAGGGAATTATCCCAGTTTTGCCTGGTGTTTTTATAATTTGTTGTTGAGAAGTTGTTGAATTGCTTTAGCAAGTTTTGGTAATGCTGTGGAATTACACCACTGTTCATGAGTTGAAAGATTTTTAAGAAATTAACATTTTTATTGAGCAATGATGCATTAAATTGATCAAAAGTTACAGTGAATACATTCATAATGTTACAAAAGATAAATGCTGAAAAAAAAATGAATGCTGTTCTTTTGAACTTTGAAAAAATGTCAGTTTCCATAAAAATATTAAGCAGCACAACGGTTTTATAAAAGGAATAAATTGCAATAATGTTTTACAATATTACTGTTTTCACTTTATTTTTCTTCAATTAAAGGCAGATTTGATTAGCGAAATAGCAAAACTTCTTTCAAAAACATCAAAAAAATCTTATCCAAACTTTTGAAACAGTAGTGCAATGCAGTTTTAAAAATCACAGGCTGTTAGAACATACTTGACAGTAGTTAAATGCGGTGAAGGAGGTGGGGCTCATGAAATTTCAGTGCGCCAGAGCTTCTCCCAGCTATTAATGGACAGAAATAGAAAATAAGAAACAAGGTCTTGTTGTGATTCGATGAAGAGATTTCAAAGTATTCTTTCTTCATTGAACTCATTTACTATGCCTCTATCCCATTAGGCCACATTGCTCTAGGGAACCACGACTGAGCGAATATTCAGGCCTCACTGGCTAAAGTCTGCACCAACAGAACCACCATTGTGGTGGCACACAGGTACGACACCATAAATGAATTGAGAGATGTTTTCAATCAAATCATCTTCGATGATGATTTATGTGATAAAAAAAGTCAATGGAAACAGAATACAGAATTCTATTGATACACCATATGGATCGTGGCATATGTGATTGTCGACTGTCTGGAGACGATGTGATTCTTGTACTCGTGATGGGACAGAGTGGAGAGAGGAAGGTGGAGTTATTGTAATGTATACTGAACGCAAATTATATGGGTTAATACATGAACTTTGCTGTTTAAAGGGGGTATATGCTGCTGCTAAAAAGGAAAAATTATGGTGGTGTATTGGTGTAATGAAAATGGGTTATGGGGTGTAAGGTTCAAAAAAACAAATTCCTTTTCCACATACTGTACATTAGGTTCTCACTCTATGCCACCGCCGTTCTGGAACAACGCGGCTCGATTTTTACAAAAAGCTCACGTCTGAAAAAGCGAGAGGGTGCTCTTGAGTGGCAGCTATTCCAGTGCGTTGTGGATTGGCCGAAACTTCCTCAAGCGTGTGAGGAAAATGTTGATGTTTCTACCATATTGTGATACTGCGGTGGCCAAACCACAATTGTGTGACGAACACACCGGATGGATACGCTTCGTCCACGGGAGAAGCGATCCGGGGCAATCGACAGCTGGAAGTTGAAGTATTTCCTCAACAACCAGCACAGATCAGCTCCAGGCATGAAGTTACGCCTTCCTTTGCGTGAACATTTGGGCGGCGTTATGCAAATCTTCCCAGTTAATGAGTAGGCTATGTGGGGGAGGTTAGGAACGAAGCCGGTTTTACGTAGGCGTTGCTGGAATCTGAAATTTGATACAGAAATATCTCTTTGGATTTGGGAACTTTAGGGTCTTGCAAACTTTCAGATCTTATCTTATTGCACCAAGAAGCTGTAACAATCAACAGAGAAAGGAAAAATGGAAAATAAGCATCATATGAAAAACAACCCACCCCTTTAAAGTCCAGTATTATTGTTTGTGGTAGGCATGAAGAGCTGTTGGCGAAGGGAGGCCTGTACTCTGACATGTGGCTGAAACAGCAGCAGGCGCAGGATTCAGACTCGGCCTCTGACACGGAGACGAAAGACAGGAAATCTGAGAAACTACAGCCACAAACATCCACTGCAGGACACAAGGAACATTAGACACTTGGGACATGCAATCAGACCTGGTTTTGTGTGTATTTTAAGCTCGTCCAATGCAGTTTTGACATGTTAGATGATAATTATTCAATATCATATTATGTTTTTGCCAGTTCTTAAAAGTGGCCCATATTGCCTAAGGATTTATTTATTTATTTAAGTCTAATTTTATATTTCTTTGCAATTACTTCCCTCTCTTTTCCCTCAAAGTGCATTTATATCGCTAATTAATATGGCCATAAATGAGAGAGTAATAAGACTGACAGAGGTGTTACTGTGCATTATATGCTCTGACAATGATGGCTCCTCAACTTCGTTATGCTGAATGTACAATGGGTTTATTTTATTTAAGTGGATTTTCTCCGGTTGCATTGGTTCTCTGATGCTTCCGATTTGCTGTTGTTGGTAATAGAGAACATTTGAAAACTTCTTGTAGTTGTAAAAATGATCTACACCAGAACAAATTGTAATTGAATTTAGTTTGAAAGTAAATAATTATATTTCTGGTGCCATTGTGTAACAGTAAATACTGATATATGAATTTCTATAAAGACTAAGATTATGTTTAAATTTAGGATTAAGTTATAGGCATATGTGCACTTTTACTTTATGATCATGTGTGTGTGTTTTAGGATCATTTTCTTATGCTGTATATGTGGAGTGCTAGTTATTGCGTAGATGCAATAGATTTCTGTACTGTACAACTTCAGTTCAACTAAAGGGACACAGGGCTCATTTTATAGGACTGACACTAAACTCAGGGGACAAGGTTGAAATGAGCCATTGGGATGTGTAATTGTTCACTCATGTGTACATTTCTTGACAAAGAAGCTTTTTAGTACATTTGTATTGACTATTTAAAGAACGGGTTGATTAGTAGGCCTAGTGACTGTCAGAATTTGCCTTGGATAAAATAACTCCGTTGTAAGATGGATAAAGTCAGATATTTTTGTATGTATTTTACTGTACAGTAAAGACAAGAAGGGCATATGTTTATATTAATATGATCTGATCTTTCTGATTGTTGATCACATGGTTCTGTGCGTAAAATATTGTGTGTACATTAAAATACTATACATATTCCCTTTAGCTTACATTTTGTTTAGAAATAAAAATCTGTAAAATAATAATAACAATATTTTGTTTATTACTATTGTTATATTGCTATTATATTTTATTATGGATCATCAGTGCTGATCATATAGACTCATGTGCAGCATTGTGATCGTCGGTACGTATAATCCGTATACCTGTAATAAGATGACAATGTAAAGAATTGGGTAGTCAAAACATTAAAATAATAAATAAAATATAACCATTAACTGCTAAGTGTGTGTGTGTGTGGGTATTATATAAATATATATATATACCGGTATATATTTGGAACGGTTTTCCGGACAATTGTCAAATGATAGCAGTAAAAAAAATCTTATGGGTCTAAGGTATAAACAGAGGGCACTACCGGTGTGCATTTGTTATAGAACATGGTAAATGTATTCATAAAAAGACAGAACATTTAGCCAATTTTATTGAATTAAATTAAGGGACACAATTGGTTTGCCATGCATTAAAAGGATTTTAAATGCACGACATGGAGGCCAAGAACCACCTGATGTGAAGCAGGTAATGTTAATGTGTTTGGTCTTGGCTGAATAGATCTGCTACACTGCTGCTGCAGTAGAGCAAGTACAAGACGTGTTAGTTGTTACTGCCAATATGCTAGACATGCTGCTGTGAGTATGTAGGAAATACTGCTGCTTCACATATAATATGAAATAACCCCCCATCATGATAAAATACATCAAAATACTATCAAAATAAATGAATTACTGATCCATGGTAGCAGTTCACATTACATTGCGCATCGGGCGGTCCTTGGCCTCCACGTCTTGCATTTAAATCCTTAATGAAACGGCAAAACCGTTTGGTTAGCCCTTAAAAGGATATGAGTAAGCTAAACCTCTCCCAAGAGTTGTCATGACAGAACTGTGTCATATTTCTAAAGTTAAATGCAGTAATAAGTAAAGTGTCTAATTAACTTTGGGAAATTTGGGCAGTGGTTTTAGGTCCCGGCCTGCTTGCATAGCAACATAATAGTGAAAATAAGTTTTTATTTTAGTTTGTTGTGGTTTAGTGAATGGGAAAGAATTTCGTTGTTTAATTTTGCTGTTATGTTTGACATTTAAAAGGAACTTTGTTATGTTGAAGTTTGGTGGTATATCAATTTGTGACGGTGGTTTGGGGTTGTTGGTGGGCACATTTACATAAATCTAATATTTACCGTTTATTATGCCAAATAAAGTATAGGCCGAATGTGGTTATGTCAGCTGTGGAATTTTTCTTGAAAAAAAAATGTATATTATAAATAATAATAATAAGACAATGAATTGATTAATGGTTATAAGGGCCACAAATTCAGATAGTTGGAGCAATTTACTATTTTGGAATAATCAACTTTCAAAAATGTGTAACAATTTCATCATAAGTAGCCTAACTCAAAAAGACTGATGCAAAATCTTTTTTTTTTTAGAGCCAACCCATTTTTTAGAGTGCATGCTGCTGGTATGTGTGCAGAGTAAAACTTAAAGTGCTTCTACTGACTAATGTTTGTTTACTGCTGTAAATTAAATCACTTGATTTATTAACAGCTCTTTTGGCATTAAAAAAATACTACTGTCAGGATTAACTAAAGACGTGCATTGTAAAAATGTTGTTGCTGACCTTGCCACTGAATCTTTAAAACAATTTAAAATGAACTCAAAAGACGGCACTATGCTATGACATTAAAATATGAGCGACGTTATTGAAGATATGGCTCATGAATATTAAATAGGTTACGTGATTGGACTCAGATGAAGTAAAGTTCATGAAGATTTCGCCAGGTAAACTAGCACTGTCATACTGATTAAGATTCTAGATCAGTATGGCAGTGCCATTTACCTAGAGTCTAGAAAATATCTTCCTCTAGGGGGCGCCTGACGGCCAAAAAGACAAATCCTCTCCTGAATCTCATTCAAATGTTTTTGTGTGTTATTGGATATATTTACACACTAAACATATAATCGTTTAAATCTATAGTTTTTTTCTATTTATGGGAAGTAATTGGCATATAAATAAAAAATCTGCTTGTGAAATTTCAAATAAAGCTATTTTAAAAACGCACTGGATTTATCATAAACTACTGCGATGGGTCAATACAGAACAGCGGTGAGAAAAGTAACATGTACCACATTGGAGTGGTGTTCCGTGATACTGGGGAATTGTAACAGCACTGAATAAAAATGCACGGGGGTTAGTTAAGATATAAAACTATGTATTTATTAAAAAATAATAATTATTCAAAGTAGACACTATTAAAATGTTTGACCCAAGGTCCGCCCTCTCTAAACATATGAACCCACATTTACGCTCTTAGTCTAAATTCTACGCAACTGAGCAGCAACTGAGCAGCAACTGAGCACACTGTCTTGCGTAACTGTGGTTCTGAATTCGTCGCAACGCAGCTTGCACGGCAGAGAGAGGACGCCTTCCTTCGGCCTTTCTGTGTTTTCAGTCCTTTTAAATTAATGCTGGAAGCCCAAAATGGATTTTGGGGATTTATTTGACGAGCGGACGTTCACCTTTTCTGACTTTCAGGAGTTTACGGTCAGTATCTGGGGTGTTTTTGTTCTAGGGGCGGGTTGTTTTGGCGGGTGACAGAAACTCACGGGAAACTGACTTGTGTAAAAACTTTAAATACGTTTCAACGTCTTCTTTCATATAAAGCCCAGAATGGTAGACTAGAAGAAAAGAACCATTCTTAAATACAGCAAATATCTGCTTTATTTCCATCTGTAAGACAGTAACTATTTGTTGTGAGTATCAGTTTAGTTCGAGGCTTCCTCAGAGGCCCAGTGTTTGGGTGTAATAGGAAAAGCACAGATGTTAAGTTTAGGCCTGTCGCAATAATCAATATATCGACTTATCGCGCAATATATGTGCATGACCTCAATCATTTTTGGTGAAGCAATATATCGCCCATTATATTTACTTAAAAATTTATGTTACTATGTTTTGTAACGTTACATTCCACTTGCGCCTGTGTCTTTTGCAGCTTCTCGTACATAACGCGATGTAGTCATGAGGTGCTAGTTCAAATTTAAAAAATGCTTCTACAAAAAAAAGTTTCATCTGCAGATATGATCTTGTTTATGGATATGTGCATTTGTGCGTACGGACATCTGACTGCTAAGTAGTGATTGTGTTTTTCAGCAATAGTGTGCACCCTTAAAGGGGTCATATGATGCGATTTCAAGTTTTCCTTTCTCTTTGGAGTGTTACAAGCTGATTGTGCATAGATAAGATCCCTGAAGTTGCAAAGACTAAAGTCTCAAAACCAAAAAGATATTCTTTATAAAAGTTAAGACTCTGCAACGCCCCCCTAAAACATCTCGTTCTAACACACCCCCACATACCAACGTCACTATCTGGGAAGATTTGCATAAATGTCGCCCAAATGTTCACGCAAAGAAAAAAGACGGGTGGTTTCGGAACAGCAGTTAGTGTTGAGCAGCTGTCAGGGAGAACGCTGTGTGTTTTAGGCAAAAGCATGTATTTGGCCTCCGAAAGTAGATGCATTTAGGGGACAATTTTAGATCATTTTACAACAGAAAAGCACTGCATTTATGGATGACCGTTTAGTTGAACCTAGGAGAGGAGGAATTCTGACTTTTGCTATGACCGATCTGGGGATTCTGAATCAGCTACTGTTTGTTAGTAGTTAAGATTGCTATGATGTTCAAATGCGGAGTTTGGCATGTGTGTGTGGTGTGTGTGTGTGTGTGGTGGTGTGGTGTGTGTGTTGTGTGTGTGTGTGGGTGTGTGAGAGAGAGAGAGAGCGCGAGAGAGAGGGTCACAGTGGAGTCAGCTGTCTTAACCGTGGCTTGTGTACTGCAAACACATACCAGCTTCATCACTGTGTCTGTCACGGGACTCTGTTCCCCTTTCGGGCTTGAAATGATGGTAAAACTAATGACATTATTTACTGTCTTTACATTTATTTTGACAGATGAATCTCGCGATTATGGTAAGGAGCGTTACATTTCCAACGAGTGCTTGCGGTGTTCAGCCAATCACAATTGCACTGGGTCAGCTGGCCAACACAGCAGAACTGCGCGCGGAAGGAGGGACTTTGTAGAAAACGAAGCGTTTGAGAGAGGCAGGGCATAGAAGAACTACAATAATGTACAGTATTTGAAAATTAATGTGTTTTTTGAACATTAAAGCATGTCAACATATTCTGTTACACCAAATACACAAAATAATGATCTTTAAAAAAGCATCATATGACCCCTTCAATTTACAGAGAAAAGAAGGTCAGGGAAAATCTTTGTGCATTTTTCTTTTTTTCTACTTGTTACTTTGCACTTTTTTTTGGAGGAAACTGTTTATTTACTATTTATTCAAGTTTTAAAGGTATCTAATATTTTTGATTCTTAATTTCCATGATCTAAATATTCTCGAAATTAACAGTTTGTTGTCATTTGGAAGTGTGTAGGCCTTCTTGCATTATTATGCTGTTACCTTATGATTATATATTCAGTGGCATAAAAATTACAATAATATCGCTTATCGCAATTAATTCTGGGGCAATAAAAAAAATTTCCGCAAACAAAAGTTGTTATGGGACAGGCTAAGTGTATTAAATATATTCCTTAAAAATAACATGAAGCATTGCCATTTAAACATGAAACGTTGTTGGTCTGTAATCTGATCAGTTTCTGCCTGACAGAGCAGTGGTCAGAGAGGTGAGGAACGACTGTCTTATGTCTTGATTTGACAGCCCGTGGATGCTCTATCAGTCCAGACAGGGAGTCACATAGTAAAATACTGCGGAGTCAGTGGTTGTTGGTGCAATGCCATTGATTGAGTATCGGACCTAATCCTTGTTTTGTCTCCGACTACAAGGGGGGATTTTTTTTTTTTTTTTAAAACTACATTTGGATTGGACCATTAGTGCAATTTTTTTTTTCTTTTGTTACATATTTTATTTTAAAATATTTTAATAAAAAAATGTAATTATTATGTGCACGTTATTTAAGTATGCAAGCTATTGCAGTTTTTTTATTATGACTTAATTATTAATACTGATATTTACAATGATTAGAATTTAAAATCTAAAATTAAAGAACTGGATAAACATTGTATTCAAACTATTGCAATTAAGTTGCTTTAATTACAAATGATTTATTATTAATAATGGAATCGTTTTATTATGGATTATTATTAAACTTCATTTACATTATTAGAAATTAGTTTAAAGTCTAAAATTAAATACCGGGGAAACATGTTGCTCATATTAACATTTGGTCATAGCATAAAAATGTTTTTAGGTCAAGCAAAGTTTCTATATCAAAGCATTCCTAGATAGGGCTGTGTTTGGGTAGATATTTTTTTTGATCTTATTCTATTAACAGGACAGTTTATTTGTGTTTTACAGTACTACTAGATCACTCATCATTGTATTTCCTCTAGATATTGCTGTGGAACTGCTCCAGAAATCTGCCCCAAGTCCCATAAGGAAACTCCACAAGAAGTACGCTGCACACATGGCCAGGTAGGATCACATTATATCTTTGATTTTGAAATTTAATCTCATTATAATAAATAGTGTAGGATACATTTTCACTGGATCAACATTTGAATCCTTTTTTGTGTTTCAGGGAAGCATGTATATCTCCCTGCGCTATGATGTTGGCCTTGATATACATTGAAAGACTGCGACACAGAAACCCCGAATACCTGCAACAGATCTCATCCTCAGACCTCTTTTTGATATCCATGGTATGCACATCCAAGTATTCATTTTTTGTAGTCAGTTTGCTATTTTAGTCAGTTTCAATGATATGATGATCTACCATTGAGAGTCTAATTTCTCTGAATTTCTCATGTTATCTCCAGATGGTTGCCAGTAAATATTTGTATGATGAAGGAGAAGAGGAGGAGGTTTTCAACGATGAATGGGGCACTGCAGCCAAGCTGGATGTTCAGACTGTCAACACTTTGGAGATTAACTTCCTCAACGCGATTGTAAGCGTGACTCTCCACCTTTCCAAAGAACTATGGCCATTTACAGTAGTTCGACTTGTTTTGTCCTTTTATACAATACTGGACTGTTGCATTACTGGTTGTGAGTTTTCTATCGAAATTGATATGAAACAAGATCTTTCACATTTACAGGACTGGAACCTCTTCATCGAGCCCAGTGACTTCTTTAAAGTTCTCAGTCAGGTGGAAAGCAGGTTGGTTAACATTCAGTACTGTATCCTAACAGTACATCTCAAACTATACAGAGTTATACATTCTTCTTTTCAAAAGATCAAAGATGATTTTTAATGACATGATCTGTTTTAATAGCCTATAAGTATTTGTCTTGGATTAGCAGTACATTTCTGTTTCATGTGAGTCATGTGACAAAGTTCAAGTCCTTCACACATGCTCAGTTTGTTGTTTGGTTATAATGTTCAAGTATAAAAAAAAAAAAAATTAAAATGGGTTGTCTTTGTAGCATTGCAGAGCGACAAGGTATAATAAAGCGAGGGTGTTCACCTACAACATCCGTGTCTGTTGGAGCAAACCAATGGAGGGAGCACTATCAGCTATCTACAGCACTTTACCAAGGTTGAATATCACAAGCTAAAAATAAACATTGCATGAGCTCCTAATACAGTAGGAGCGCATACGGTTCCTAAGAGCCACCTGACATGAATTGAGTCGCCTACAACACCACAACATACTTTAACAGGTTACTGTGCTGCACAAGTGGAACAATATTATGGATTGTTATATATCATATGACTATAAAAATAATAAGTAAAAAGATTTATAGTCAAAATGCTATAATTCACATGTAGTCAAAGGTCAATGTCTTGAGCTTACTTGAAAAATCATGAAAAAAAACAGCAGGAAGCCCTTAACCTCTGTTTTTTTTCAAGCAGCTAGGTCAAAGTTTAGAAGATGGTTGGAATGTTGCATTCCCAAATGCATATTATAAGCCACGCTTTCCAATTTTAATAATCGCACTTAGCCATATTGCGATTTTAGTTAATCATGCAATGCTATCTTTAACCAGTTGTTGTGTTTTTTGCCTTCCCTTCAGATTACCTGTATGTTGGGTCTCCTGTACTTGACTAGCGTAGCCAGTCTCATCGCTTCTTCTGCCGTCATCCACCAGCTCGGCTGTCTTCCCAATACCAGCTACACTTACCTGGACCCGATGAAGCACACATCCATTCATACACCAGCACTTCTCCCTGAGCTCTTGCCGGACACGCAGCAGCCAACCTCAAACCTCCATTGCTGCAGCCTGACCAACGTTAGCTTGAAGCTGTGGCCCAGTGTCGTTGTGCCAGATCAGCAGGGTTCTACCTCTTCGTCGTATCCGAACATGGTGCTTTGTCTCTGGGGCTCCATCGTCTCTGCTCTTTCCAACTCAAACCCCTCGTTGGATATTCAGCCACAAGACTGCACTTTGGCTTGGGTTAGCTCCGTTTAGCGAAGACCTGATATTTTCGGACTCCCATCTTAGCTCCATGCCACCATTTCAAAGACACCCATGTTGCCAAGAGACGACTTTGCCATTTGGGAAATCACCATCTCTTCTGATGCCTGGCTAGATGAATAAAATAAAACCAGCAGAGTTTACATTACATACACAGTCAACTCCCTTGATTTTCCTTAATGTTGTATACGAACCAGGCATATGGATTGGTTATAACTGGGTTGTGGTGAGATATCAGTATGTCGGGGAGAAGGTTGTAAGGACGTTTATTACAAAAGTGGCATATGCTGATTGACCGTTTGAGTTTTGATGCGCGTGCTAATGCAGTATGAATGAACAGGCTTTCTTTTCTTTCTCTTTCCGGTTGGGTTAGTTTGGTTGGTTTTAGCTGTTACGTGAAACCTCCAAGGCATCCAAGCAAAAATAATGGTAAGTAGTTACATAAGTTAACAAAAGGGTCTGCTGTTATGCGCAGAAGTGTGTGTTCTTGTTTTGAATAGTTTGCCTGGCTTTGCGCTACATGGCGTTGTCCTGAGGAGAACTGTATTGTTTTAAAGTTCCTTCCTGCGAAAGCCTTTATTTTCAAGTTGGGGAAATAGTTTGAATTTAAGCCTGGTTTTGTTCACTTGGGTTCAAAGAGGAAGGGTGGAAGGAAAGCAAAAAGGGATGTCAGTTATGCAATTTAGTTAGATATTCTTCAGATTTGTAATGGTCAGATGGTTGATGCCATACCTCATCCACAAAGCATTCATCATAGATCGCTTCAGTTAACCGTTCGAAGTAACAGTTCTCAATATTTTGATATCCTAAAGTACTGGAATTGCAGAACAGACTAATTTAATAGAGTTGGGTTCATTGCTTGACTTTGTTAATGTGTTTAATTTATGTTCTTTAAACAATGTAATTGAATAAATGGTATGTTATTAAGACTTGGAGATAAAAGCACCCTTTAATACCTGATTTAGTGATTTCTTACATATCCACCATTATATGTTAATAACTTCTAAAGTCTGTTAACTATTTCCTGTCCCAATTTTGTACATTTTGTATAGAAATGATGAAAGAACGTACAGCTGCAACAATGAAAATAATAAAAATATCTTAATCTCAAACTTGTTTTGGTCATTTCTAGTTTTTTTTTTTTTTTTATGTCTATATTCGTTTTAATTTTTAGTATTAAAAATCGTTTTTTAATACTTCATCATGAACTGTTCGCCACTGGTTGAAATGAAATGTTGAATATTTTATTTCAATAAATGGTTTTTGGCATGGTTTTAGTTTTTTTGTTTTACTTTTTATTTTTCACTTCATACTTAATTTTAACGAATAAATATTATAACCCATTTAATCACTTAATGCCTCAAGCAATATTGAAGACATTTCTTAGCTGGCCTTTGGCAGGTGTGGCATAAAATTAATTTTGGACCCTTCATGAAGGAAGGAATGGTCGCGCGCATATCACCCAAGCCACGCGCTATATTTGGATCAACCTGCGCGCGCTCCTACGTGCCTGCCTGCTCTCGCGCGGTCTGTCAGTGTCAAACAAGACACTTTTACACCACATTTAACCGGACTCGTACAGTAATATCCTAAAATAGGTGGTCTTCTCTTCACCACTGTGCCGTCGCTTTGTCTGTCCATCGGACCTACTGCGTTTAGAGGGAGCGTCGCGGCTTAAATAACCGACTGACCTCAATTGATCCTAATATAGCTCGGGTGAAGCGGGATCAGATGCACACATGGACACTGGCACGCAGGTAATAGAGTAAACCTTCTCTCGCGAGTGTAAATCAGCGTCTGGTGCATGTGTTAAAATAATAAAGGCTTGAAAGATTGAAATGGGCGAGACAGCTGCGTTCAGCGTAAACACAATTTTTAGAAGGGGTACAAATGGTAATGTTTTTACGTTATTAACAAAACTACCATGGTACTGCTGTGGTATTACCTTGTCTTTTTGGAAAATGTTATGTAATAAAACCATGGCGGTTTGGAAGTCCAACGATATATAAACTTGATTACGATGGTATAGCCTAATTTATATTAAAGTACCATAGTACTAACATCTGATAGCCTATACATAACTACATACAGTAAGGGAAACAGTAAGATGATGCTCATAATTGTTTACTGATGTGCATTTGGTGCTATAAAAGCATTATTAGTGGACCTAATACAATTTCTGGAATTATTTTTCTGGCAGAATTTGATTTTTTCCTCTAGCGGGTCGTTGGAAGCCAAGTACTGACCTGACGGTCTCCACCTTGGGGAGTTTTGGTGGGGTCAAGTGAGAGTCACACGAGTTGCAGGACGAAGTATTGCCCAGTCCTGAACCGGGTGCAATAATTAACATCGGTAAAAAAACAGCACAGGTAACGTTACTGTAGTGTAGGTACCTTAAGTCTGAACTTAAGTCTGTTCAGTGATGAGCATTTACTCCCAGCATCTTTAAACATTCGATGTTGTTTGGTGTGTTTTCGTGTCTCTCCAGACCCCGATCCAAATGCAGAAGCTTATATGAACTTTATGAAGAAACACTGTTGTTATGATGCAATTCCCACCAGCTGCAAACTGGTCATTTTTGACACCACACTGCAGGTTGGGATGCAATAAAATTCAGAAAATTACTTTGTTATTGTTTAATATGATTAAAAAATGTGATTCTCATTAACAACAATAATTCATAAAGACAAAAATATTTATTTGGAACACACGTCTGTTGTGTTGACAGGTGAAGAAGGCCTTTTTTGCTTTGGTTGCGAATGGCCTGAGAGCAGCCCCTCTCTGGGACAACAAACTGCAGAGATTTGTGGGTAAGACTGATCTTGCGGAGTGTGTGCATATTATTTTTATCTATATGAATTGTTCTCTTGTTTACTTCATTCCCTTGCCGTTTTCCCAGGTATGCTGACAATCACAGATTTCATCAATATTCTTCATCGGTATTACAGGTCACCTATGGTGGGTTGCGATCCCTGCCTCTTCTCTAATGATCACCTTGTGTTGTCCTTCGTGGTTTGAATCATTGATTTTGCATTGACTATCCACATAATGCTGCCTGAAACAGATACTGTTTCTTTGGTAGATGATAACAAAGTGACTTGAAATATGATTCGGCCTGAGTCGTTTTTCATGCAAATCATTTTCTTAACCTGATATTTTGCGCCTTTTATTTATAAATAATTCAACTCTGCAACAGTTCAGCCCCAAAAAAGAGAGATTACTTGACTATGAAGAACCTTCTCTTCAGCCTCGACTAGATTGTCAGATATAACATTGTGTGAAAAAGTGTTGGCCCCCTTCCTGATTTTTTTTTTTTTTGCATGTTTGTCACACTTTGATTTTTCAGATCATCAAACAAATTTAAATTTTAGTCAAAGATAACACAAGTAAACACTACATGCAGTTTTTTAAATGAAGGTTTTTATTATTAAGGGAAAACAAAATCCAAAACTACATGGCCCTGTGTGAAAAAGTGTTTGCCCCCTAAACCTAATAACTGGTTGAGCCACCCAACAACTGCAATCAAGCGTTTGCGATAACTTGCAATGAGGCTGTTACAGCGCTGTGGAGGAATTTTGGTCCACTCATCTATGCAGAATTGTTGTAATACAGCCACATTGGAGGGTTTTCGAGCATGAACTGCCTTTTTAAGGTCATGCCACAGCATCTCAATC
The DNA here is from genome assembly GCA_018155175.1 of Sinocyclocheilus anophthalmus. Classification (NCBI taxonomy): domain Eukaryota; kingdom Metazoa; phylum Chordata; class Actinopteri; order Cypriniformes; family Cyprinidae; genus Sinocyclocheilus; species Sinocyclocheilus anophthalmus. Next base: position 108,668 of record JADLZN010000511.1, read on the forward strand.
GGATTTAAGTTCGGACTTTGGTTTGGCCACTCCAAAACCTTAATTTTTTTTTTCTTGAGCCATTCAGAGGTGGACTTTCTGGTGTGTTTTGGATCATTGTCCTGCTGCAGAACCCAAGTTCGCTTCAGCTTGAGGTCACGAACAGATGGCCGGACATTCTCCTTCAGGATTTTTTGGTAAACAGCAGAATTCATGGTTACATTTATCACAGCAAGTCTTCCAGGTACTGAAGCAGCAAAACAGCCCCAGACCAAACATACCACCACCATATTTTACTGTTGGTATTATGTTCTTTTTCTGAAATGCAGTGTTAATTTTACACCAGAAGTAATGGGACACACACCTTCCAAAAATTTCAACTTTTGTCTCTAGTCCACAGAGTATTTTTCCCAAAAGTCTTGGGGATCATCATGATGTTTTCTGGCAAAACTGAGACGATCCTTTATGTTCTTTTTGCTCAGCAGCGTTTTCGTCTTGGAACTCTGCCATGCAAACCATTTTTGCCCAGTCTCTTTCTTATGGTGGAGTCATGAACACTGACCTTAACTGAGGCAAGTGAGGCCTGCAGTTCTTTGGATGTTGTTGTGGGGTCTTTTGTGACCTCTTGGATGAGTCGTCGTTGTGCTCTTGGAGTAATTTTTGTTGGCTGGCCACTCCTGGGAAGGTTCTCCATTTTTCCATGTTTTTGCCATTTGTGAATAATTGTTCTCACTGTGGTTCGCTGGAGTCCCAATGCTTTAGAAATGGCTTTATAACCTTTCCAGACTGATAGATTTCAATGACTTTCTTTCTCATTTGTTTCTGAATATCTTTGGATCTCGGCATGATGTCTAGATTTTGAGGATCTTTTGGTCTACTTCATTTTGTCAGGCAGGTCCTATTTAAGAGATTTCTTGATTGCGAACAGTTGTGGCAGTAATCAGGCCTGGGTGTGGTTAGAGAAATTGAACTCAGGTGTGATATACCACAGTTTTAACAGGGGGGCAAACACTTCTTCACAAAGGGCCATGTAGTTTTGGATTTTGTTTTCCCTTAATAATAAAAACCTTAATTTAACAACTGCATGTTGTGTTATCTTTTACTAAAATTTAAATTTGCTTGATGATCTGAAACATTAAAGTGTGACAAAAATGAAAAAGTAAGAAATCAGGAAGGGGCCAACCACTTTTTCAACACCACTGTATATATATATGAGACCCTCCCTTATATATCGTAATTATATTTATAAAAAATATATATTTATTCAAATGTATGAGTTTTTGATTGTTTTTCAGAAATATATTTTAATATATTTGTGTATACAATACAGCTTAAAATGTTTGTGGTTAGTAAGATTGATTAATTGATTGACGATTGATTGGATTGATTTAATACTCTTTTCCAGCGAATGAACATTAATTTGATCAAGTAAAGAATTTTATAATTTACAATCTTTATATTTCATATGATGTGCTTTTAAGTGCTTATCTAAATTACATCAATAATTTTTGAAAAATTTACTTACGCAAATATTTCCACAAAAATAATTAGGCAGCTCACTGTTTCAGCAAAAGTGTCTTGAGCAGGCAATCATCATATTAGAAATGAATTTCTGAAGGATCAGGTGCCATCAATTACATTTTGAAATATATAAAATATAAAAGGTATTTTAAATGTAATATATTTAAGAGTTTTTCCTTGTTCTTCGACTGTATCTTCATCAATACATTCAGCCTTGGCGACATAAAACGTTAAACAAACAAACAAACAACAAAAAAAAATCTAACTGGCCCCAAACATTTGACCAGTAGTCCTATATTTAGATATACACATTACACTGTATCATTTTTATATATTTTATGGTTGCTTTCTTTCTCTTGTAGGTTCAGATCTATGAATTGGAGGAGCACAAGATTGAGACATGGAGAGGTGATTCATTTCAAAGTAAATAATCTGAACTACACAGATGATGTTGTCCAGTGCAGATATTGTGACCAACCCAAAATACAGTCACTACCAGTTCATTATATTTAAGTCTTAAGGGACTATAGGTTTGACTTACTAAAACATTTAAAAATATACTATGTATGTTTTTAATAAGCATTCTTTATATCTGTACATCAGTAGTGAAACATTATCAGACTGCCTGTATCTCCACAGTGCTCAATATTTCACACAGCTGTCATTGACCGTCATTGTGTGATTATATGGCAAATTTACTGCATAGTGTTACTTGAGACGAACGACTTGCATTTAATCATTTTTTCAATGTTTCTCTGTTTGTCACGTCATGTGCTCTCCGTTTCTGTAGACATCTATCTGCAATATCACGATCAGTGTCTCATCAGTATCACACCCGATGCGAGGTATTAAAAACTTTGTGCTTGCTTATGTAGTTGACGCAGTTGAGTTTTCTTGGTGGTTGTCAGGGTTGCTGGCACCATGTATGATAAGAATAATCATAACTTACATATAAGATGCTACATAGATTTTCCTATCTATACTGCCGTTCAAAAGATTGGGATCTGTTTTATATTTTACATTTTTGAAAGAAGAAGCTGATAAATAGTAATATTGTGAATATTATTACAATTTAAAATAATGTTTTTTCTATTTTAATATACTTTAAAAAAAAAAATTATTTCTGTGATGCAAAGCTGAATTTATCATCGTCCATCACTCTTTTAAAGGAACACTCCACTATTTTTGAAAGTAGGCTCATTTTCCAGCTCCCCTAGAGTTACACAGTTGAGTTTTACCGTTTTCGAATTCATTCAGCTGATCTCCGGGTCTGGCGTAGCACTTTTAGCTTAGCTTAGCATATATCATTGAATCTGATTAGACCGTTAGCATCTCGCTCAAAAAGGACCAAAGATTTTCTATATTTTTCCTATTTAAAAATTGACTCTTCTGTAGTTACATAGTGTACCAAGACCGACGGAAAATGCAAAGTTGCTATTTTCTAGGCCGATATGACTAGAAACTATACTCTCATTCCGGCGTAATAATTAACAACTTTGCTGCCGTACCATGGGTGCAACAGGCCCAATGATATTACGCAGCGCCTGAAAATAATCCTCAGCCGCCTCCCTGTGCAAGCAGGGGTCACGTTGGTTTATGTTGACATAAGTTTAGCCCTATTTCGGGCGCCTTCTGCACCCATGGTACGGCAGCAAAGTCCCTTGATTACGCCAGAATGAGAGTATAGTTCCTAGCCATATCGTCCTAGAAAATCGCAACTTTTCATTTTTCATCGGTCTTAGTACACGATGTAACTACAGAAAGGGTCAAGTTTTAAATAGGAAAAATATAGAAACTCTTTGGTCATTTTTTGAGTGAGATGCTAACGGTCTAAACAGATTCAATGATCTATGCTAAGCTAAAAGTGCTACCGCCAGAACCAGAGATCGGCTGAACGGATTCGAAAACAGTAAAACTCAACTATTTAACTCTAGGGGAGTTGAAAAATTAGCATATATTCAAAAATAGTGGAGTGTTCCTTTAAGTGATCACATGCTCCTTCAGAATCATTCTAATTTGCTGATTTGCTGCTCAAGAAACAATTTCTTATTTTTATTAATGTTGAAATCAGTTGTGCTGCTTGATACATTTTGTCCAGAATGCTTTGTATAAAGTTAAAAAGAACAGCATATATTTAAAAATAAATCTTTTGTAACATTATAAAATCTCTTTACTGTCACTTTTGACCAATCCTTGATGAATAAAAGTATGAATTTCTTAAAAAAATTCACTGACTTTAAACTTTTGAACAGTAGTGTATGTATTTATAATATATTTTTATAGATACCGAGTTCTGGCATGAAACTCTAGATGGCGCCGTCCGATAGGTCTAACTCAATCTGACCTAATGACATCATCATCACATGGCACAGCTGATAGGTTCTCTCCTGTATCTGTAGCACATGAGCTCGCATCAACATTTAAATATATGACTAGTGCTGCCGTAGCAGTTGCAGCTTGCTTCAAAAACCCTCCACCTTACCCAGCTCCACCTGTATAGATCTGCTACAAGGTGATTCATGTATGCTATATGGGGGTTATATTTTATATTTAAATACTGTTATATTTGCAGCAGCAATATTTCATACATGCTCACAGCAGCATATCTGTGGATATATTGACAGCAGCAAGTCTCAGTACTTGCTCTGCAGCAGCATAGCAAGCACGTAGCAGATCTATTCCGCCAAACCAACTGCCTACCATTGTCCAGGTACATACCATGCCATTCCTTCCGAGACGTTGTCATGACAGATATGTTTCTGTCCTTACACAGCCTCTTTGATGCAGTCTACTCTTTACTGAAACACAAAATCCACAGGCTGCCGGTCATCGATCCAGAGTCTGGAAATGTCCTTCACATATTGACCCATAAGAGAATCCTCAAGTTCCTTCATATATTTGTAAGACAACTAAATCCAGTAGTTGAGTCTATTTGAACTCATAATTTTACAGTTCAGCATGTTTATAAATGTGTATAAATATGATTTTCTCTTCATCTCCAGGGAGCTGCAGTGCCCAAGCCACACTTCTTGAAGATGCAAATTCAAGATGCAGGAATAGGAACTTTCACAGATGTGGCGACTGTCTCACAGACAGCCACTGTGTACGATGCACTTTCTGTGTTTGTTGAGCGACGTGTTTCCGCTCTCCCAGTGGTGGATGACGATGGTACTCAAACAAGCTAAATAAGTCATGTTACAGGACACAAACAGAATATTGAACTTCCGTTTTTTTTCTTCTAGGCAAGGTGGTCGCCCTGTATTCCAGATTTGACGTGATTGTGAGAATCTTTTCTTCTGTTTTAATTTCAGACATTAAAAGCAAAACTGGCTTATTGAGATATCCTGAAGCCTGTATCGTTTATGGTGATATTTTAGTTGTGTGATACCGTTTCTTTTGGCAGAATCTTGCTGCGCAGAAAACCTACAATAACCTGAGCATGAGCATGCAGGAAGCCATGCGGAGGAGACGCTGTTATGTGGAAGGAGTCATTAAATGTTACCCTGATGAGACTTTGGAGACTGTTATTGCCAGAATAGTCAAGGCAGAGGTAAGGAAGTGTATTCTAAACTGTTGTTTGAATTTTATTTATTATATTTTGTTAATTACGGTTTTTAATTATTTTGTTTTAAATGTGTGTTCTGTTGTGTCTTATTTTCACTTTCATTTTATTTTTGAGCTGTTTAATCTTGGTTCCGTGTGCAGGTCCATAGGCTGGTGCTTGTGGACAGAGATGACATGGTACGGGGAATAATCTCTCTCTCAGACCTGCTGCAGGCCATTGTTTTATCTCCAGCAGGTATTGATGCTCTGTTTTCCTAACCTGTTCCCTCATCTAACCTGCACTAGTATCCAGGTAGGCTTTACTCTGCCTTCCTAGCCCAGCTATGCCAACACTTGCATTGCTACTGTGCATAGTACTAGTCAAACGTTTGGACACACCTACTTATTCTCTATTAGGACTATTTTACACGATTCAGAACAAACATAAAATCATCAAAACTATAAAATAACATGGAAGTGTGGGGGGAAAACAACAACGACTATCTTTTATTTGAAGGGCGTAATGCAGGGGTGGGGAGCGTTGATCCTGGGATGGCACTCTCCTTCAGAGTTTAGTTCCACCCTGAAAAACCCTATAAAAAAAAAAACCTAATCATCCCGAAGACCTTGATTAGCTGGGTCAGGTGTTTTTGATTAGGGTTGGAGCTAAACTCAGCAGGGACACCGGCCCTCCAGGATCAACGTTCCCCACCCCTGGCGTAATGGGAAGTTTTACACACTATTTTATTAATAATAATAATAATACCTTTTATTTATAGGTGCCTTTCAAAACACTAAAGGACACCGTACAGTATAAAACAAAACATAAAATGCAAGCATTATAACAGCACATTAAACAAGCAGATCATTAAAAGCTATTCTAAACAAATATAAGTTTTTATCTGAGCTTTAAAATGGGAAATTGAATCCAGCTGGCAAATGTGCAAAGGTAAAGAGTTCCATAACTTCGGCGCTGCACAACTAAAAGCCCTACCACCAAAGGAACTCATCTTGAAGTTTGGAACAGACAATAAGTCTGCAAAAGATTATCTCAAAGAACGCAAAGGAGTATACAAATGAAGAAGATCTGAAAGAGGTGCCAAATTATGAAGAGCTATGTCGTAAGAAGTACAATTTTGTAATGTACACGAAAACGAACAGGAAGCCAATGCAGCTGGAAAATAATTGGAGATATATGATCAAAAGTACGTGAGCAGGTAATTATCCTAGCTGCTGAATTCTGGATTAGCTGTAATCAATGAAGTTTTTTATGAATCATTTTGTTTTTCTGTGTTGCATTTTTTTGCAAACGTTTTATTGCAGATGCTATTTTATTGTTTTGTTTTTAATTACATTTTTATGTTTTGTCATTTTGTTTTATAACTAATGTAATTTTCTTTCTTTTTCTTTTCTTTCAAGTATGTATGTATGTATTTATTTATCAAAAACTATAAAATGTGGACACTAAAAAACTAAAAAGTGTTTTATTTGAAGTGCATCATGGGAAGTTTTACACTCTATTGACTATTGTCTATTGATTCACATGTATGCTTGACATTTGTAGATCATTTTTCTTTCACTTCTACTCAGCTATTATTTGGAAGAAGTGTTCGTATATAATATAAGATAAGTGTCATTATTATTACTTAGAAATTTATACATACTGTAGCATACAATTTCTATTTGTCTAAAAAAACATATGTTGAGCTTGTAAGCATGAAGCATACAATCATGAGGAACATACATTCAGTCAGGTGTGTTTAAATGTTTGACTGGTACTGTAAAATAATTACCCCACAGTATTGCGTGCCTTTATTAATATATTCACTTTAGTCATTATATCATCTGATGACGACATGTCTATTGTTATGTGAAGCTCCAACACCCATCAATCACAGCCACTCCTAATACATTTGGGTTTCCACAGTGATGATGTATTTTCTCTCTACTAGGTATTCACAGCAATGAAAATACACTGAAAAAAATTATAAACGCAACAATTTTGTTTTTGACACATTTGTCATGAGCTGAACTCAAAGACCTAAGACCTTTTCTATGTACACAAAAGGCCTATTTCTCTCAAATATTTTTCACAAATTTGTCTAAATCTGTGTCAGTGAGCACTTCTCCTTTGCCGAGATAATCCATCCACCTCACAGGTGTGGCATATCAAGATGCTGATTAGACAGCATGATTATTGCACAGGTGTGCCTTAGGCTGGCCACAGTAAAAGGCCACTCTAAAATGTGCAGTTTTACTGTATTGGTGAGTATGCTGGCCATGCAAGAACTGGGATGTTTTCAGCTTCCAGGAATTGTGTACAGATCCTTGCAACATGGGGCCGTGCATTATCATGCTGCAACATGAGGTGATGGTCGTGTATGAATGGCACAACAATGGGCCTCAGGATCTCGTCACTGTATCTCTGTGCATTCAAAATGCCATTAATATAATGCACCTGTGTTCGTTGTCCATAAAATACGCCTGCCCATACCATAACCCCAAAGCCACCATGGGCCACTCGATCCACAAAATTGACATCAGCAAACCACTCACCCACACAACACCATACATGCTGTCTACCATCTGCCCTGTACAGTGAAAACCGGGATTCATCCGTGAAGCGAACACCTCTCCAAAGTGCCAGACGCCATCGAATGTGAGCATTTGCCCACTCAAGTCGGTTACGACGAAGAACTTCAGTCAGGTCGAGACCCCGATGAGGAATGACGAGCATTCAGATGAGCTTCCCTGAGATGGTTTCAGTTTGTGCAGAAATTCTTTGGTTAGGCAAACCGATTGTTGCAGCAGCTGTCTCGTGTGGCTGGTCTCAGAATGTCTTGGAGGTGAAGGATGCGGGATGTGCGGTCCTGGTCTGTGTGTGCGGGTTACCATGGTCTGCGGTTGTGAGGCCCGTGGATGTACTGCCAAATGCTTCTGAAACGCCTTTGTGAGGGCTTACGGTAGAGAAAGAACAATTCAATTCACTGGCACAGCTCTTGTGGAGGCTTCCTGCAGTCAGCATGCCCAATCTAACGCTCCCTCAAACTTGCGACATCTGGTGGCATTGTGCTTTTTATAAAACTGCTGCACATTTTAGAGTGGCTTTTTGTTGTGGCCAGCCTAAGGCACACCTATGCAATTATCATTCTGTCTAATCAGCATCTTGATATGCCACACCTGTGAGGTGGATGGATTATCTCGGCAAAGGAGAAGTGCTCACTAACACAGATTTAGACAGATTTGTGAACAATATTTGAGAGAAATCTAAACTTGTGTACATAGAAAAAGTCTTAGATCTTTGAGTTCAGCTCATGAGAAATGGGGGCAAAAACAAAAGAGTTGCGTTTATAATTTCGTTCAGTGTAATTGAAAACGCTTATATGCAGTACTAATCATAGATAATTGCTAATGAATAGAGTACTTTCCGCATGCTTTGTGCATGTGCAAGACCTGTTTGTTAGTTGTTTGAGTATTTGAATGTTTGAGAATACGCTGGTGGATCAGGGATGTGACCTGGGGCCCTTTGTTATGGACATTTAACACCAGTGTGGTTGGAAGCACAGTCACTGTCTTGTCCTCTCTGTATTATCTAGTTCAAAAAGCATGGTAAAACCATGCTACTTTTTGTAAGTGTACATTCTCTTATCCTGTTTCAGGTTTTTAAAGCAGATATGACTGCAAACTAGAATCAAGAAAGGATCTTTTATACATTATATGTTCATATTGTAAAATGTTCAGTTTAGAGTGTGTAATATATTAAACAAAAATGTTCTCTTTGAACTGAGAAATTGTTTATGATAAATGAGTACTGTTGCATTGTGTTTTCTTGTATGAGTGAGCACATGGGCTGGGATTTTGATCAAATTGATCATCTAGTTTGTCTTTTGTGCTTTGTTATGATTAAATATATTGTCAGATTATCATGGTTTTTTTTTTCTAATAAACAATTCCTTGTGCTCTTTTTTTGCCTGATTGCCTACTCAATTAATAAATAATAATAAAAAAACATTAATATAAAAACCAGCGAGAACATCTAAGAGAGAGAGAAAATTAACAGCTGTTAATTAATAACTGTTTCCTATAGCACAAAGAACACAAAAGTGTTTAAAATAAAAAATGTTCTTTAATTAATAAAATACTATGTCTTTGATGTCTGTAATAAATTAAAATGATATATAACATATAAAAATTAATGTTTTTATTAATATTTTCTTTAATGATTAAAGCATTTTTATGTAAGTGTACTAATAATTGTATTTGGATATTTAATTAAATTTAATAATTAAATTTAAATTGATTTTCTTACATTTTATTACATAAATTTGATACATTTAATTAATAGGTTTTACCATTTTGTAAGTTATTAACATTTTTTGTATTAAATATTTTATCTTTATGACATATTTATAAAATCTTAATAACTAAACACAACATACATTAGTATTTAATGGACTTGAATCCATATTTACACTGAAATTTAACTTTCCTCTATTTTTAAATAAAAAAAAAAAAAATAATATTGCTACTACAATCTGTTGAAGCCCATATGAATAATATCTTTCTCCCTGGCGGAATCTATAAAAAAAATTCTTAATTAATATAAGTATAACTTATAAACAAATATAAACAACATTGAATAAATAAATCAAATCAAATTAAATACAGTAAATGCCAAGTTCAATTCTTGGCATTTGTGTGTATGTGCTGCAGCCAGCAGATGTCACCCATGGGCGCAGTAAACACTGAGCATGTGACACTGTAAGAGCCTGTAAGATCCACTGTGTGTGTTTCTGTTTTTTCTAATAATCCATGACTAGCCTCTTCTGACCAAACCCCGTCAGCGACACACACAAACAAACAACACTGGACAAGTGACAATGGCGAGCAGACGGGCCTCGGTGTCCTCCTCATTGGCGGATCTGGAGGCCTGGTTCCCCGCGCCCGGTAGCGCGGAGGATGAGCCGGAGCTGCGGCGGCTTCGGGAGCGGCTGCGCGGGTGGCTGTCGCAGTGTGAGCCCGCGGTGCTCTGCGCGCAGCGGCTGCTGGTGTGGGAGAGGCCGCTGCACAGCATCATCGCCGCGCTCGCGCTCAACACGCTGTTCTGGTGAGACACTCGTTCAGTTGGAAGGGACGACGTTAATCCTGACGAGTAGTTAGTAATCTGCTCGTTAGTAGTTGCTTCGGCTCGAAGATCCCCCGTGTTGCTTTTGTGGCAGCTTCGCTATACGCGTACTGTTCTTCGGACATGTGCTAATTTGTTTAGGATACTATCATTACTACAATACCATGGTATTCTTGGGCGACTATGTAAATACTATAGTAATTGTACTTTACCGTAGTATACACCATTACTATGGGGTTTGGACATACCGTACTTTTACTGTGCCATACCATTACAAAAAGTACTACGGTACCATAGTAACGTTACAATCATGGTATCAGACGGTAATAACATGGTCCTATAAACCATAGTACTGAATGTTTGCCATATTCATATACTGTACAGTACCATGGTATTTACAGTACATGGTACTCCAATATTTAAGAATATAATGATATGTTCAAAAACTTAATACCATGGTACCACGGTAATACCATGGTACTTTTTTGTAAGGGGTGAAACACCATGGTGTATGACTATGGTATGTTATTGGACAAATGCCAGGGTAATACCATGTTTGCTTCGGGCATTTACCATGACATTTTTCAAACAGATTTAACCGCATAAATATTTTACTGTGGTAATACCATCTGCATCACGGAACTGCCACCGTTTGGTATAGTAACATTAAATAGTTTATCCAAATATAATATGTAGTTTATACATATGAAATTAAACTTTAAGTACTTTTAAGATATAATATATACAATTATATTTATAATTATATAATAATAAACATATAATACAGTTCTATATACTTACACACAAACACAGTATACAGAAAGATATTTATCTGTTTATAATATTGAAAATGTCTATGTTACCTTTGTTCATTATGGTGATAATATCACAGTTAAACTTTGGTTAGTAGGCAAGAACTATGGTACATTTTCATATATGGGAAATTACATACATGACTTATTTCTGTCATATGTTGTTTTTGTAATTGGATAAGATGCCGATTGTGATGTTTGAACAGATATATGTGTGTTTTAGGCTCCTGTCGTCCACACCTCTGAGACCCTTGTTCCTCCTGAGTGTGTCTCTCATTGGACTGACTTTACTGGAGAGATGGAAAGGCAAGCTGCCGCAGATCACCGGTAATCTATAGATACCACTATATTGTGTATTTGATTCATAGAAACACATACAGAGGCACACCACAGGACTGGAAAATATAGCTTATATAATGTATATCACATTTTTTGCAGCATTGTGAAGATGCGTACTACATTACTCAAATGTATTTGCTCTGAAATGTATTGTTCTAAAATTGGGAACACAATTTTTAACTAAACAGTCATGGTTGTTAAGTAGATTTAAAATGTTTAAAGCAAGAACTAAAAAGCATGAAAAATCTAGCTAAAATGAAGGCACCGTTTTCTACTAAATTTAAACATTTTTATTATTTTTATTTATATGCCCCAATGTAACAAAATGAATACACAGCTATATACATTCAATATAAATACATAGAAGTTACTTTTATAATGCTACAAAATATTTTATTTAATATACAGTATATATGCTGTTCATTTGAACGTTCTATTAATCAAGTAATCCAGATACAATTTATTATCACTTCCACAAAAAATATTAAGTGGCACAACTGTTTTCATTATTGATAGTAATAAGGAATGGCAATGATTTCTGAAGGATCATGTGACACTGAAGAGTGCAGTAATGATGCTGAAAATTCAGCTTTGCATCACAGAAATAAATTAAATGTTAAAATATATTCAAATAGAAAACAGTTATTTTAAATTGAAATAATTATTCACAATATTACTGTTTTTACTGTATTTTTCATTAAATAAATACAGCCTGTAAAACCTTATAGACCCAAATTTAAGAGACATTGTTATTGTAAAACATCCCTGTTGTCACGAAACAAGGAGGGATCGCAAAACTAGACCGAGGATACAAACGTAATGGCCATTTAAAATGCACAATTTATGATTCAGCTTAATTTAATATTTTCCACAGAATCATCATGATGTTTTTTTTTTATGAGAATTTAACATTTTTGAGATTGCATGAACATTTTACCATTAAGAGGGCCATACATTCACAGTTTGTTGTAGGAACCTCTTTTGCTCTTACTGTTTGCTCCTCTGTTCTCTACAGTGTGGCATCCAGAGGCATCTGTCGTTGAGCGGTATGTGTCTTGAATAATCTCTGCGTGTCTCAACAGCACCCCCGTCCCCTAAGTGTTTAGACTGCTCAGTTTCATAATTTTGCCTTTGCTGTATCCTAAGATTGTTTCCTTATTAAAGAAGTTTAAATTTGTCCTAACTGCACAAGTTAATTTGTAAATGCTGTTACAGAGAAATTCTAAGTGAGCAGCCACATTTGTTAAGCATCGAGGAGCTCAGCCATCATCTCGCCGAGAGTTACCTCACCTTCAGCCTTTACATCCAAGAAATGCTTCAGTATAAACGGCAAAACCACGGCAAGGTGGGGAGAGAGATTCTTTAAACGAAATATCTTTTAAAGGGGTCATATGATGCTGCTAAAAGGAACATTATTTTGTGTATTTGGTGTAATGCATGTGTATGCGGTTTAAGGTTAAAAAAACACATTATTTTCCACACTACATTGTTTCTCCTCTATGCCCCGCATTCTGAAACGCGTCGATTTTTACAAAGCACATCGTTCTGAAAAAAAAAAGAGAGTGTGTGCTGTGTGATTGGCCAGCTATCCAGTGCGTTGTGATTGGCTGAATACCTCAAGCGTGTGACGGAAATGTTACACCACTTAACACACTTTGATGCTGTCTCCCAGCACGGCGAGACAAAACCAATAAAAACCCATTACAAACGAGGCATTGTTTGCATCCAGTGGGGACATAATTACAGATTATAAGGACTTATACTGTCTTTTACGCTTTGCGTTGCATCGCGCCGCATAAACATTAAAACCCATGTCTGCATTTGTGATCTGAGAAACGACAAACAACAAGCGCTACTCGCGTTTGAATCATCAGTGGCAAATTCTTTAAATATAAAAAACGTACTTACAGGCTGTGAGTCAGAAGCGGCAGACTATCCTTGCAAAGTTGGAACTGCCCAACTTTATACAACAGCCTTTGAGCACAGACCCATTGAACGCTACTCTGCAGGTTCAGGAAACAGTCATCCATAAAATGCGTCAAACACGACGTGCTTTGATCGTGAGGGAGGCCGGCGGCTAGAGTGAGGAATGGCCGGCGGGCTTGCAGCAACCACATCTGACGACCCCTGGTTGGACTCCGCTTCGTTCACGGTGAAAGCTGATATGGAGATCCACAGCGCGAAGTTGATGTATTCTCTCAGCGACCAGAACAGATCAGCTCTAAGCATGACGAAGCAGATATCGTCCTCTTTTGGAAGGCCAAACAAAGTAGCTTTGCTTTCACAACGAATTACACAGCATCTCCACAACATGGCAGCAGCAACAATAATACAGCGAGAATAAAGTTACACCTTCTTTCTTTGCGTATACATTTAGGCGGCGTTATGCAAATCTTTCAACACAGTGATGTAGATATATGGGGGCGTGTTAGAATGAGGAGTTTAGGAGGGCGTGGACGAGTCTTAACTTTATAAAGAATATCTCTTTGAATTTGAGACTTTAGGCTTTGCAACTTTACAGATCTTATTTATGCACCAAGGGCTTGTAACACTCCAAAGAGAAAGGAAAAATTGAAATCGCATCATATGACCCCTTTAAATGTTTCAAAATAACACAAAAGTGATAAATCTGTCTTTATTCAACCTCATGTCATTCAAAACCTTAAAAGTCTACACCGTTTAAAAGTTCGGGGTCAAATAAGAATTTTGAATGTAATACTTTTCTTCTGCAAGGCCACATTAATCTGATCAAAAGTGAGAGTAAAGACATTGACTTCAAGTTCTTTTGAATTCATCAAAGAATCATGAAAAAATGATCACGGTTTCCACAAAAATATGAAGCAGCACAACTGTTTTCAACATTGATAATAAATGTTTCTTGAGCAGCAAATCAGCACATTCAAATTATTTCTGAAGGATCATGTGGCACTGAAGACTGGATTAATGATTGCTGAAAATTCAGCTTTACATCACAAATGACATTTTAGAATATTTTCAAATAGAAAACAATTATTTTAAATCATAACCATACTACACAATATTACTGTTTACTGTATTTTTGATCAAATAAACTCAGCCTTGGTGAGCAGAAGAGACTTAGATTTAAAAATTTTACCAACCCCAAATATTTTATGTCCAGAAAGTGTTTACTGATCAATCGTTCTGTTTCTCCTCATCAGTTCTGCATCATGATGTGTTCTGGATGTGTCATGCTGGCCGTGGTTGGACATTACGTTCCCGGGATTATGATCTCCTACATCATATGTGAGCAAACTTCCCTCGGTTGTGTTTGTTGATTTCCATACATTACATTTACACACACTGCTGCCCTTTTGCACCAGCTACTCAAATTGCGCAACACACAGCTATTCAAGTCCACCCCACCCCTTGCATTGCTATAAAGAAGCAAAACAAAACTATAAATATATCACCCCGAGAGGAAAAAATATATTGCCAGCATTTCTGTTTGGCTGGGTTAAAAAATTCAGTCACATTTAAATACAGAAATGTAACGGCTGGACAAATCAGACACATTATTATTTGTTATATTTAACAAATAATCCAACAGACCCCTCACCCAACAACCGGACTGGGAGCCGGGATTTCTGTGAAAGAACCCCCAGGCCACTGGTTACCATGGCAGCCAGGACACATTTCAAGATAAGACTGGCTTTATGGCCCAATAGGATGTTTGCACATGACGTCACTGATGACGTGCAAAATGCAGCTGGAGGGCAGGAAGTGATTTTTCTCCATAGGAATCACTAGCAGAAACTCAAAATGCCAGTGTTTTGCGTTGTTTATGGATGCTTAAATTGGCCAAACCGAGAAACCACAAGGAGCTTTTATCGTGTACGAAAATGTGTTGTTCATAAGTGGGGAAAAGTCAAGAAATTGATTGAAAAACGCAGGAAAAAGTGGCTTGTAAACCTGAGTCTGCGGTCGGGAGGAGCGGAGCCGTATAATGCTCGTGTGTGTGCAAATGGTTAAAATTAGATATAATAATATATTAAGATATTAAAAAAGAAATGTATTAATAGATACATGGCTGCCAACTCTCACGCATTCAGCACGAGACAGTCAGAATTCACTCAGTGCTAAACGCCACACGTAGACAAGATATTATTTGCAGTTCAGAGAGCTTCACTGATTATAAAGGAACATCGTGAGATTGTGATCAATTGAAGTGAGTGACAGCTTTTTAGTGATTATATGGAAGCGCTTTTTGCTCGCTTTCTAGGCAGGCTATAATCAATTCAGAATTTGAAATAAAAGTTTTGTTTTACGTGCTGCTAACAGGACCAACATCCACATAACCTGTAACTTACATGCAGCAAAGTTTCAGGAGTGAATGAAAAAGGATGAGATGGAGGAAAGTCCGTACTGTAGGCTACTGGTTTAGGCCTGATGCATATATATCTATATACAGTGGGTAAGGTAAGTATTCAGACCCCCTTAAATTTTTTTCTCTTTGTTATATTGCAGCCATTTGCCTAAAATCATTTAAGTTAATTTTTTCCCACATTAATGTACACACAGCACCCCAATATTGACAGAAAAACACAGAATTGTTGAATTTTTTTGCAGATTTATTAAAAAAGAAAAATTGAAATATCAGATGGTCCTAAGTATTCAGACTCTTTGCTCAGTATTTAGTAGAAGCACATTTTGATCTAATACAGCCATGAGTTTTTTTTTGGGAAAGATGCAACAAGTTTTTGACACCTGGATTTGGGGATCCGCTGCCATTCCTCCTTGCAGATCCTCTCCAGTTCTGTCCGGTTGGATGGTAAACGTTGGTGGACAGCATTTTTAGGTCTCTCCAGAGATGCTCAATGGGGTTTAAGTCAGGGCTCTGGCTGGGCCATTAATGAACAGTCACAGAGTTGTTGTGAAGCCAATCCTTCGTTATTTTAGCTGTGCGCTTAGGGTCAATGTCTTGTTGGAAGGTAACCTCGGCCCAGTCTGAGTCCTGAGCACTCTGGAGAAGGTTTTCGACCAGGATATACCTGTACTTGGCCGCAATCATCTTTCCCTCGATTGCAACCAGTAGTCCTGTCCCTGCAGCTGAAAAACACCCCCACAGAATGATGCTGCCACCACCATGCTTCACAGTTGGGACTGTATTGGGCAGGTGATGAGCAGTGCCTGGTTTTCTTCACACATACTGCTTAGAATTAAGGCCAAAAGTTCTATCCTGGTCTCATCAGACCAGAGAATCTTAATCACCATCTTGGAGTCCTTCAGGTGTTTATTCATGTGTCTTGCACTAAGGAGAGGTTCTGTCGGGCCACTCTGCCATAAAGCCCCGACTTTTGGAGGGCTGCAGTGATGGTTGACTTTTTTTACAACTTTCTCCCATCTCCCGACTGGATCTCTGGAGCTCAGCCACAGTGATCTTTGGTTCTTCTTTACCTCTCTCACCAAGAATCTTCTCCCCCAATAGCTCAGTTTGGACGGCCAGCTCTAGGAAGGGTTCAGGTCGTCCCAAACGTCTTCCATTTAAGGAATGGAGGCCACTGTGCTCTTGGGAAACTTAAGTGCAGCAGAAATTTTTTTGTAACCTTGGCCAGATATGTGCCTTGCCACAATTCTGTCTCTGAGCTATTCAGGCAGTTCCTTTGACCTAATGATTCTCATTTGCTCTGACATGCAATGTGAACTGTAAGGTCTTATATAGACATGTGTGTGGCTTTCCTAATCAAGTCCAAATCAGTATAATCAAACACAGGCTGGATCAAATGAAGGTTAGTGAACCCATCATCAAGATGATCAAAGAAATGGACAGCACCTGAGTTAAATATATGAGTTTCACAGCAAAGGGTCTGAATACTTAGGGACCATGTGATATTTCAGTTTTTTTCTTTTTTAATAAATCTGCAAAAAATGTCAATAATTCTGTGTTTTTCTTTCAATATGGGGTGTTGTGTGTACATTTAATGAGGAAAAAAATTAACTTAAATGATTTAGCAAATGGCTGCAATAAACAAAGAGTGAAAAAATTAAGGGGTCTGAATACTTTCCGTACCCACTGTATATATTTATATATATATATATATATAGCTTTCATTGAATTGCTGCACACCCAACGCGCCTTACAATCGTATGAGGGGATCTCTCTTCAACCACCACGCTATTACAAGAGAAAGGTATTGATAATCACATGTTGGACGTGATCCTTATGTTATAAAGAGGAGCGATTTTAAAACTAAATTGAAATATTTGCCTGCCATTAAGGCGATGGATATAGACTAATTAAGCAACTAACCCTGATTGTAAACAATAAGCTATTTCGAAAGTGAATCCCGTATTATATGAGGGATGTGGAAAATTATATGTACTCCGGAAACTGTGCTGCATGTAAGTTACAGGGTATTTGGCTGTTGGTCCTGTTAGCAGCATGTAAAACAACTTTTATTTAAATTCTGAATCGATTACAGCCTGGAAAGCGAGCAAATAGCGTTTTCATCTAACGTTAATCACTAAAAAACTGTCACTCACTTCAATTTATCGCAATCTCAGGATTCCGTGAACTGCAAATAATATCTTATTTACATCGTGTCTATGTGTGGCGTTTAGCATTCAGTGAATTCTGACAGTGTCACCCTGTATCTATTTATATATTCATATATTAATTTTATTTTAATATATTATTATCTTATATTAACCATTTGCACACACGGGCATTATCTGACTCGGCTCCTCCCGACCGCAGATGCAGGTTTACAAGTCAGTTTGTTTTTCATTCAAATTCTTGAATTTCCCCCCCTTATGAACAACACATTTTCGTAAACTATAAAAGCTCATTGTGGTTTCTCGGTCTGACCGATTTGAGCATCCATAAACGATGCAAAACACAGGCATTTTGAGTTTCTTCTATTGATTTCTATGGAGAAAAATCGTTTCCTGCCCTCCAGCTGCATTTCGCGCGTCATCACATCACCATGTATTGCAAAAAACCTATAGAATTCACTGCACCCCACTGCGAAGTCATTCGAAACAGAGTAACGGCCACATACTGCCATAGGAAAAAGATTATTTCATGCATTCACAGCAAAAACCTTTCTATGGGGGGTTGGCCTCATTGGTGAAATCGCACAGTCGGAGGCACCTAGATTGTACTAAGGGCATTTTAGTTCGGTGATTAAAGTTGGCAGGGGCTTGAGCCCCCCGGCTCAACACGTGCAAGGCACTGGTGTGTATTATACTGTTCTTGTAGTGGGGCGATATAGCTAAAAAATGTGATCACGAATAATGTTGCATATCGAAAAAAGTTTTTTTTTTTTTATTTATTTTTTTGTTTTTTTTTTTTTTTTTTTTTTTTATTTTTTTTTTTTTGTTAAATTTTATATAATTTTTTTTTTAGTTTTGTAAAAATTTATTTTTTTTTTTGTTCGGTATCGATAATTATTGACATTTTTTATAAAAGAGCAATAGAATTTTTTTTTTTTAAATTTAACCACTGTATTTTAAATTAACCCAATTTATTGAGACAAACAACAAATATTATTTTTGTTTTAACAATCAAACACACAATAAAAATCTAATTTCTAATGTATTATATGCAGATTAAATAGGTCTTAAAAGGGCCTATTTTACACCTTTCTGGAGTTTTATTTTAGGTTTTGATTTCCTTAAGAATATATATTTGCGGTATTAAAAACCATCTCAATATATTTTTACAAGTCCTTTCTCAGGAGCTCTGCTGAGAACAGGTCAATTTTGGCCTGTCTAATTAATATTCATGAGCCTCTCTTCTGATTGGCCTGTTGTTTTCTGAGTGACGCATGGCCAGGCCAACCACAAGTAACTAGGGTCAGCCGACGTCACAGCTCTAGCTGGAGGCAGCAAAACAAAGAGGAAACTGGAGGCGGCCCATTCAAACCAGCACAGATTCGGCTACATAAGGAGCTTAAAATATCATCTTGTTATGATGTTAGGTGTCAGAATCAACGTAATACAGCCTCAAACTAGAAATATGATCGCATATCTACTGCCACTGCCAGACAAAAAAAAAAAACGACGACAGCTGTGGTTAAACGCGATAAAATGAGCAGACTGGACAGAAACGATCTTCAAAAATGCTCGGAAAAGGTTAAATAAAATATTGTCTTTTGTTATGGGCGCGTCTACAGATTTCTTGCCATATGTCTATGTTTCTTGCATCTCACGATTATGTCGTGTATGAAATAATGTCTGTGTGCATGTGTGTAAAACAACAAACTGACGATTTATATATAATCATTTGTAATTGTATATACATTGTTGTGATTAATTGTGGCTGGAACAATAATGTAGCTGTAAAAATAGTTGCCTGCTGAAATTGAAATGTATATACATCTTCATCATGACTAGACAGACACGGTGAGCTTGTCTTTACTCTACATGTTAGATGTGATCCACCTCATAGTAACAATCGTCCATCCTTTGAGTGAGAGTGCAACATTACAGGTCGGCCGGCCGATCTGGTTTCGTGGTTAAAGTAAACCTTTTCGCAGTTTCGCAATTTTGGCGTGTTTGTTTGTCTTGTCATTTTCTTGGACCATGTCTGTTGTGTGGTTTGGGGTTTATTTCTGGGTGTTTTTCTTATTTTGGGGGGTTCTGTTCTTGCTTGGCATTTTTGGGGTTTGGAAAAAAATGAGAGTGGGACGGTGGGCGGTGCTCGGGGGGGGTGACTGAAGGCGGTGACTGAGTAGTTCTGACGTCAACGTTTTACGGAAGTCACAACGGTTCTTGAAAAATCACAGCTACTTTATGCAGGCTATGTGCATTTTACTGTGGACTGACTGTTTTGAAACTTATATGGTAGTTACATAGCACCTAGACCCCAGTAAAGACAGGAAATTGCGACAATTATGGAAACTTACAAGGAAACTTTGTTTGTCTCGAGGCCACAGGAGGGCGTAATGAGCAAAATAATGCAGCGCATTAAATTGCCAACGCAGAGGAAATAACTGTCTATAAAAAAAAATGTGCATTACTTCTAAATTAACTCATATAAATCAAATAAAATTTTCGGAAATTGCACAATTAAACAATTATGAACAAAACAGCATAATGCATTTATGCATTGCTTTAATACAAAGAGCCAAATCGCCCATCAAACAGGCTTTAAAAACATATGAGATGCCGTGAAAAGGAATAATAACCTCCACAAATGAGTGAATGTGTTTTTAAAAAAGTTTAAAATGTTTAACTTGCATGGCTGTTCTATAAATCTATTGTGGACGCGAGTGCCAGCAGTCATATTTGTCCGCTTATAATAAAAAAATGCGCGAATATGCGTTCTGTTGAATGGCCTTGGTTTCGGTTTTTAACCTAATTCAAGAGTCTTCTCCGCATTTGAGCTTGTATATTTCCTATATTGAATTGAATAACTCAGCAGGCTGCGCGTCTAGTGGGCAAGATAACAAAACATATGAAAATGCTGCAAGTAACTTACATATATTATCGCCATCTTGTGCGCCACTGATGACGCTCCCTGACGCACACCTAACATTCAAATGCAAATGTTTATTTTAAATTCGACTAATATTCATTCTTTATTCACAATCTCCTCATCACAGGCAGGCACAGCACTCATTTTAGCATGTGTTTGTGTGTGCTGTCTGCGTCACTCATAAGCACGTGCCTATATCGTGCACTATATCGAACATTTTTTATATCGTTATCGAAGAAGGTGTACCGTCGATAAATATCGATACCGTTTTATCGCCCAGGCCTATGTTCTTGTATATTGTCTTTTGTATTGTATACTGTTTATGCATGCTTATGATTATGTCGACATAACCTCACCTATACCATGTTTGGTATCTACGAATTTGTATTTTGAAGATCTAAATGATAGGGTATATTATAGGTTGATGCCTATGCAACATATTAGTATTACAAGCATCTTTAATAGTTTTTGCATCAACAACCAATCCAGTTACATATCCAAAACACCATGCTAGAAGACAAAGAGTCATAAACTTTCCCTCCGAAAATTTGTTACCATTGGCTCAATCACCCCCTGGAGGTGTGACCTCCACAGAAGTTAAAAGGCCTCACATCAGTGACCTCTCTCTTTTCTCTTCTTCAGCGCTCTTACCTCCTTGCCTCTCGGACATCCAGTCCAACCGCGACGTGCAAGGAATCCCCAACTCTGGCAGAACACCAAAGTTGCAGCAAGCCATGTTGCAACATTTCACCCGGGAGAGAACTCTCCCAAACACCACCGAGTCAGAGTAACATCTTTGGAGTTCATCACTCTTCAAACCCGGAACAACATGATCGCAATTCCAACACCATAGAACCTTCAAACCATCAAGACTTTCACCCGAGACTGCATCCAGACACTCATTCAACAGCCAAGGCAATGCAAGTTTTATTATATTATAGTAGCTTTATAACACACGATAAAGTGTAAAATTAAATAAAGTTATAGTTTTTTTCAAGTTCTAGATCAAGAGTATTTTATATTATTTATAAGAAAGTTATAACAAGTGTTTGTTATAAAAAAACGGGACAAGTTAGTGTTAAAGAAGTTTTAATTAGTTTAGTGTGGAAAAAATCGAGTTATTAAAGTAGAAAAAGTTATTAAAAAGTAAAAAATAAATAGTTTAGTTTTTATTCGTGTACATTTAACTAAATTAAACAGAGGTTAGTATAAGCTGTAGACCCCGTTGTCAAACAGCGCTGATGGTTTCACTCAGATGGTTAACTGCCTCATTTTCACAGCTTCATTCCCTGTTTCTCTAACAATTTCATTCAGTCTCATTTACCCTTCCCTCATGTATGTGTGATTGTATGTTTGTTTGTTTTGACTAGTTATGTGTTAGATTAGTTAACTTTTTTGTGCACAAATTACATGAGTTTCTGATTCCGTCACTGCTTGAGGATAATGTCCCTTTAACGAGCCGATCTTGTTACATGCTCTAATGCTTCTGTGGCCACCAAAATATAATTTTCTTGGATTTGATATGAAATTACACTGAATGTTCGATGGACAAACAGATTAGTTGATGGTAATATTAATTCTGCAACAGTTACTACTGGCAACTGATATAAATAATTTTAATTAATTATAATTAATTGTAATTATTTATATACATTATACTGGTGGTGGATGAGGGAGATCCCACATCACAATGTAAAGTGCTTTGAGTGCCTAGAAAAGCGCTATATAAATGTAATGAATTATTATTATTATTATTATTAATTTCTCTTGACGCTAATTTGCCTAAGAAATTATCATCTTTATACTACAAAATCTGCATACTACATAATTCAAACAGGTGTCAAAACAAAGTAATGTATTTTCTTTGAGTGAATTTATTGAAAGAAGAAGGGGAAATAATCAAAAAGATTGAATTAAATTAAAATTGAATTAAGAAAAAAAGGGATACTGGGATTTAAAGATGTTTGAATTGTTTCTTTTATTGAAATATATTTTGTCATTTGGGGTCAGTAAGATTTTTTAAATGTTTTTGAAAGTGTCTTATGCTCATCAAAGCTTTATTTATTTGATCTGATATGCTGCAAAAACAGAAATATTATGTAGTATTATTACAATTTAAAATAACAGTTTTTGGTTTTATTATATTTTAAAATGGTAATTTATTCCTAAGCCATTACGCCCGTCTTCAGTGTCACGTGATCCTTCAGAAATGATTCTAATATGGTGATTTGCTGCTCAAGAAACATTTCTTATTATTATCTTTGATGAATAGAAAGAACAGCAAAAGAACAGCATTTATTTGAAACAGACATCTTCTGTAACATTATAAATGTCTTTACTGTCACTTTTAATCAATTAAATGCATCCTCGTTGAATAAAAGTAGTGATTTCTTAAAACAAAATTCAGTGGCCCCAAACTTTTGAATGGTCCTGTATGTAGCGGTTAATTGTATTTTTCTCTGTCCTGCATTAGTGCTGAGTGTGCTGCTGTGGCCGCTGGTGGTTTACCATGAGCTGATCCAGAAAATGTACACCGGACTGGAGCCCATACTGATGAAACTCGACTACAGCATGAAAGGAGACACACAGCACCGCAAATACGACAAGAGAAGTGAGAGCGTTGCCTTTATTTAGTGTCCTAGATTACTTGTTTTTTTGTTTTTTTCAAAGCCCAAAATAAACACAATATTCTTTAAACTATATTATGTACAGTTGAATGTTCGCTTAGGAAATAAGTTTCCATAGTGGTGAAAAAGATCATCATATGTGACCTTGGACCACAAAACAAGTCATAAGGGTAATTTTTTTTTAATTGAGATTTATACATCATCTGAAAGCTGAATAAATAATCTTTCCATTGATTGTTAGGATAGGACAATATTTGGCTGAGATACAACTATTTGAAAATCTGAAATCTGAAATTTCGACAATATGGAACCTTTAAGGAAACTTTTGTCTTGTCTCCCGAGGCCACAGGAGGGCGCAATGAGCAAAATAATGCAGCACATAATGTCAACGCATGGAAATAACTGTCTATAAAAAACGTGCATTATGTCTAAATTAACTCATACAAATCAAATATAATTTCGTAAATTGCAAAAACAATTATGAACAAAACGTATCATGTATTTATGCATTGCTTAATACAAAGAGCCGAAGCGCCGATCACACAGATTGCATTTAGAAACATATGAGATGCAGTGAAAAGGAACAAACCTCCACAAATTTGTAACGTGTTTTCTAAAAGTTTAAACTGTTTTAACTTTGCATGGCTTTCTATACATCTCTTGGGTGCAAAAAAATCGAAATACTGAGAAAATCACCTTTAAAGTTGTCCAAATGAAGTTCTTAGCAGTGCATATTACTAATAAAAATTAAGTTTTAATATATTTACAGTAGGTAAATTTACAAAATATCTTCATGGAACATGATATTTACTTAATATCCTAATGATTTTTGGCATAAAAGAAAAATCAATGATTTTGACCCAAACAATCTATTTTTGGCTATTGCTACAAATATACCCAAGCGACTTAAGACTGGTTTTGTGGTCCAGGGTCACATATATCCTTTCCTTTAAGCTGTACCAGTACATAGATTTGATACTAATAATTTTTAATTTATAGACAATTATATAATGGCTGATATTTTTCACCTGTTCATGCTTAAAAGTAAAATCGGGCATTAAGACATTTTAAATACAGTAAATTATGTTCCAGAAACCTGGCATGAGTTTACAGCTTGAACTTGAATAAATAATCCCTAATATTATCTGAATCCTATATTGGACTGATAACAACAATAAAAACTGTTCAATATTGGTGCCAATATATTGTGAGCTCTTGCTGCTGATATCACAGTTGTAGACTCTGCGCAAACCAGGTTGTTAGTGTGTCACGTCCTGTTAGATTGTGCTCAGGAGACGTGTGTGTTTGTGCAGAGCTGAAGAAGGAGCAGGAAGAGGGTGATGAGCCGAGGGCAGAGACGGAGAGCGAGAGCGAGGAGGAGCTGTCATGGTTCGCCCCTACTGTGAGTGTCCTGATACAGGATGCTTAGTTTCATGTTGGCGGAGGGGGACTCACTATATCCCATCTTAAAGGGGCCATATTCTATATCTACATTTTTCAGCATCATTACTACAGGCTTCAGTGTCACATGATCCTTCAGAAATCATTCTAATATGCTGATTTGCTGCTCAAGAAACATTAATATGTCAGAAAACGTTGTGCTAATGTTTTTGTGATACTTTAGTTTTTTTCAGGATTTTTTGGTGAATAGAATGTTCGCCTCAATAAACTCCTAATTTACTAATAAACAGCCAATATGCTAGTAATATGCATGCTAATAAGCAACTAGCTAATAGTGAGAATTGTGAAGCCCTAAACTAAAGTGTTATCGAAAGTTCAAAAGAAGAGCATTTATTTGAAATGGAAAACTTTTGTAACATTATAAATCTCTTTACTGACACTTTTGATCAATTTAATGCATCCTTGTTGAATAAAAGTATTCATTTATTTCCAAAAAAAACACTAGTGAACAGTAGTGTAATTCTGATCACTGATTGGTTCTTTCTTCGAGCAGGTGGATGTGAAGACTACGGCTCTGGCGATGGCCATCACAGACTCTGAGCTGTCCGATGAGGAGGCGTCCATACTGGAGAGTGGAGGATTCTCTGTATCCAGAGCCACCACACCACAGCTCACAGACGTCTCTGAAGGTACTCAACGCTCTTTCATGTGCATGAAGAGTTTAGTCCGACTGATTAAAATAAATGTGTCAGTACCACAGACGACAAACATTTAACAGACGTTCTTTACTGCATACACTACCAAATGTTTTCAAATGTTTGGGGTCTATATATTTTTCGTTTGAATGTTTTTTGACGCTCACTAAGGCTGCATTTATTAAATAAAAAATACTGTAAAACAGTAGTATTGTGAATTATAATAGCAATTTAAACTAACCGTTTTCTATTTGAATATATTTTCAAATGTAATTTATTCCTGTGATGCAAAGCTGAATTTTCAGCATCATTAGTCCAGTCTTCAGCATTTGATTGTTCAAGAACAATCGTTCCTTGATCATGCTTTGAAAACTATTGTGCTGCTTAATGTTTGTAGAAAGCACAATACATTTTTTGATGAATAGAAAGTTCAAAAGAACAGCCTTTATTTGAAACTCTAAAATCATTTGTAAACATTATAAGGTATTACAGTCACTTGATTAATGTGTAATGTATTCATGGTTATTCAATTT
The DNA here is from genome assembly GCA_018155175.1 of Sinocyclocheilus anophthalmus. Classification (NCBI taxonomy): domain Eukaryota; kingdom Metazoa; phylum Chordata; class Actinopteri; order Cypriniformes; family Cyprinidae; genus Sinocyclocheilus; species Sinocyclocheilus anophthalmus. The sequence goes on from JADLZN010000511.1 coordinate 134,682, forward strand.
ATTGTATTATTGACAGGCAAACCGCAGAGGAATGCAAGAACCGCAGCAACCGCGATTTTTCTGTGTTTTATTTTTTCGTAAGGTTATGTCCTTCTCGTTTTACACTTCATGCATGAGGACTGAATATTAAGTTAGTAATGATAACATAATGTGTGCCATTCTGATTTGTACAGAGGCTCCGTAAATTTGCACTTAACCAGCCTAAACAGACAGCGTATTTCCATGAGAGAGAGATCAATCTCGGCATGTGCGATTCTTGCGAGTCGCATTATATGATTGTGAAAATAGAGTGTCGTTTTGTCAAAGGAAAGCCAAAATCTCTGTGTTAGCATCTGTATGGGATTGACTAGTCAGAGATGAGCGCTCGTACGTGGCGTTGACAAGACAGGTTAATAAGTGGTTGTCAACACGTGTTTCATTACCTATGCTTCTTATTTGATTATGAATCGCTTTTTTGAAGCGTTTGTTGTGGTGTACTTATGAAATGGTTAACAAGAATGCTGAGCTGACAGCCCGGTCTATGAACATCGCAGTAGGTGGAAATACTCAAATGAACCGTTCTCTGTCCAGTCAGCTACTCGATGACGAATCAGATACGAGTCAACTGTTTATACTTATAGGCTAACAATAGACTTATGATCTTATGTGAGGTTTATGTTGCTTTATGTGGACGTTATTTGTCATTCTCTTCTGGGTTTGGCTTCACTTCCTGTTTCAATGTATAGTGGTTTGTACGTGGATTTCATTAGGGTTGGGAATATGACATCATTGTGTCTGTTATTGATAACAACATCTGATGAGTATATAGCTATCTTAATATAGTGCATGTATAGTATATATATATATATATATATATATATTAATACCGCTTGGTTGCGGGGTATTTGAGCCACTCAAAATTACCGCAAAGGAAATTCCTTCACCGCGATAGCCCTAGTAATCATTTGAAAAAACAATGTTAGGTATTCAAATTCAAATTGCTGTTGTAATAGTTGTCTTGTACAAAATCAAATTTATGTGTAAAATTGTAAATTCGTAAAACCTTTTTTGTTTAAATTAAATTTGAGTAAATAATTTAATTATTCTTACTAGGACTATCACTTTAACACAATCAACCAAGAATTGCTTACTAATTATTTTAACATAAAAACGCCTTTACATTCTGCTTTATTAATGGTTTTACTCCAAAACTACCTGTGTTTTCATCAGCAGACCTGGATCAGCAGAGCGTGCACAGTGATCCGGAGGAGGCGTTCTCTAAAGATCTAGCGGAGTTCCCGTCGGTGGATGAGCTGCCTTCTATTGAACCGGGTCTGTTCCATTTCCCGTTGGGTGTTCTCGGGTCTGAGCAGACGGGAGCATCCAGCTCCGAGTCCCAGGAAGAACCGCTGTCTCCGGCCAGCCTCCTCATCCAGCACTTATCATCGCCACTCCACTTTGTAAACACGCACTTCAATGGACACGGACAAGCGGCGGGGGCAGACCAAAGCATTGTGGGTACTGAGAAAGAGGGAAGGGGATTGGCCGAGGACGTTTCGAGACCCGCTCGGTCCCTGGAAGCGCTTAGTGAGGAGATAGTGAGCACAGCCATCTCTACTGTAGTACAGAACACTCTCTCAGCCCTGTTGCGATCTACGGAGGCCAGCGAAGGAGACCTGGCTTCGTTTCTTCCCTCCGAAACACCTCCTTGTCCGATTGAATCGCCCCTCGAGTCACCATCAACCCAAGAAGCCAGCGTAGAGGAAGAGGAAGAGGACGGTGACGTCACCGAAGCAAGCACCGAAGAGCAACCGGATCTCACGCTCGTACCCGCAGAGGAAGAGGACTTTGAGCTTCTGGACCAAAGTGAACTGGAACAAATGGATGAGGGGTTGGGCCTTGGTGTTGATGGACAGGAAGTGGGTGTGGCTTCCACAGACACACCCCCAAGCAGTCAGCAGCATGCAGACCAGCAGGATTCCTAGCTTCCCATCATCTAAACTGTTTATTTTATTTATAGTCCATGTAGATACATATACTGACAAAAGATTTGTGAAAGGTCATCTATGCCTTTATTTTGTTGGTTTCAGGAGTGAGATCACTGTGATTGTTGGTGGGCTTTTGTTTCCTGAGCAGGTGACTGTCCAAAATGTAAAATGTTTGACACAAATTCTAAAAGATTTTTTTTAACAGATCCAAATAGCCTCCAGCCACTCAGATTTCAAAAGCGATTTAAAATAGATTTAGTTTTAATCATTTACTGTATGTTTTAACAAAGACCACATGTCTGCGACAGATGACAAGAGCCCTCTGGTTTATCAATCCCACGCTGACTGTTGTCTTAAGGCAGGGTTCCTCAAATCTTGTTCTGGAGGTCCAGTGCCCTGCAGAGTTTAGCTCCAACCCCTGATCAAACTCACCTACCTGTGATTTTCTAATGATCCTGTAGATATTGATTAGCATGCTCAGGTGTGTTTGATTAGGATTAGAGCTAAACTCTGCAGGAAAGTGGATCTTGGGGGCCAGATTTGAAGACCCCTGTCTTAAGGTTTAATGCATCAGGTCGTGGGAACAAGCCATTTGGGCTGATTTTTAGGACTGTGGAAGAGGAGGATGAGCAGGATATGACTGCTAATTCTCAAAGAAACATTGGTTATGTCAAACATTTATTTTAATCATCATAGCTAAACTATAATATATTCTATAATATAGTCCTATGAAATGGATGGTTTTATTTATTAAAATTGGTTAAAGTGAAGAATAGTTTACTATTAAATACACCTCAAATAAATAATGAAGTTTCATTAAATGTGCTAAACTTCTTAAAACATTTCTGAAATCGTTTTTAGGAATTATTGTTGGATTGTGCCATTTACTTGTTTTTGAGAATATAATCTATAAAGAACTTTTTTCACACAAAATTGATTGTGAATGCAGCGTAGCACACTTTAGCTGTCAGAAAAATTCCCCATTCTTAGTGCTTGATTTTTTCCCCACATCATGTAGATAACTAGGAGTTTAACTCCGTTCATATTCATTCAATAGATTATAATTGGATTCTTTTGAATTTTTGTTTATGTGCACATGCTCAAAGTTTTCATAACCATACCAAATACACTACTGTTCAAAAGTTTGGGGTCAGTAATTATTTTATTTATTTTGAATTTATTTTTAAGTATGAATACTTTTATGCAGCAAGGATCAAAAAGCATTCATTTGACTGAAAGTGATGAAAGGATTTCTATATCAAATACACTCTGTTCTTTTGAACTTTCTGTTCATCTAAGAATTCTGAAAAAAAAAAAATCCACAAAAATATGAAGCAGAACAACCGTTTTTAACATTGATAAGAAATGTTTCTTGAGCAGCAAATCAGCATATTAGAATGATTTCTGAAAGATCATGTGACACTGAAGTCTTGGAGTAATGCTGCTGAAAATGCAGCTTTAGCATTGCAGGAATAAATTACACCTAAAATATTAGAATAGAACATTTTTAAATTGTAATACTATTTCACAATTTTACTGTTCTAACTGTATGTTTGATCAAATAAATGCAGCCAGGGAGAGAGCATAAGTGACTTACTGACTAAACTTTTGAACGGTAGTGTATGTTGTATTGCATTGTAAAAATCACATCAAAAGGTCACAGATTGCCTGAAATATAATTCAAATGATAAACTAAAATGTAACTGTTCAAAGTTTGGGTGGAGTTTGTGCATGGGCTTTTCCCCCCCCTTTTTGACCCCTGAATACTTTTTTAATTGAAATGCACATAAGAGGGGAATCCTAAGCAAATGATTGAGCCTTATTTGTATGTATCATTGAAAGATGTACACAATAAGTCGTCAAGGTATTTCTAGAATTGACAATGTAAAGCTCTAATTGCATATTTGGGCTTATTTTTTTAAAGAATTTGATTATTCATTTCTCTTTATGTCAGTGTCAGAGGTCTCAGTGACTCCTTACAGTACGTGACACCGAATGAATATAATAAGATTTTATGATCCGATATATATTTTTAAATTATTAATCATACTAAAGGGAAATATCTTTAAAACTGGAAATGTGTATATAAAAACAATGTATATATTTAAAGGCCTATAACAGGGGATGCACCAATCTTTCACACACAAAGAAAGTTTTACAGATCTGTTCATTGATTGGAGGCAGGCTGACATTCCTTTAAAGTCAAAAGTTATTCTTACACTGTGTCCTAACCAGTCATGTGAAAAAAAAAATCTATTTTAATAAGAATTATGTTCAAGCCCCACCCACTGTAAAATCTGATTAGTCTAAAATCCTGCGCCAAATAGTTGCAAATATGGTCCGCGTTGCTGTGATTGTATTTTTTATTTCAATGTGGAAAAACAAACTGCTTGCCGCATCGCAGTTTTTTGGATAGGACACGGTATTTTTGCTTTGCACGATAGAGTGCGTTTCGTCCCTTCTCTTGTAGATACCCTCAAGCTGACACATCTGATACAGACCGCAGAGATTTGTGTTTTCAGATATTTAAGGAGAGATTATCTTTGTGTAATAGTGATTGTTTTGCTCATGCTGTTACTGCTTTATGATCTATAAAAAAAGCACTTAGAGCATTTAACTACAAAATGTATTGTTGAATGTCATTTTGCTACTCTGACTTTGACCTCCATATATCTCTAATATACACCCATAAGCTGGTTTTCAACTTCAAATGCGTTGTGTTCATTTGAAAACAGACATTGTTTTCACTGAATTGAACTGATATGTAAATTGAGAACTATAGGAGCATTGGACAATCCTGGTGTCCAATCAGGCCATCCAAGATGTAGATGAGTTTGTTTCTTCTTTGGAACAGATTTGGAGAAATTTAACATTACATCACGTTACTTGATGGACTGGAGTCATGTGAATTCCTTGTGGATTATTGTGATGTTTTTATCAGCTGCTTGGACTCTCATTCTGACGGCACCCATTCACTGCAGAGGATCCATTGGTGAGCAAGTGATATGTTAAATTTCTCCAAATATGTTCCAATGAAGAAATAAACTCATCTACATCTTGGATGGCCTGAGAGGGAGTCCATTTTAAGCAATTGTTCACTTTTGGGTCAGCTATTTATTTGACGCCCATTTACACAAAGAACCAATTCTACATTAGCGTCTACATCAACGGACAATAACATTGTTTTTCTTATAATTGTGCACTGTAGTTTTGTCATCTGCTCAAGCTCTCTAATATCGATTGTAATCTGATTGGCTTTCAATGTTTTTATCATTCATCAGCTGGGGGAAAAAACCCCAGCTTGAGGGGGGGGGGGTAAAGTGATTCCAACAAATTAGTTCCTCTGTGTCGTTATCATTATGGTTGTGGTGTGAACTTCCCTATTCTCATAGACTTAGAACGATTATTAAATCTTTATCGTTATAGTTATCGTCATTGGTGTGAGCACGTCTTTACACCCTCTGGTGTCATTTAGGGATCCAATATGTAATATTCTTTACCACATTCAGAATCGGTGGGCATTGAGGCAAGAAAGAGCATGATGAGCTGGCAGCAGAAGCCAAGGCAGATGGTCGCGCTGGTGACTGTAATCTCGATAATTGGGGATGAAAAATCTCTGAGAACAGAAACATTACAGAGGTCTACGGTATTAAGAGAAAATGTCATGTAAGTGTTCTCGCCGGATGCTATTTTTTTTTTAAGCAAGTTGCTTTCATGGTGCATTTAGAAGATTCCTTTCAGGTTTTTGGTCATCCAGAGCAAGAGATTTTTGGGTTTGTTTTATAACACCGTAAACAACAAATTAGAAAATTACCAGTACCTTTTCTGTTTTTACAGATTTTTTTATTCCAGTGGGAAGGTTTGCACAGGTAAACACCACTGAAACCATAGAAATTAAGTTAAAATCTCTTCCTCTGATCCAGTGATTTTCAACATTTCTGACTTGAAGGCCTCATATGTTTACATTTAACAAAAAGATGAACAAAAGAAATGTGTCAAGTGTTGTGTACATACCCATCCATTATGCCCACATTCAGTAAAACGGCATGACTTGAATTGAAGCATAACACCAAGAGTCTCTCAAGAATTGAGCTGAACATTTTTATATGCCAAGGTCATCACACTTGTCATTTGAGGCATTCAGATTCTAACTAACCCATATAGCTATATAAAAAAAGTTTTCTTATTATAATAATGATTTGTCATGTTACTGAAGGAGGAGTGAGTCACTGAAGTCTACTTTTGGAGAGCCGTTATGCGTCCTTCTTCAATATTCTAGCAGCAATGTCTCTCTCCTAAAGCAAATGAATACATAAAACAACATTGATTAACCAATGTGTTCTCATTAAAGTGACTGTGACTGTGCTACCAAGAAGAATTTGTTAAAGGCGCTACAAGCAATTTTGTTAAAGTTTACTAAACTTGGAGCATCTCAGACGTTTTATGATTGTTTAAAAAAAGGTTTGTATATTGACCAAACGATACATTGGCATTTAACACTTTTTTTTTTTTTAACTTCATGTACTCACCTTACTAAGTTCATCAGCACAAGCATCAAGTTTTAGCCTCAACTCATCTGTAACAGTAACATCTGAGCGCACTGACCAGTGACCATTCCTGAAGCTCACAGGCATAGAAAACACCAAACCTGCTGGAATCCCAAACTGCCCTGCAGATTTACAAAGGCCGGTCATGCTGATCATGCATTTACATACATTATAAATTAACTATAAAATATACAGCCATATTTATTTGATGTTTGAGGATGATTCCAATGGTCTTGCCTGTACTAATTACACCCAACGAGAAGACATCCTCCGGAGATGCATCATTATTCCAGGCCCTTAAAATGGTCATTATTCCATTGGTTGTTGATATTGCTGTGGCGTTTTTTGTTTTTGACAAAATTGCGGTATGGTGTTTATGTACTAAACTCATCAAATCTGTCTCCAGCCATTTCCTTATAAAAGAAAACATGCATAATTACACAAGTGACCAATAAAACAACTATTTAGACTATTTATGATATGTAAGGAACATGCATGTGTGATGCAACTGAAGATGCCTATTTACTTTAACCATGTTATGTCGTGTATGTAGATTTTTTTTGTTTACTTACTGATAAAATTATACCCTTTATAATGATTCATAAATGGAATTGCATGAAAGAGCCACATGGCTTGAGTCATGCACCACAATGATATTTACCAATCATAAATCATTTCCAAGACTTGCTGAGAAAAGCCATCTGGTCCCCAAATTGCACCATCATATCTGAAAACCTTCGCCCTCTGTAGGTCAATATGGTAAATGCCACTGATGTTTCCCCATACAATGACCTTAGTGATGTCTGTGAATATAATAAAAAGGGAAAATTTCAACATGAACAACAAAAGACAGTAGATAAATAAAACAAATTTTTGTTATTTTAATAATAAATGATTGATTAAAAGTAATAGATGTATACCATATATCAATGTATATTTTCCAAAATAAAATTCATGAGCTTGTGCATGTAAAAAAAATATTGTTTCTTTTGTTGCAATTGAATATTAGAACAAATATTTGCACCGACACTTAAAAAAGCTACTATACCTGCTGTTTTCACCAACAACTTCTGTGCAAGATGAGTTTTCACCTCATACTCTAGTTGTGTTGCCATCGCCACAAAGTTGTGCGGGTTAACAGAGGGTGCGTTCTCAATTAACAGCGAGCACTTCAGATTAACAAAGGAGTCTCCGGCCACTATCACTCTTACGTCTTTCTGTGCATTCGCCTCTATAAGTTGCCCATAGCAACGAAAACGTTCTGCTACCCGGCTCACCATGTGGTCCTTGTCATCCTGCTCATCATTACTTTCACATATAGGCTGCAGGTCATCCAGAAAAATGATAAAGTGGGCTTCCTGAAATGCCTGTGTCTGGTCTGAATGGACAGTGACCTCGTGGAGCTGATGTAGGGCAAGGTCTTCTGTTTCCATTTTGAGTCCTTGTAGTATTTCCTCAGAGCCGCCAGCATCCATGAGGTGAAGGCTGACGGTGGGGAGACCTGGAAACAGTTCCGGGGTGAACAACTGAGGAATGAGGCTGTAGCAGATGGGGCTCAGAGCACTGAAAGAGGGTTTTCTCAGGTTAAATTGTGCATCTGAGGAATAAGAAAATACTGAGACAAAAGATCCTGATAAAACATGTCTACCTGCTGATCCAGATGTGCAGAGGTCTGATAGATCTTTGTCGATGGATTTCCTCCTCCATACACAGTTCTCTAGTTTGTTGATTATCTTCTGCAATTTGTATCATCAGATCAGAGTTCATATCTGAGGGATGCCATAGTAGCCCTGCAGGAGAGGACAAAAGTAATCGTGCAATATCTAAATTAAACCTCACATGTTGCATTGGTCTCTGGGTGATGTCACTGATCAGGTTCTGAATTAATATAATAAATGTATGCATTTTAAATGTATTCATTTAGCAGACGCTTTTATCCAAAGCGACTTACAGTGCATTCAGGCTATACATTTTTTTTATCAGTATGTAATTATTGTATATAATAGCGGATTCGGTCACTATGAGCTAAAACAGAGGGGCTTAATCTAATTTTACATTTTATTTTGTAGTCTTAATTAGTAGAAGTCATTTTAGAGCTGGAATGAAATCTGGCACATCTTCTTTGCAAAACATCAATGCACATCACCCAGAGAGTCCTATTACAGTTTTTCTCAATTGCTTTGGCTCAATTCTCAAATGAGTAAAACTCACTGTTAAAACGCTTTCAAAAAATGAGCCAAAGTGATTGAGAAAAATGTAAAAGTAAAATAAATAAATGAATAAAATGTGTATGTTATCGACTATATCTTCTACTAAAGATTATTTTTATGTAGGTAAAATAAGTAATTGATTACTTTTTGTACAAATGGATTCTTCTGTTTTATTTTAGTATCCTACTGTATGCAAACCTGAGCATGCTCAAGGAAATCATTGAAGCCTCCGAGCAGCATGCCTTTCCCTCCACGATCAATCAGCTCTCTCCATACTATAGGAGAACTTGAATGCTTCCAGCCATTTGATGAACAGGTGTCCTCCAGCCATTTCTACACACACACACACACACACAGGTTTGTTTTTATGGTTTATGGGGACTATCCATAGGCGTAATGGTTTTTATACTGTACAAAAAACCGTATTTTCTATTGCCCTACACCAACCCTACCCCTTACAGGAAACTTTGTGCATTTTTAGATTTTCAAAAAAACTCATTCTGAATTATTTATAAGCCTTTTGAATTACGGGGACACTCAAAATGTCCTCATAAATCACCTTCTCATTGTAACACCTATGTCATACCCATGTTATTATACAAATGTGTGTCCTCATAAATCACATAAACATGCACACACACACACACACACCCACACACACACACATGTTGTGTTTCCATGTTTTATGGGAACATTCCATAGGCGTAATGGTTTTTATACTATACCAACTGTATGTGCTATGCCCTACACCAACCCTACCCCTAAAACCTACCCCTCACAGGAAACTTTCAGCATTTTTACTTTCTCAAAAAAACTAACTCTGTATGATTTATAAGCTTGTTTCCTCATGGGGACCTCAAAAATGTCCCCACAAGGTAAAAATTTACTAGTATTACTATACTTGTGGACATTTGGTCCCCTATACCGTGATAAATACACACACAAACATGGACCAGGTACACCCCCCCCCCCCACCCCCCCCCCCCACAGCACACACACACACAAACAATACTCCAGACTGAATAAAATACATAAATGAACCAAGCACATCTTTAGTTCAACATAAAAATGAAAGCTTGTGAATTGTGTGCAAATGATTAAAGAGCTTTTAAAGCTCCGCGTGAACTTTTCAGGTTTAGCCTACCTTCCAGTCACTGGGGTGCACAGAGATCTTGTGAATGTGAAAATCAGGCAGCTTTCTTTGCAGCACATCAGCCAGAAGCTCAGCCTTTGCGTAATAAGGACAATCAGCTTTTCCTGATGAATAGAGAGAATAATATCGCATTAAAATGATGTTGACTGTGACATGATTGACCACAAATATCTAAATATGTAGAAGATAAAAATATACTACAGATAGATAGATAGATAGATAGATAGATAACAGACAGACAGACAGACAGACAGACAGAAATGTGTTATAGATAGACAGACAGACAGACAGACAGACAGACAGACAGACAGACAGACAGACAGATAGATAGATAGATAGATAGATAGATAGACAGACAGACAGACAGATAGATAGATAGATAGACAGACAGACAAAAAGACAGAAGATAGATGATAGACAGACAGACAGACAGATGATAGATAGCTAGACAGATGATAGATAGATAGATAGACAGAAGACAGGACAGAACAGACAGACAGACAGATAGACAGACAGGATAGATAGATAGATAGATAATAGATAGATGAAAGATAGACAGATAGATAGAGAGATAGATAGATAGAGACAGACAGAGAGACAGACAGACAGACAGGACAGACAGGATAGATAGACAATAAAGATTAGATAGCGAGACAGACAGACAGAGAGACAGGACAGGACAGGACAGACAGACAGACAGACAGACAAAAAGACAGACAGATAGATAGATAGATAGATAGATAGAGGACAGACAGAGGACAGAGACAGACGACAGACAGACAGACAGACAGACAGATAGGATAGATAGATAGATAGACAGACAGAAAAAGTCAGATGATAGATAGAACGATAGATAGATAGATAGAAAGATAGAAGATAGATAGATAGATAGATAGATAGATAGATAGACAGCTAGATAGATAGATAGATAGATAGTCAGATAGACAGACAGATAGATAGATAGATATGAATAGATAGACTCGATAAGACAGACAGATAGACAAGATAGATAGATAGATAGATAGATAGATAGATAGACAGACAGACAGATAGACAGATAGATAGATAGATAGATAGATAGATAGATAGATAGATAGATAGATAGATAGATAGATAGATAGATAGATAGATAGATAGACAGACAGAAAAAGTCAGATGATAGATAGAACGATAGATAGATACCTGTAGATAGATAGATACCTGTAGATAGATAGATAGATAGATAGATAGCTAGATAGATAGATAGATAGATAGATAGATAGATAGAGATAGATAGATAGATAGATAGATAGATACCCGCAAGACCAAACTTTGCCATGTTTTTCCATTCCCAAGTGCGTCCGGCGTTGCTAGGTAACAGTGCGTGTTCCGCATAAAATGCTCGTGAGAGGAAACATTTCGTGTTTCGCTTTCGTCTGTATTTTTATTAATTTTCCAAAAATAATATTTTACATATATAATATGAATTAAACTAGTTATATAGGGGTTTATTTAACTATTTATATGGCATTTTAAAAATAACATTATGAAAACCACGCGATATTACAAGCGGAACTATTGTGATTCTGTAATCGTGCGCTCGCTGTTTCTGGTTTCTGTCATGGCTGCGCTCATAGTGAGAGCTGTAGACATGTGAAGACAACGAATGGTGGGTAAGATCCTTCCATTATGATCATTACGAGATCATTAAAATAACAGTCATGTAAATACTGTGCGGGTTTACAGCTGTAGTGCGGCATTTCTTCAGGGTTTGCTTACAAGGGCATGAAGGGAATATACAGTGCCCTCCATAAGTACTGGAACAGTAATGACACAATTGCTTTGTCTGCTGTGGAGTAAAGACATCTGCAAGATGATTAAAAGGATGAATATGAGCCAAAACTACAGAATGTCCCTTTTTATTATTGGGTGATTCAACACAGATTATTTTACCAACTAAGAAGATCAGATTCATCTCCTATGCGAGAAAAGCATTTCAATGGATGAAACCAAGAGTCCGGTGTAAGTTAACTAAATATTAGCTTTTAAACTTCTACATTTGCTTTAAGTTCACCTCTTCCAATACATATGCTCACATCAGATTAGGGAATGCAACTCTAAAAGTGCTGTCCTTTTTATTTGGTAAAACATGTATGTGTTAAAACAGCTAATACTAAAAAGGAACATTCTGTAGTTTTGTCTCATATTCATATTTTAATCATATTTACAGATTTCTTGACTCCACACAGCAAACAGAGCAATTTTGTCTTTACTGTCCCAATACTTATGGAGGGCACTGTAAGCAGAACAAAGGGCTGTCCACTTTACGTTCAAGTATGGCTATAAGTATATATGTCTTAATATAATAATTAATATAAGCAGTATGAAATAATTATATAGCCAAAGTTTTTCACCTTTTTGTCGTTTTGGTTAAAAATGTAATGTGTGTAATCACATTAAAAAAGACATGGGACATTCTGAAAAGATATAATGATTTTTAGTTATATATTATATATATATATATATAAGATAATATTATAATATATAACATACATACATACACAGACACACACACACACAATATGTATTTTCATCATAATTTTGTGTAATGGGCTATATATTGCACATTCATGTTTCCATATAAATGTGCGCATATATAGTATGTTCAAATATATTTATATACACACACTGTACCATATTTTATCACATGTACATCTAAATATTATTAAGTTGTGTTACTGAATATGAAATTACATTCATTGCAATATAAAAGTAAAAATGCCACATATTTTTCAGTATATGAAAAGTGTATTGTGAAAGTCCTTATGTATTATTCAACATATTAACAAACTATATTATTTTGTTTATTTTCAATATGATTGAATATTGAATTTGAATTTATTCTGATTCTAGTAACATTTCAAGATCATCCGTCCAACCTGTGACCCTGTCGGATACAATGGCAGAAAATTAGAGCATATAAAATGAGTGAACAGTAAGATCAGTTTCAACCAAAACACCATAACTACTACAGTTTTTTTAATGATGGTTTTACAGTAGCAACACAACCTGTATTAAGTACAGTGGATTCTGTTTTACTTTTTCAGTTGTTGCAGTTTTGAAGAATCACCTTGTGCCTTTGTGATGATAACATGAGCATGTATAAATCAGGTTTGGACATGCTCAGGTGTGCTCTGAGATCTACGTCACTTTGGAAGTGTGACTCTTTTATATGGACACAGACGTCTCTATGTTATAAAAGCCGAAGCTTTGCGGTGTCATCTCAGTTGGGGAGAAAAAGCACACAAGGACACACTTTAAAACAAGCCCGCTATTACTGTCAGAGTGGTGAAGAGGTTCAGATTAAACAAACTGCTGCCTCTACAGAGACCAATGAACTGCCAGATAAAGCAGAAAAGGCTCCTTTCTACACACATTTGCAGAACTGTTTGTGCCCCACTGATGTGCTGGACATGTTGAAGCAGTTCCCCACATCGCAGCAGCACCCCAGCAGCATCTTCTCACGCATGTGGGAGAGCTCAAAGAGGATGACGGACGAGCAGCGGCGCTGTGAGCTGCAGCTGATGTTTGAACACCCGGTGTTTGAGGAGGTCTGTGAACGGGCCATGACTGACGCCTGGCGCATGAGGAGCGATGATCTGGCTTACAGTCTGCTGGCTGTCGTCAACCTGGGAGTTCCACAAAACACACGTCTTGTGCAGACGCTGCTGCGTGTGATGCAGGTAAGTGAAGGCTAGTGAATGTGATCACATTGGAGTTTTTTGTCTTCTAGGCTGTCACAATCATGGTAATAGCTGCATAATATTTAAATTCATATTTGATTGTATCAATGGATTTAGGAATACACACACACACGCACACGTTTACTTAGCTATCTAAATGGGGACATTACATAGACTTCTATTGTTTTTATATACAGATAGTTATACACTTTTTAACCTAAACCCACTCCTACCCCTCACAGAAAACTTTCTGCATTTTTACAATTTCAAAAAAACTTTGTTTACTTTATTTTTATACCAGTTTTACAAATGAGGTCGTCCCCAAATTGAGTTTTTTGGGGGAATTTTGTTAGGTTTGCTCACTTTTGGGTACAAATTTGTCCCCAAAATATGGTTAGTTAGGCACACACACACACACACACACACACACACACACCGGGCCAAAAGTTAGGTTATGTGCTGATTTGCTACTTATTATAAATTATTACTGGGGCTCAGTTAATATTTGGTCTTATTTTGTCATTTGAAAACAGTTTTTGTTGAAATCGTGATTTTTTTTCAGGATTCTTTGATGAATAGAAAAGTAAAAAAAAAAAACCGGAAATAGAAATCTTTTGTTACATAATAAAACTTTATGTCACTTTGACCAATTTAATGGCATTTGGATGAATGAAATATTAATATCATTTCTTTTTTCTTTTTTCTTTCGAGGCCAAAGATTTTAATGATCCGGTATCACGTTTCCACTAAAAATGCATAAAACTCTTATATTATAAAAAGTTTTCATCAGATAATAATTTAAATGTTCAAATATGTTAAAATCAAACTATTAGAATGATTTCTGAAGGATCAGTGGACGCTTTCTGTTGCAATAGAATTTTTTTTTCTTCAGCATAAATAACTTCTTTTGAAAACATTAAAAAATCTTAATTATTACTTTTGACAGGTAGTTTTTGTGTATATATATTTATATATAATATTTATTTGATAGGATATTAGAAATTATATACAGGTGCATCTCAATAAATTAGAATGTCGTGGAAAAGTTCATTTATTTCAGTAATTCAACTCAAATTGTGAAACTCGTGTATTAAATAAATTCAATGCACACAGACTGAAGTAGTTTAAGTATTTGGTTCATTTAATTGTGATTGTTTTGGCTCACATTTAACAAAAACCCACCATTCACTATCTCACAAATTAGAATATGGTGACATGCCAATCAGCTAATCAACTCAAAACACCGGCAAAGGTTTCCTGAGCCTTCAAAATTGTATCTCAGTTTGGTTCACTAGGCTTACACAATCATGGGGAAGACTGCTGATCTGACAGTTGTCCAGAAGACAATCATTGACACCATTCACAAGGAGGGTAAGCCACAAACATTAATTGCCAAAGAAGCTGGCTGTTCACAGAGTGCTGTATCCAAGCATGTTAACAGAAAGTTGAGTGGAAGAAAAAAGTGTGGAAGAAAAAGATGCACAACCACAAGAACCGCTGCCTTATGAGATTGCAGCAAATCGATTCAATAATGTGAGGACTTCAAAAGGAATGGACTGAGGATGAGGTCAAGGCATTCAAGAGCCACCACACACAGAATGCAAGGAATTTGGCTACAGTTTCGTATTACTCTTGTTTAAGCCACTCGTCTTACCTGGGCTTAAGAGAAGAAGAACTGGACTGTTGCCCAGTGGTCCAAAGTCCTCTTTTCAGATGAGAGCAAGTTTTGTATTTCATTTGGAAACCAAGGTCCTAGAGTCTGGAGGAAGGGTGGAGAAGGTCATAGCCCAAGTTGCTTGAAGTCCAGTGTTAAGTTTCCACAGTCTGTGATGATTTGGGGTGCAATGTCATCTGCTGGTGTTGGTCCATTGTGTTTTTTGAAAACCAACGTCACTGCACCCATTTACCAAGAAATTTTGGAGCACTTCCTGCTTCCTTCTGCTGACCAGCTTTCTGAAGATGTGATTTCATTTTCCAGCAGGATTTGGCAC
Source organism: Sinocyclocheilus anophthalmus (assembly GCA_018155175.1). Classification (NCBI taxonomy): domain Eukaryota; kingdom Metazoa; phylum Chordata; class Actinopteri; order Cypriniformes; family Cyprinidae; genus Sinocyclocheilus; species Sinocyclocheilus anophthalmus. The sequence continues at coordinate 150,272 of JADLZN010000511.1, forward strand.
CTTCCCACACTGCCAAAGCACCAAAAGTTGGTTAAATGACCATGGTGTTAGTGTGCTGACGGGCCAGCAAACTCGCCTGACCATAGAGAATCTATGGGGTATTGTCAAGAGAAAATGAGAAACAAGAGACCAAAAAAAAAAAGGAGAGCTGAAGGCCACTGTCAAAGAAACACCCACCTCCACACCACCTCAGCAGTGCCACAAACTGATCACATCCATGCCACGCCGAACTGGAGGCAGTAATTATTAAAGCAAAAGGAGCCCCTACCAAGTATTGAGTACAGTAAATGAACATACTTTCCTTAAGGCCAACAATTCACTAAAAATGTTGGTCTTGTGAAGTATTCTAATTTGTTGAGATAGTGAATTGGTGGGTTTTTGTTAAATGTGAGTCAAAATCATCACAATTAAAAGAACCAAAGACTTAAACTACTTCAGTCTGTGTGCATTGAAGTTATTTAATACACGAGTTTCACAATTTGAGTTGAATTACTGAAATAAATGAACTTTTCCACGGCATTCTAATTTATTGAGATGCACCTGTGTATATTTATATTTTAAATCATAATTATATTTTTTTTGTGTGTGCTTTTAGTATATGCTTAAGAGTATCCATTTTCAACTCATTCTTTCTTCTAATAGAAGAGTATTTTTAATATTTGTACTTTTATTCATTGTATCTTATTTATGTTAATGTGTTTATGAAGTATTTACTGAACTGACCCTGTTTTCTGTTTGCCCTTCCAGGAGCGGCTGAATCAGTTTGATATAAGGTCTCTTTCGGTGCTGGCTTCCTGTATTCGGGAGATGGAGAACAGTAGGAACGTTCAGGCCCTCACAGAGGCTTTGAGGTGTGATGATCATTGCAGCCCTAACACGAATGTGTAATGTTACATCTGTGTGTGTGTTTCATCAGTTTGTGTTCTGATTTTGGAAGGTTGTTGCTGAAGGATCGTATTCCTGAGATCCAGAGCATGGTTGTCCTGCAGAGCATGATGCGCGCAGTGGGAAAAAACTCTCCGATACTTCTGAAAAAACAGTTGGCGGTTAGATTACAATTTATCCGTTATGTATATTACCTAAAATGTATTGAATGTAGAATTTGATGGCTTCTCTGTTAATTTTCTGTTTAAATCTCATGAAAACATGTCCAGGTCAAATTTACTCCAAAATCAATAGGATGAAAACAAGAAATTATATTTTTCAAATGAAAAACTAAGCTTTTTAGCATAATTAAGATGTGACTTAATTTTCCTGACAACTGTGCACATTCTCGAGTCTTTTTTTTTATTATTTTATTCTTATTAGTGCTTTTTTATTTCCAGTATTGTTTCACATTAGACTCTCATCACTATAAAGCAGAATATATATATATATATATTTATTTGATTTTCTTTGATTTAGAGTTTTTTTTGCAAGAAGATAATTTCACTGTCCAAAGCCACTTAATGTTCTTATTTTCTTTATGCAAAATATAATTGTTATTTTACTAATATATATAATTGGATCGATAACAGAGAAGACGACGTATTCCACTTCACTTAGATCTTGAAGTTTAGTGTCATTTTTTACTTCCTGCCGTCACTATGTGTACACATACATAGCTATGCAGCAAGCTTAACACTCCTCCAACAAAGACTTGAGACAATAACTGAATCCAATTTTAGTATATGTGCCGCCGTGACGAAAAATAACAATACAGGTCTCTTTCGAGGCCCTGTAATTGGAATGAGCGTATCCTAAACCCATGGGCGAGGACCCATTGGAGGGCAAGTCTGGTGCCAGCAGCCGCGGTAATTCCAGCTCCAATAGCGTATATTAAAGTTGCTGCAGTTAAAAAGCTCGTAGTGGGATCTCGGGAGTGGGCTGGCGGTCCGCCGCGAGGCGAGCCACCGCCTGTCCCGGACCCTGCCTCCCGGCGCCCCCCGGATGCCCTTAGCTGGGTGTCCGGTCACCTCGGGGCCCGGAGCGTTTACTTTGAAAAACACTTACAGACAGTGCCTTTTCCAAGAATAAATGAAGTGTGGATGGAGATTGGTATCGTCTGTGTGCCCTCTCAAACGCCTCACAACATAATGGCGGAACAGACATGCTCGCTTAAAAGAGAATGTCCCCACATAGGGGTCGACGCTAAATGAGATTATACTTGAATCTCAGAATATATCTAGTTTTATCACATGCTAACAGTTATTTTAGCGGGATATATACCACCATCGAGACGTGCAGTTCTACCGCTATGGTTCAACAGGCGTTCCTTTTGTTTATAGTAGTTCACTCACCTTTACTTCTGTTACTTTGTTATGATTTGTCAGCATTTATCAGCACCGTAGGGCGTATCTCCACTCCCATGCCCAACAGTTTCTAATTCATTTCCTCTTTATTCTCCCTCAGTCAAAAGCTCTGTCATTGGCAGATGAGTTTAGCCCACCCAACACCCAGTATATGTTCTCCAGCCTGGCTGCTGTGGGCCTGAATTTCAAACCTCTGCTGGATGTCTGCAGCAAGAAGATAGCTGGTGAGCATGACCATGATCCTCTGAGATGTTCCCAGAACTACAGTAAACGGCTCGAATGAGTGAATCCATCACTGTCACTTTACCTCTCATTGCATCCTGTAGAAAACGTGCATGAATTTCCCTTCGGTAGACTTCTGTCGGTACTGAAGTCCTGCAATGAGCTTCGCTACAGGAACTACACCCTCTTCAGCTCGATTTCGGAGTACGTGGCCAACACATTTGATATGTGGTCCAACAAACAGGTGCGATATCTACTGATCTAAGTCTACAATTGAAACTGATCCAGTGAAAATGTACTTTACATTTAAAGAGGGATTCACAATATTTTATGTGGCAGTGAGTCAGTCAACCACCACTCATTTTCTTTCAAAGATGTATAAATGTAGTGTTAGACCTTATTTATGCAATTAAAATAGTGAAAGATTTTTCTGTGCCAGGTTACTAAATGACCAAACAATTGGCCATGTTTTTTTGCTGTACTTTTGACTTTTTTTATGCCTAATTTCACTTGAAATATATGATTTCTGTTAATACATTTAGTAATTGTATTTTTAAACCGATAAAGCAGCATACAAGTTTTGGGTCAATATGACCCAATAATATATCAATTTATATATTATTATATTATTTTATACATTGTATATATTATATAATATGGGTGTGTTGTGTGTGTGTGTGTGTGTATATATATTTTTTTGAAAGAAATTCATACTTTAATTCAGCAAGTACACTGAAAAAGGGACAATAAAGACATTTATAATGTTACAAAAGATCCTGAAAAAAATGTATCACAGTTTCTACAAATATATTAAGCAACACAACTGTTTTCAACATTGATATTAATAAGAAATATTTCTTGAGCAACAACTCAATATCAACACTCTAATGATTTTTGAAGGATCATGTGACACAGAGGACTGATTATTGATGCTTTACCAATCAGCTTTGCCATTACATGAATAAATGAAATTTTTTAAATATATTACAGTGGAAAACAGCATTATGTGTTAAATTACGTGCTATCTTTGGTCAGAATATATTGGTGCATTCCTACCTTTTAATATTACAGTGTCAGAGCAGAGAGGTATGTTTATTATTAGTGGCCAATGATGAATTACATAATAAGAATTGGTGAACTGTGCAGTATTGTTTTGTGTCCTTTATTAAATTCTTTGTCATGTTTTTCAGGTGATTCTTCTTCTAGTAACATTTGAGAATCTCTCGTTCAGACCTGTGGTCCTGTTGGATGCATTTGCAGAGAGAATCATCCAAAGGCCCAACAGTCTGACCCTGAAAGACCTTCTTTCTGTTTTAAAAATCTTTTCGCTCCTTAATCATGACCTGAAAGAGAAAAAAACGGAGTAAGCCACTGTTCTGAATCTTAATTACTGTTGTGCAAAAGTTAGGGGCTGACAAGAATTTTAAGAAACACTTTAATGATTGCCAGGGATGCATTTATTTGATCTAAAATACAGTAAAAATTGTATTGTAATATTGTGAAATGTTATTACAATTTAAAGTAACTGTTTTATATTCTAATAGTTTTTTAAAATGTAATTTATTTCTGTCATAAAAAGCTGAATTTTCAGCATCATTACTTCAGTCTTTAGTATCACATGATCCTTCAGAAATCATTCTAATATGCTGATTTGCTGCTCAAAAAACATTTCTTATCATTACCAATGTTGAAAACAGTTGTGCTATATTTTGAAAATTTACATTTATACTTGCTCTGCTTTTTAATTAGGTTTCTGGCCAGTGTAACGATGGTCTTGGAGTCCTACCTTCCAAAGATGCCTCCCACCGACCTCCTGAAAGCCGTCTACTATCTGGGATTGCTGGAGCACTTCCCCCGAACCCCACTGGAGAAACTGCTACAGAAGGACACCCTGGACCAGCTACTACAGAAAGGTTAGTGTCTTCACCTCCTCTCTATCTTCATCCAGAAAACATCACATTTCAGCCGTGATCTGTTCCTGTCTTCATAGGCAAACAGTCGGATAAGATTCAGAGGTGGCTGCACACATTGGATCTGTGTTTGCGACTGGATAAACCTCAGCTGCCGCCCTCCCTGACCTCAGTGCCAGACCTCCACATCACAGTTCCTGCTCATGAGGTCAAAGTCAACCAGGAAGTGCTCAGTGCAGTCAGGAGCTTTGTGGGAACTGATGCTGTTCAGGACAGTGTGCTGGAGCAGAGCATTTATTTCATTGGTGCAATTATTTATTATTTTATATTTAAATTATATTAAATCAGACAACCCGACTTATTTATAAGCACCTTTCAAACAAATCCCATGCAATTTATTAGTGGCTGTAAGGATGGACACAACTAAATAGCATGAAAAAATTACGGGGTTGTTAAAAAAATGTCTCCAAAATTGAAAGGTTAAAAACAAGACATTATAATGCATAATAAAAAATTCAAAAGTTTGGAGTTGGTAAGATTTTTAAGTGTATTTGAATGTCTTATGCTCACCAAGGCTAAATTTATTGAGCAAACACAAGTTAAAACTGTACATATATTACAATTAAATGGATATATTTTTTTTAATGAAAGGTATCCGTGATGCCCAAGCTGAATGTCAGCATCATTACTACAGTCTTGATAATTTAATATGTAATAATATTTTATTAAAACAAGCAATAAAACCTATAGCACCGTTCAAATAAATTCAAATGATGCAAGTGATGGACAAAAAATAAAAAAATGTATCTCAATAAACCGTGTCCAAGTCAAATTTACCCCCTAAAATCAAAAGGTTGAAAACCAGAACTTATATTTTGCATAATTAAAAAATTTATCTTTTTAGCATCAAGATGTCCAATGCAATACAAAGTACTTTACAAGCGTAAACAAGTTATTGACACAAAGTGAAAGAAACAAAAATAAGAAAAAAAATTAATTTAGAATATAAAACAATAAATGTTTTGGAATAGCATAAAATAAGTATGTTGATAACGAAAAATAGAATAGAAATAAACGATAGATGATAATAAATATAATTATATATAAATAAAAAAATCTAGAATATAGAAAGGCAAGTCAGTGGGTTTTTTGAATTATAGTATATATTAATTACATAATATTAAAATGATTATGACAATTAACAAGTTAATATAGCTTACCTCACAATCAAATCCCTCCATACATTTCCCACTGAATAATTTATTTTACTCAGAAACATGTCATTATGGTTTTTAAATATGTTGTTGCATTTCATGTTGAATAACTTGTGTGCACGTGTCGTTTGAAACATTGTCTTGTCTTTGCTTTAGACTGTGTGATTACTCTGCCTCATCAAACAGAAGAAACTGGTGGCCTCGAGGCAGAGGAATGTGCTCAAAGGTAAAACACGACACGAGACAAGACAGCTGTGATGTTTATATGAAGAATCGCATGCTGATCTCACATACCTAGATGCTGATTGTATGTTGAAGTAGTTCTGCAGACAAACTGAACAGCTCTTCTCTGTCTTTTATTTTAGGATTGCAGTGTTCTGCGCCCCACCCACTTCATTTTGCTTTGGTACAACACATCCTCGAGCCAGCTTGGCTATCAAACTTCGCCATCTTGAAAAACTTGGTTATAAACCTGTTTTGGTAAATTTCTTTTTAATTCCTCTGATATACTAAATCCCACCAAAACCTGATGCTTGATATCTGATACCAGAAACCTGATATTTTTGCTATGTATTGTTGATGAATATTGTTGTTTTTAATATGTTGACACTGTTTTTATACCATGTATCATAGTAATATTATGGTGTTCTTTGAAATACCTTGGAGTGCCATGTAAATACTATATATGGTAAATATGGTAATCATAACAGTATTGACTGCTTGTCATGAACAACTGGAGAGATTTAGCCAACCATTCAAGCTCTGGTTTTCAATTTTGCATTCTCAATAATATTCCTCATATGTTTCACCCGTTTAGGTTCCAGTCCTTGAGCTCAACTCTAAAACTGAGGAAGAAACGATTGAGATGCTACAGAAACTCATATTTCCTGTACAGGAACCCACTGGAACACAGGAAATACCGAACAACAGTCCAAAAGCAGAGTGAATTTCATAACTGTTCCTAAGGGTGCAGTTCTGTAGCATTCCGTTTTCCTTCATGCTTGAAGGACATTTTGATCTTACTCAGAGATAGATACAGGATACATATTTGTTGATATATAATATCAATATTGTATAGTTATGTATTTTTCCTCTAACACCATGTGAAAAACAAACTGAAACTAATGGAAGAATGAATATGAAGCGATTTTTTTTCATAATTATAAAAAAGACTGACTTTGACTTGGCTTTTTTCAATGTTTTTTCCCCCCTGTGCTCTCATTTTGTTCATTTTGACCTAAATAGGTATATATACATATGTGTATGTGTGTGTGTATATATACAGTATATACATATATATATATGTAATATAGATGAATTCAGTTGTATCCAGGAATTATAATAAATAAATGTTTTTATATATATTATCTATATATATCTACCACATGCACACACACACATATTATAAAAATTTTATATAGACAGCACACAAGGTTGAAAAATTCTGTATACACTGACATACACTGTCGTGGGTATTTCAGTTACATTTAGTCATTTAGCAGACATTTGATACAAACAAATTACAATCTGAGGACAAATAAAAGCAAGTCAAAACGAAACAAAAAGCAACAAATATATAATCCGGTTTTAGACAAACGCAACGTACACGTAGCAAGTGTGATCTATATAATATATATATTATATATATATATATACTATATATATATTATTACAAGACACCACACAAACAAAGAAAAACAAGTAGATAGAATTGAAAAAAATAGAACGTTCGTTTTTTTAAAATTTTTTTTTTTTTACTAAAGAATATAAAAAAAGATAAATATAGACAAAGTAGAATTAAAATAGATTAGAAAGTGTTAGAGTTAGAGGGTCAAAAAAGTAATTATTATATGGTGTGTGTGTGTGTGTGCAAATTATTACGAATATTTCTAAAAAATATTTTGGTGGGAAAATGCATCTAATCATCTTCCCCAGGGTTTACCACGATAAATCTGGACTGAGACGCTTGATGGCGATGTGGATCTTTTGGAATAACGTCATCTGTGGTTGTGTTTCGCTCACAGTCGGAAGAAAAATTCGAGGTCCCTGATTGGCTGAAAGGCAGAAGCGCAGAAACAGACAGTGCTCATACAGTACATCGGTATTGTTTATACTGTATGTGACATGAAAGAGTCAACTTGATTATTTTTGTACAATGTCCGAATTGAATGATTATTTAGAAGGCAAGATTACTTTCGAGGATTTTGAAAGGCGGAGAGAGGAAAGCAAAGCCAAGGATAAGGTAATATTACACTGCTTTTACTGCGTTTGTACATTTGGTCCACGTTCTCCATTCAGCATATATAAAAATCCCTGTAATATGTGTTTGATTATGCAATCTATTATAATGATATATAATAACCCATTATTTGGATATGCCCTATAGCAGGGTTCCTCAAATCTTGCCCTGGAGGGCCAATGCGGTGCAGAGTTTAACTCCAACCCTGATCAAACACACCTTCCTGTAGACTTCTAGTAATCCTGAAGACATTGACTAGCTTGTTCAGGTGTGTTTGATTAGAGTTAGAGTAAACTCTGCAGGAAAGTGGATCTCGTTGGCCAGATTTGAGGATCCCTGCTCTATAGTAATGCACCATGGTATTGTTGAAGTGTTATGGCGTAGAATGTAACACAGTTTGGTGTTTCCAGAGGGGAGAAGAGAGATGTGTCGGAGGATATTGTCTGCTGATCGCCAGATTTGAGGATCCCTGCTCTATAGTAATGCACCATGGTATTGTTGAAGTGTTATGGAGTAGCATGTAACACATGTTGTGTTCCAGGAGGAGAAGAGAGATGTGTCGGAGGATGATGGATCTGCTGATCAGGAGGCTGGAGGAACACAGAAACGCCAAACAGGTGGATATTACGCAGTAATACCAGGGTACTTTTTGTACCTGCCAGTAGCAACACTACAGGTGAAAAGGGTAAAACGTTATAATGAAGCTTCACCAAGGTTTCACTGGCATTACAATGGGCCAGTTGCATAGCCACTACCTTTATGTTACTAGTTCTGAATGTCTTCAGAACTAGTAACCAGCTTTGCTTAACAGATTCATAGTAGACTAATCTACATTTTTATATAACTGAGTTGAAGTTATGGACAGTCTTGAAGAAAAAAAGTAAATAAATAGATTACTAACTTTGCATCCGGCCAAATATTTACTACATTACAAGATGCCCACAAAGCATGTTAATATCCCCTCAAAATTAGACATTAATTTAATAAATAAAATATTTGATAATTTTGCATGCATTTTGAAACCAAAAATCTGCCTTAAAAATGTCAATATAATATGCATACTTGTAGATTGGAATAGACACTTTGCCTTATTACAAAATGAATACATATGATATAAATTATCATTATGTTATATATATTTAATAATACAGTTGAGAAAGTGTGTGCAGTGTTCGGTTTATGTGTGTTATTGGAAGAAGAGGTTTGTGTGGCAAAGAGCTGAAAAACACTAATTATAAGAAAGCATTTATTAAGGGTAGTCTAAACATATGCTAGAAGGCATACAGAACAAATAGAACTGAACATTTTCAGAATAGTGGGCATGTTTATTGAATCAGTGTTAAATTGGATATACCATTAAAACGTTTGGGGTTGGTATTTTTTAATGTTTTGAAAGAAGTCTCTTACGCTCACCAAGACTGAATTTATTTGGGGGGAAAAAAAGAAGAACAGCATTATGAAATTGTTACTATTTAAAGGAACTGTTTACTGTTTGAATATATTGAAAATGATGTTGAAAATTCAGTAATTTAATCATTTCAGTAATGAAAATGTAATTTATTCCTGTGATGGCAAAGCTGAATTTTCAGCATCATTACTCCAGTCTTCAGTGTCACATGATCCTTTAGCAATCATAATATGCTGATTTGCTGCTCAAGAAACATTTCTTATTATTAACATAGTTCTGCTGTTTAATATTTTTGTGGGAACTGTGATACATTTCTTTTCAGGATTCTTTGATTAATAGAAATTTCAAAAGGACAATCATTTATTTGATAAATCTTTCTGTAACTTATAAATATATGCACCATCGATTTTGATCAGTTTAATGCAGATTTGCTGAATAAAAGTATTTCTAAAAAAAATTATAATAATAATAAAAACAAAATTACAGACCCTGAACTTTTAAACAGTAGTGTATGTTTTTATACCAAAATCCTAAATTGCTTGGTTGACTGACTGCTTTTAGATCAGATAGGTTTTAGTTTCATATTCTTGCTCGTATGTCAAATGTATCAAGGGCATTTGAATGAGGCAGGTGGGAATCAATATTCAGCGTCACGCAACATCACATCACAAGCTGTATTTTGTGTGATCTCTAACAGAGATGGCAGAAGAAGGAGTCAGTCCATCTGTTCAGAAAGCTTTTGCCTCCATGATCGGAGAGGGCCTGGAGGAGTGTGTGGAGGAGGATGAAGATAATGAAGATGGAAAGATGGAGTGGAGAGACATTGGAGAGGAGGATGGAGATGATGACGACGACGACGACGACAATGAAGATGATGATGATGAAGAAGAAGAAGAGGACAATGACAGAAATGATGTCACACCCGGAGATGTGTTCACCCTTGAAATGGAGCTGAACCGTGAGAACAAGAAAATGATGAAGGTCAGTAGCTCACTCTGCTAGCATCAGCATTAATTAATCAATACATAAAAAAAAAAAAAAAAAAAAAAACAAAATAAAGATATCTATATTATCTATATATTCACATTTTGATCTAAAATGAATATACAAAATTGGTAATTGATTTATTATTAGTTTTGCTTGACGTTGGGAACTACTCTAGTAATAGATTAAGTTTCTGAATAAAGAAATATAAGAAATATCCTCTCCTTTTTTTTTTTTGCTATAACGTTCATATACAGGGCCTAAAACCAACTTTTTGCCAGACCTGCCAATGGCCGGTGACTTAAGGAAATTTACCAGCCAGAAATATTTTTTACCAGCCATGGAAAAAAAAAACAGGAAGTTATGACACCGAAATTTTAGATAATAGCAAAAAATCACAATCCTTGATTCCAGTTTCGAAACCTGCTAAAACTACTAGCTTAACCAATATAAATTTAATAGGCTACATTTTTAAAGACTAGTAAATAGTCAGTTGTTCTGATTATAATGGGTTCTATTGTCTCGTGACACATTGTGTCGCGTGCGGTTTGTGTCCGGTTTCTTTCTCAGCTGTTCGTGTTCACTTAAGAACCAACTACTTTACTAGGATACTCACTGAGATGGGCATTTTTTACATAATTTTGTGTGAATTTGTCCGTTCAAGTGCAGGAAGGAAGCAGAGCTCAAGACACGGCTTTCAGGCCGGGGCTTCGGATGTTTAAGCTTCCCACTCAGCGCGAGTAACGCATTTTCTTTCATGTGTTCTAGCTCTTGAATACAGCAAAGGTTTACACTTTTGTGATGAAGCAGCACTGACCCGTCAACTGTACTGAGCGTTGTTCACTTTTGTGCACGTTTATGTTCTCACAACATTGCACTGTTAGAATTTATAAAAATGTTACCGGCCATCTGGTGACTGACACAGTTTCATATACTCGCCAAAGCCGATTTTTACTCGCATTTGGCGTTTGGCGAGTGTTAATTTTAGGCCCTGTTCATATATATACATGCCAAAATGCACACTTGATGCATAAAATTATTATTGTAATGATTAGTTATGATTAATATTCTACAATTGACTTATGAATCATTTTAATACATGGAGGTTTATATGATTAATTAATCAGTTTGTTTTAGTTTTAGTTTCATTAAGATTATTATTCCTTGAAATGTATAAAAAAAATTTTAAAGTTAATAAAATAAAAGAAATAAAATGTTTACAAAAAAAGTGTATATATAACAATTAGTTAAAATTGAATTCATTCATTATATTTTGTTTAATAAGTTAGGAACTATGCTAGTAATTTATTTGTATTTTTTTGCCTTAACACCTATAGGCATTAATAATCACTATTACTGGTCATGATGATTTTGTAGTATTGATCAAATTTCCAGTTTATTTCTAAGCATGCTAGCTTCATTATTTTTTAGGAGAGGTGTCACCGCAGTAAGTTGCCACGGGCTCTCAGAGGACTCATGGGAGAGGCTAACATCCGCTACGCTAGAGGAGACAAGGAGGATGCCATTCTGATGTGCATGGAGATCATTCGCCAAGGTGAGTTTTGTTGTTTTTGTTATTTGGGGTGTAAAATACCTTGGTGCACACAGCCACAGTGTTGTGTCATAGAATGAACCCCGTCTCCCGCCTCTCTCAGCTCCTGTGGCATACGAGCCATTCTCCACGCTGGCTATGATCTATGAGGATCGGGGATATGGAGAAAGCGCTGCAGTTCGGACTGATCGCTGCTCATCTGAACCCCAGTGACTGGGAGGAGTGGGTCAAACTGGCAGACATGTCCCTGGAGCAGGACAACATCAAACAAGCCATCATCTGCTACACTAAAGGTATATACACATATCTACACTACCGTTCAAAAGTTTGGAGTTGGTAAGATTTTTTTTATGCTTCTCTTATGCTTACCAAGTCTGAATTTATTTGATTAAAAAGGCACTAAAATCAGTAATAATGTGAAATATTATTACAGTTTGAAATAATAGTTAGCTGATCAAGAAACTTTCCTTATTATTATCATTGTTGAATACAGTTGTGCTGCTTCAGTAGTTTTGTGCAAATGGTGATGTATTTTTTTGGGGGATTTGGTTAAAAAATTTAATTAAAAAGAACAGCACTTATTTGAAAGTTTTGATCAATGTAATGCCTCCTTGCTAAAAAAAAGCATTAAACAAAAAAACAAAAACCCGCACTGCATTTATGTAGGTGATTATAGCTATTTATTACTATGTATTGTTCTATTGGGCCACAACAATTGGAAACCATAATATATTTTTTTCAGATTTCCTTCATGAATACAAAGTTCAAAAGAACAGCACATATTTGAAATATAAATCTTTTGTAATAATGCAAATGCAAGACTTTACTTACTGACCTCAAACTTTGAAAGTTGTGTGTGTGTGTGTGTGTGTCTATTATATATCTAATATTAATACAGTTTTAGGGTCAATTAAAAGTGAGATAAAAGTGTATCGCTGTTTTACTAACAGTCAATTCACTGACTATATTTCACAGATGTTTATTTACTGAGAGGCCTTTGTGAAGTGGCTAGCACAAAATTTGTTGAAGACCTGAGTATCCTGTTTTTGTTTTTTTCCCAGCGATTAAATTGAACCCAGTAATGTTCAGTACCTGTGGAGCGCCGAGCCTTCAGGAGCAGGTCGGCGAGCACAAGAGGCCACTGGATGGGTAGCGCCGCATCTAAGCCTGCTGCCACCATCGATGGAGAACAGTTTATGAAGCTCTCACGAGACTGGCGAAGTATGAGATCTCATATCTGATGAAAGATTATTCAAAATCTATAATAATAATAATAATAGTAAATAATTCCTTACATTTCTATAGCGATTTTTAGGCACTCAAAGCGCTTTTACATGAAAGCAGGGAATCTCCTCAACCACCACCAGTGTGCTGCATCCACCTGGATGATGCGACGGCAGCCATAGTGCACCAGAACGCCCACCACACACCAGCTTATTGGTGGAGAGGAGACAGAGTGATGAAGCCAATCAGTAGATATGGGGATTGTTAGGATGCCATGATGATCAGAGGCCAATGGGCAAATTTGGCCAGGATGCCGAGGTCACACCTCTACTCTTTTCGAAAGACATCCTTGGATTTTTAATGACCACAGAGAGTCAGGACCTCGGTTTAACATCTCATCCGAAGGACGGTGCTTGTTGACAGTATAGTGTCCCCATCACTATACTGGGGCGTTAGGACCCACCCAGACCACAGGGTGAGCACCCCTTGTTGGCCTCACTAACACCTCTTCCAGCAGCAACCTAGTTTTCCCAGGAGGTCTCCCATCCAGGTACTGACCAGGCTCAACCCTGCTTAGCTTCAGTGGGCAACCAGTCTTGGGCTACAGGGTGATATGGCTGCCAGCATATCGTAAATCGCATTATGTAAAGGTAGTTTGCACCATAATTTGTTTCATGATATTCCACCCTTTCGCTGACCCTTAATAATAAACCGTTTTTGCTGCTGTACCTTTAGGACCTGACACACTGTATGTAAGAGGCCTCTGTTATGATTAGATGTTCAGATGTAAATTGGTGTTTATATGTAAATGTTGGCATGTTAATGAGCTGATGGTTGTGCCATCAAAGCCATATAGTGCATATCTCTGCTTTGATAGTTTTAACCCCAGAACTGTGCATGTGTTTATTTCAGGAGTTGCTATGAGAACAGCGAGTTGCCGTCTGCTATTGGGATCATGGTGGGAGCTCTGGAGAGACATCCGGAACTGGTCTCACATGAGTGTGTCAACATGGCCGCTGAACTCTTCATAGCCAACCACCAACATGACAAATCTCTAGAGGTGAGTTCAGAAAAGACTAGCAGGCTTTTAATTGGCCAATACCGAAATGTAGAGAGCAGGACAGGGCGGTAGTTGACTGATATGATGCCATTATATAGAAATGTAACTGTCATTTAGGCACAGTTATCTGCTGGTAATCTCAAAATTCTGTAGCTAAAACCATTGTTAATATTCAGCAATACAGCAATGGCATATTAAAATGGTTCTGTAAGTGAAAAAGACAAGCTCATGAAAAAGTATGATTAAGTAAAAAGATTATTTGAAACATATATAAAAATCAGTGCTGAATTCAGTTAAATAATTACTGTGTATTTTCTTTACAATAAAATGTTTACAAAAAAGTGAAAATATAACATTTTGATACAGTATTATATAGAAAAATAAGTCAGTGCATAATGAATTATGTTTTGCTCAAAGCTGCAAACTACTATAGTAATGAAAAGTTCTGAATAAACATTTTATGTTATAATGCACACAGTATTCTGTAATTATTCTCCCGTTATTATTTTTTTATTAATATTAATAAAAAAATAGTTTGTGTTATTATTATGTTATTATTTGAAATGTAAATATTCATTCTGAATTGTTAAATAATTAAAATGTATTATTCTGCAATAAAATTAACAAAATGTTTACAAAAAAGTGATGTAATATACACAAATAATCTTTTATTTATTATATTTTGCTTAATAAGCTACGCTAGTAATAGATTATGAGGTTCTGAATATAGAAATATCTTGTCATAATTCACACTAGATGCAAGATGGTTCTAATTGGATCACCCTTTTCCCTCTGTTGTATTCATTTTAATGTAAATTCTAAAATGTATGCGTCTGTAGGCACTGGTGAAGTTTTGTGGCATCGTTCTGAAAAGACCAGATGACTGCACAAGATACAGAAGGAGAAGAGAAGAAAAAAGCTCTAGAGGAAAAAGGTGAGACGAAAGAGATTCATTTTTTGTCATAATGTGTAATTCTGTACCACACGGTACCAATTATTATAATAATAATAATCAATATAAACAATGTTTATGTTTAATAATAATAATATTTTTCCTTCTATTCATTGTGTACTTCATATATTTTGCAGTTTAGAGTTTAGTTTGGCAGGACTAGGCTGATAATAGCATTGTTTATCAGAGAAAAGCATTATGATCACATTAATGACGTGTTTTTAAATGCATAGGTAAGAGGTGGTGATTCCTGATGATGTTCCAGTTGACATCAGAGTCAAGATGATGGTGTGTCTCATCCACCAGCACGTCATCAAACCTTTGGATGTAAGTACATGTATACACATATACACAAGCTCTCATTTATAGAACTGATTTCCAAGTAATATTGTTGGTTTCTGATCAGTTTTGTTTTTCCACATCTTTGTCACCTTGCATTAAATATGGTTGGAGACACTTGTAAAAACATATCATCTGCAAACCATCTCTTTCTATTTCAAGCATCATATTTGTGTTTAGTTTAAGTTGTGTTTATTTTATATTCACAAATATCTGATGAATGCTGTTTTAACATTCAGAAGGGAACATTTTAACATTGAAGATGAACAAATGACCTCTTCCAAATGATATAATAAATGTGACGACAGATGAGTCATCCACGTTTGATTTTCTCGCCTGTGACATTTTGTCTGCAGCCCATGCTGACGTCTCTGATGGAGCAGAGCCCGGAGGAGCTGGGCGATTTGTATTTGGACATGGCCGAGGCTTTTATGGAAGAGGGCGAATATAAATCCACCCTACCTTTGCTCTCCGCCCTCGTCTGCTCAGAGAGATATAACCTGGCAGTTGTTTGGCTCCGGCAAGCAGGTAAATTTGGAAAAGAAATGAAAAAAAATCTGTGATTATAATAGTTAAATGTCTTATTCTGGCCAAGAACCACCTACTTAGATAGGAATTAGTCATCTGATTGTGATTTTCTTGTTTGTAGAGTGTCTAAAGGCGCTTGGTCATTTGGAAGTTGCAGTAAAGAGCTACAGTAAGGTTGTTGAAATGGCTCCACTGCATCTAGACGCGCGTCTGGCCCTATCCACCCTCCAGCAGCAGCTGGGACGACCCAACATGGCCCTCGAGGCCCTGGAGCCCATGTATGATGCCGAAACCCTCGCACAGGACTCTTCAGCTGCCCAGCAGGTGTGTTTATGTCATAGTCTTGTGTTTATGGTGTAGACACAGGGTTGAGCTTGTGTATGATTATATGTGTGATGCTTTTCAGGAACTGAAGCTGTTGTTGCATCGCTCGACTCTTCTGCATCCTCAAGGACGCACTGATGATTACATTGACACTGTATTTACCATGCTGTCCATGCTACTTAAGGTCAGAATCTGACTGCGCTTAATGTCTGATAGTGATATTAAGAGAGCAGTGTGTGGCTTGTGGCGAGTATAATATGATATATACATAATGCAATTCAATACTGGCAGAGATGTACACAAATGAGTTGAAATTAGAATGTACACTACCGTTCAGAAGTTTGGGGTTGCTAAGATTTTTTTGTTTTTAAAAGAAGACACTTATGCTCACCAAGGCTGTATTTATTTGATCAAAAATACTATAAAAACAGCAATATTGTGAAATATTATTACAGTTTGAAATAACTGTTTTCTATTTTAATATATTTTAAAATGTAATTTATTCCTGTGATGCAAAGCTAAATTTTCAGCATCATTACTCCAGTTTTTAGTGTCACATGATCCTTCAGAAATCATTCTAATATGCTGATTTGCTGCTCAAGAAATAGCACTTCTTGTTATTAATGTTGAAAACAGTTGTGCTGCTTAATATTTTTGTAGAAACTGGATTCAGGATTATTTGATTAATAGACAGTTCAAAAGAACAGCATTTATTTGAAGTGGAAACCTTTTGTAACATCATAAATGTATTTACTCTCACTTTCGAATGATTTAATGCATCCTTGCTGAATAAAAGTATTGAAAAAAAACGTACTGGCCCCAAACTTTTGAGCGGTATTGAATTGTACATATTTACTCTTAAGTTCTTACAACTTGACTGACATTTGTGACCAGTACTCACTGGTACAGTACATCGGTCTGTATCTGATTAATCCAAACCTTTATCTGTCTGTATTCAAATAAATGTGTTCATTTCTGAAATATTTTATATTTTATTTATCACCCTATATCAAACTAGAATAGTCTCATCAAATAGAATTGGCCCATATTGGGTTGTAACCATTAAATTGGCCAATATTTGTAGCTCTAGGTATGTTGTGTCTGTCTGACTGATCAGACTTTTTTTCATTTATTGGCATATTTTACATTGAATCAACCAGTTAATTAGGTACAGGTCTATATTATCGGATTCAGTTTGATATAGGCATACCATATTTCTCATATATCATCTATACCTAAATAATAATCAGTTTATGTCAAACTATATCTGATTAATTGGCCTGTATTCAATTGAATCAATGTATAATCGATTACCCAGCTAATGTTTGTAGTCAACCACTTTGTAAGAGCTAGTAGTTCATTCCTATTCTCTGACTACCAGGTTTAGGAGACTTGACATTTTTTATGAAATTAATTCTCTTCGTATGAGGTTTGTGATGTGGTTGTGTTTTCTGTTTTGTGAAGGTGGCGATGGTGAGGGCTCAGGTGTGTGTCGTCTCAGATACGTCCTCTGGTGTCAAACATCTGAAGCTTATAAAAGTGTCACGCAGAAAACAGACAGAGATTGTTGACCAGGAGGCAGCTTATCTGGATGTGACAGGTAACGCAACCAGATTTAACTACAGTAACACTCATTCATTGTGCCATTGCCTTCAAATTGCTGTCCTAGGACTTTAAGATCACATAATGAATTGTCCGATCAATAATATTTACATACTACAACCCAGCAACAGTTTCTTGATATTAAACCAGCTTTAGAGACTAAAACAGAGATGTGGGTTCTTTAAAGTCAACAGGTCTTTGTCGATTTTAATCAAAATGCAATTACTTGCTCCTCTTTGAAGCATCTTACCTTTTCAGCTGATGTAACCACATCTGCCTGAATATCACAGTGTCTTTTTCGCTAAGGTAAGACGAGTGTCCTGTCTCGAGACAACTGGTGGAAGCTGTTACTGCGCGGTTTGGCCGTTCTGTGTGAGGTGAAGCGCTTTGCTGAGGCCGAGTTATTAGTGGACTCCACTTTAGAGTACTACTCTTTTTACGACGACCGCGTGAAGCGCAAAGAGCTAGAATACCTCGGCCTGTCTGCCGCCTTCCTCGACCACAACTTCCGCAAAGCTTATGACTATATAAGGTCAGTCGACTGGATGCTAAATCTGTCTACATAAACGGCATCCTAAATAAAACCAGTCAATGAATCAAAAAGTCATTTACAAAGTTCTACACGTTCCGCTTCTTGCTTCTTTATGCAGTATTTTGGCTGATTTAATTTATTTTTTGGCTAATATACTTGATCATGTTTAAAACACAGAATCTTGCATTTTGCACCATATTTTAACTTACTCTATTTCTAAAATGCATGATTTCTTTGTTTTTAAGTTGATGTCCTTTATTCAGTTTATGAAAACTGATTAATTTATACATATCTTTTAGGAAAATCTTACTTTTCCTAAAAAATATAAAATCAAAAAATGTATATATCAAATCAGTTTTTGTGTGCTTGTTTATACAGTATTTTGGTGAATTTAATCCTGCATTGTCCACTAATTTGTTTATTACTTATCATTATATACATTTTTTTATTTAGCATTATTTAATTTATTTTTTTAACTGATTACATGTGCATATATAGATCTAGAGTTTTTTTCTTAATGTTGTTTATTTTTATTATATGTATATAAATTTCATTTTAAAATGTAGAATACAGAATATCATGTTTAAAACACAGAATCCTATATTTACCAGCAAAAGAAATACAGTTTTGGTGGAAAATGTGGGATTCTGCATTTTAAACAAAACTGAAATGCTGCACACATAATCGCACAGGGGCAGGACATGTGTAAAACTCATGATAAGCTCAAGTCTAAGGAATGGTTCTCTTTGAGAAACAGAGAGTTGAAAATCAAATTTTGAGGCTGAATGTTTCATTATTTGATTGCAAAGTGCTATTTATTTAATTGAGAAGTGGCTTTAAGTGACCGTTTGGGGTTCTTTCTCAATAGAGAACTTGTCTTTAAGTACTTTATGTGTATTCCATCTGTTGCAGGTTGATGTTAATGGACAATGTGGACCGGACTCCGCTGTGGAACGTGTTTAATCAGGTTACCCTGCACTCTCAGGATGCCAGACATCATCGTTTCTGTCTGCATCTTATGCTCAAACACCCTGATAACCATGCGCTCTACCTTCTCAATGGACACACCTCGCTGGTTTCTGGGACTTTCAAACATGCACTCGGTATGGTTTAGACATTTCCTATGCCACATTTCTGGTACTTATTGCTAGGTATTGCAAATGAGTGTGTCATAGTTAGTTGTGTAGGTTATTTGCGAATGAGCATTGTCATATATGGCATAATTGGTGGAAACTGCACTATTAAATTAATTAGCTTTCAAAGGTAGCTTTCTAGAAGATGCAAGAAAATTATGAAAGAGAAAAAATGTTTTGCAATCAGAAAGTTCTATAAATAAAGTTCGGGTTCTATATATTAGTGTTTATTCTTTCATTATTTATTGTATTATTTTTTTGATTTTAATATTTATACATTTTACACTTTCATTTACTGCTAATTTAAAAAGCATTTTATTGTGTATGTGTGTGTCTTATTGCCCAGACATGTTGTAATGAGAATTTGTAAATGTGCTTAATTGTCATGAAAATAATGGCACGATGCAAAAACTCTTAATAGTTTTAAAATATGCTTTATTTTTTTAATGCAAATGTTAGTATATTTTTTCCCTTGATATTTGGAGTATATTTTAAATTCAAGAATAGTAGTATTAATAAATGCATGATGATGAGATGAGATGTCAACCAGACATTCCTCTTTAGATAGATAGATTAATTAGTGTGTATGCGTATATATCACATATTTTGGATGTTTGTCAGGGTTTCTCATTCCTGTGGCACTATGTGGATCTCAGAGGTCATTGTCAAGAGTCTCTGTATAATATTGGTCGGGCTTTACACCAGCTTGGACTCAGTCATTTAGCCATTCACTACTATGAGAAAACCCTCACCCTCTCCCCACTCAAACTGGAGGTAAGATGCTTTCAATTTAGTATATGTTTGATTCAACATGCATCCGTAAATAATCACAGAGACCTCCCAGATTTTCAAAGCACGAGAGACACGTTCATAGGCTCTGTGCTGTATATATATATGTATATTTATCCATGTATTAATAGGTTTTTTAAAATGCTTTGTGAAGGGGATTGATGATGATCAAGTGAACTTGAGAAGAGAAATTGCCTACAACCTCTCCCTTATTTACCAATCGAGTGGTAATAAGGAAATGGCCCGCCATGTCATCTATACATACTGTACTGTCTGACTCAATGAGCGGATGCACAAGTTCCATCTACAGTTGCTTCTACAAATGTACAAAATATACAATATTTTTTACCATTTTTTTTTCTTTCAATAAACTAATTTATAATATCCATGCATTGTTTGATTTTGATTTATGTGTTAGCTCAGGTGAAGAATGAGGTTTAAATTTTAAGAAGCTTAAAAAATGTAATTTCATTTAAAGTGCAATACAATTGTCAGCTTAGTCAAATATTTTTGGAGCCCCAAAGCACATTTACAGTTTATTACATGGTGTTATATTTTAGCAGAATTTAAGTGTATACAGGGAAGGTGAGCATTATAAGGAAATCCCTAGTACTTTATATTCATCTACACACTCTTCTGAAATTAATTAAACTCCAAGCAGACTTTGTTCACACTGTGTTTTGTAAGTAATTCAGCCTTAGGTGTGCTAACGTTTTTTGTAAGGGTAATGTTATTACAGTGCTTGCAAAGTGATTACATTTGCTTAATAAAGGAATAGTTTACCCAAAAATGAACATTTGCTGAAAGTACTCGCCCTCAGGCCATCCAAGATGTAGATGAGCTGTTCATTGGAACAGATTTGAAGAAATGTAGCATTACATCACTTGCTCACCAAAGGATCCTCTGCAGTGAATGGGTGTCGTCAGAATGAGAGTCCAAACAGCTGATAAAAACATAGTAATCCACACTACTCCAGTCTATCAATTAACTTCTTCTGAAGCAAAAATCTGCCTGTTTTGGTAAATCAATTTTCAACAGATTTTTAATTTTTAGGTGACTTATTCTATTAATAAGCAAATTAAGCTTTTTTTCTTCTTCGTCTCCGGGCTTGTATCACCCCTCTGTCTAAAAAAGAATCGTTTCACCTCATTGAATCAATTCGTTTGGGTGATTAATTTCCATGAATAGTGTCCAAGCAACGGTCCAATGGGTACTTTGTGTCTTCACTTGAAAGTTTCAACAGGTTGTTTTCACAAGCTATATTTCAGACACACATCTTTTACAGCGCTCCGTTACTGCGCTTTTAAGACAGAGTGGCATTTTATGTTCAAATTTTGTTGTAAAATACATGTAGGCTATGGTAGAATACGGCTGTTTACAGCTTATTTAACAGGTGGCGCCTTTTAGATTTTTATTGCATTCTGTCTGCGCAGTTTTCTTTTATGCCTTTGGCTATTGCTGTTATCAGCATTTCACCAGGGGTGTATTTTTTAAGATGGTGCATCCAGTTTAAAAATGCATTTGACTATTTACTATTTTATTTATTTAGCTTAATTCTCTAAATAGCTGGTCTTTCGGCCTGGCCAAGCTGGTTTTAGCCAGTGGCGGCTCGTCGGGGGAGGCAGGGGAGGCACAGCTTCCCCATAATTTTGAGGTGAAAATGGGAGGAGGCCGATTTAATGTTAATAAAATTCACAATTCATTTCAGTTCATGTCTCAGAATGTGTATTTTTTGTTTGTAGTTTCACAGTTGTAATAAAATAACGTGAAAGCACCGCTTTTCTATCGCGAATGTGCCGAATCTGCTGATGTAATTGCAACCGCTAGGTGATATAGAAGGGTAGGGGGAGGTCAGGGGAGAGGCGAGCTCTCGTCTCCGTTGATAACAAAAATGAGCCAATCAGCATCGAGTGATCACTTTCAGCGCTGAGGAGTGTTGAGAAAAGAACCCTCGCAAGGGAGGCTAGCCTCCCTTCTGATATCAACCAATCATCATAGAGACGTAAATTATGTGATAATTAGTTTGAACGTCTCGCGTTGCGCTGATAATGTATCAAGTACTTATGATGAGTAGCGATATTGAATATTTGGTCGCCAACAGATTTACCAAGCTGTCATTCAAACAGAGTGCGGAACGAGATACTATAAAAAACTAGGGAAAACGGCTTAAGCTGGATATAGGCTACAGCAGTCGGTTTAATTAAATGGCGCAACAGGCAGCTTTCTTTTAACACAGACTTTTAAGAAGGGATGGATGTTTGCTTCAAGTGATAGGCCAGGTAAGTGAAATTATATTGTCTTGCTGTATGTATGTCGTTTTCTTTACGTTTTCTGACTAAAAGCAACCAAAAAGCCATTTTAAAGTGGTTAAGCAAATAATAATAATAATAATAATCGGCAGGGATCACCAGACCAGTACAATTAGTGTGCCTCCTCTATTTAAAAACCCACGAGCCGCCACTGGTGTTAGTGGTTGGCCAGATGATCTCCCAGCCTGACAATGCTAAGTGGCCAAAACCCCTCTAAACCAGGCCTCGTGACCAGCTATGACCAGGCTGGACGACCAGCTTAGGCTGGTTTGAGCTGTTTATTTGTTTTTTCGCAGGGATCTTTATACGAAAAAATTTAATATAAAAGTCGGTTCTCTATTGTATATAAATGTGTGTGAACAGCCATTGATCCACGATCGTTTCGAACGAATCATTCAAAGACCGTTACAGTTTTGACTCGTTGGCGAATCGAAACATAACAAACAGTTTGAGTGTGAACGCCTCCCTATCGTGAGCTGCGCGATCCTTCAAACAAAAAGCAGACGTAAAGCCGTGGAAGTTAATCCCAACACAAATGCAAAGTAACGTTCACCACAACGCATCTACTACACTGCGGTATGGTAAAGTTGTTTCATATTCACATATTCGAAGTTATGATTTCAGTAACTTCCTTACCGTCTGTGCAAAAAGGTTCGTATGAGATTATTATTATTACTACCATGTATAACTATAATCTACAACTGTGTTTCTTTTAGAGTCGTTGTCTTTCAAATGCGGAAAAAAACATTGCTCTCTATGGCTGGTGATGACGTCAGCGATCTCCAAGGGACAGTCTACAAATTACATGACATGTTCTGTCGGATTCATGATACGTTTGGGTGACATGATTTGGTTCACTATTCAAATCTTAATAACTGTATTTTACATGACACAGAAACTGTATTAAAGAAATTGATAGAAAAATAAATGAAATGCAATACAAAACACATGTATGTCCTTCTTTTTGTTTAGTTCTTCCAGGCATGCGTATGGCTAACATGGGATCTCGAGCTTTTAGCTATGCTGCTCCTCAGGACATTCGCAGTAGTGACTCTCTCCTTATTTTTAAATCACGGCTAAACTTATATTTTGAGCAGGTATACCGGTGATATTGTATATGTATCTTTTAATGGCTGTAAAACTTAAATTATTTATTATGGGCTTTGCATTTTCTGCCTGCAATTTTATTTTATTTTATTTTACTGCCTATAAGGTGTCTTTGAGTGTCATGTAAGGCACCTATAAATAAAATTAATTGTTGTTGTTATAGTAATTTCTGATGAGTTAAACTGATTTTGTAAACATATTATAGCTCAATGCATTCATGGTGGAAGAGATTGTCTGTAGTCTATATTTAATCAACAGCATTGCTGAATATACTACTTAAATAAAAAGATCATTTTCGATTTACGAGACAAAGCTAATTTTTACATCGTGTTTGTTTATAGCCTACTACACACTGCCCTGTCTGCCCACACCCATGGTGCTGAACGTGAAAAATAACCTTTAGCGTTTCATTTCTTTAGAATCCATTTAAGTTAAAATAATTTTTGATAGATTTCTCAAAAACAAAATTTAACCCATCCTTTGCAGATCACAAACAACATTAATTCACCTTTTGAGTATTTTTTTTAAAAATATGTTTACAAACAGATGTAAAAATGTGAAAAGAAACAGATTTAAACACTTTTAAATGATCTGTAATGTGTTTCTGTATCCTTACTGAATATACTAAACGTTTAATCTGAGCGGAACGTTGCCAGTGTTTATTTAATGCTAAGCATATTGAGATCAAGACATCTCACATGGTACCACGTGTTATTTTAAACTTGTTTACAATGTCCTTTTTTAAGCTTACTGAATAGACCTATGCTAAAGGCCAGGCAAATTTTCTTCAGATAAACATTAATAAACACACTGATATGTTTTACGCCGAGGTCGCTGTTCAGGTTTGTGGTGCTGAAAACTCGTTGTTCCACTGCAGGACAACATGGTGAACATTTACTTAAACGAGACAAAAGGTATGATTAAGTACTGTTGATGGATGACAGAATTAAACGTGTAAAACAGAGTTAAAACGAGTAAAATCGTGTTGTTTACTTGCTGCTGCATTTTGCTGACTAAATTTTGAGCAGACAAACTGTGATCCGTAACATACTACAATTTCAAGAGGGTTCGAAGTTTCACAAGAAATGACACATGGCGGCGTTCAAGTGTACTTAGGCTGATGATACATGGGGCAACTATTTGAGCAATGTTACCTGAAGAAAGCGATGAAGTCCATAAAAAATATCAAGCAACAATGAAAAGGATAGTGTAGATCAATTTAAGACGCAATTTAAAAAGCAAGAAAATGTTTGCATTTGCGGTGAAATTATATAGCCTACAGATACAAATACAATGGAACATATCATACATTTGTGCAATGGTACAACGTGCGGTGTTGGATTTTAAGATGTGATTAAGACAAAGACATGCCGTTAAAGTTGTGTTTTTAAATTTCAGCCATTTTCACCATATTTTGCTAAATATATTTAAAAGATCATTATGTGTGTATGTATGTTTGTAGGTCGTGTGTTTTTACGTACCTTTTGCTCTGAGCAATTTAGACTACACCTTTTGAGTGCATCTTGTGTTTGAATATTTCATTTGGTCTAATCAACAATATAGGACTATTGTGTTAGCAATATATAAATTGCTGTATTAAACAACATGCGTTTAGTTCAAGTGCTTGAAACACCAACAATATGCTTATCCTAAAAAGCAATATTCTGCAATCTGCACCTGGGCAATGACTAATCTGGCATCACGTGGCAATTTCACTAATGACCTGATGAATTGTAAGATAGGTGTGTTAGTTTACACACTTTATAAAAGAGTCATCAGAGCGAAGTAACATTCACATAGCATCATGGGAAAATGTAAAAAAAGACAAATGCAGACTAGGAGAGATGTGTGGGCACATACAGGGGGAATTGAAGTTCTTGTGCAAGAGCTAATAAAAGCTGACATTCTAAAACATTCTCAGTATTCGTCGCCAGTTTGGTCAAAGCTCTCCATTTCTTTATTTGGAGAGGATACCCCCTAAAAACCGTCACTGGCTATGGGTCATTTGGACGTACAACAGAAGAGGTGTCAGGGACCAATTAAATCAGGCAATGGCTTCGAGTAGGCCTACACTTTCACAAACATCTGTACCAAAGTTGCTGCAACAAAGTGATGGAACAATGGAAAATAATGGTACGTTTTTTCCCCCCACATTAATGTTAACTCTGGTTAGTTTGTTTTGAGAAAAATACCTATGTTTTCCCTGTGAACTGAAAATACTATTTTCTTACAATCTACCCATTTAACCAAAAAAAAAGCAAGCGCATATGACATCCTTCATCAATTAATCTTTTACTAGAATGGGTGTATGAATAGGCTTATACACTACAAAATGAATCCACCCATTTCACCTAAACAGTTTTACACATTTTAAGGTTCAATAAAATCATTACCAGAAGTCCCGATTTAAAAAACTATTCCAATTAATGCGACCAATCCACCGTGTCTTTAGTTCCACAAAGTTTATCCGAATTTACTCACCCTCAGGTTGTTTCAACTGTTGTAATGTCCTTTGTTCTGCTGAACAAAGGAAGAAATGTTGAAGAAAGTTTGGAACCAATGAATTCCGGTGGGAAAAATACTATAGAAGTCAACGGCGCCCCAAAACTCTTCGGATTCCCACATTCTTCAATATATTTTCGTTTGTGTTTTATTAGGTGTTTTAAACAGGTTTAGAACAAGGTGAGGATGAGCAGACGGGATTTTCATTTTTGATATTGTCATTCACGTTGTGCCGGAACACACATGCTAGCTTATACCAATCCCACACAAGCAGACTACTTGATTTGTGTGACCTGTTGTGCTCTAAACAACAGCACTTAACCTCAAATTATAGCGCCTGTTCCACACTTGACGCGCAAGCAGAGCGGAGGCAGCGCTGAGATGCGCCGCGCAGCTGAACCGCGGCTTTTGTAGCTACTGCATGAACAGACAAGCATCTTCGGATGAGCCACCATTTTCGGGCGTTCTCGACCTCCGGCCACGTGCCACGTGCTTTGATCATGCAAGACAAGCATACGATGCCACCGTATTCTCCTGCTGTCCCACACATGTGTATAACATGCTGTAGGCCTATACAAGTGTTGTGATGTTAATTATTTCTATTTGGTTTAATTTAATCTAATTTAATTGTATGATTATGTATAATTTTTTTAATAAGTCTTTGTAATAGTTTTTGTTACATTTCTGTTAATTATGAAAGATAAAAGTTAAGGCCGTGAATTGCAAAATGTCGAGGGATATGGTTGAGACCAGAGTGAAGTTGCAAAATGTTGGCAAAATGGTCTCAATGGTGTGTTCTGCTTGTGCTGTAAAAATGCTTCGGATTTTTAGATAATAAAAAAAATATTTATAGGACATTCTGAGGCCTCTCAGTCCCCACATGCTCCAAATTCACCCCAAAATAGTATTGTTTTTTTGTGCTGGTTTGTGCCAATAAAAGTTTATTTTGTGCTGCTTTGGATTTTACATGATCAAACTTATAATTTAGTGTTTAATATTTAAAAAATTAAGGCTGCACAAACAAAACGTTTACTGGCACAAAGCAGCACAAACGAAGCACAAACAAATGAGACTATTTTGGAGAATGTGAGAATGCGGGGCTGAGTGGCCACAATATAAAAAAAATCTTAAAATATAAAAAACAAAGAGAGAGAGAGAGGAGAAGAGAGAGAGAGAGAAAACGATGCAGCACAAACGATTGCGACTATTTTGCCAACGTTTTGCGTTGGTTGGGGGGCCAACTTCAAGGAGGTGATATGTATTGGGTCACCGATTTTGAACAAGTCACAGTAATTTGGTTTTGGAGAAAGCCGTTTTGTTCTTCCTTTAAGTCTATTTCGTTTTGTTATAATGTTTGATATCACTGTTTTAAACAATGATTCAATTACTCTCTCTCGTTTTTTTCTTATTTGGTATAAGAATAGAAGCGAAACAAACAAGCCGTGGTACGCCAAACCAAAGGCCAAACCTAATATGGTTTTTTTACAAATTAAAATAACGGTTTTGTATTTGAAGATATTTTAACTTTTAATTGATTTATGTGATTTCAGCATAATTACTCCAGTCATCAGTTTCACATGCATGGCCGTATCCAGGGTTTCAAAATCGGGGGTTTAAGGATTGTTCAATTGCTGTATAAGTAAAAATTTACCCAAAAGCATAACTTTGTGAATGGCAAACTACTAAACTGAATGCAATAGCATGCATAGCTTTCATCATAGCCAGCCCAGCGTTTTCATTTCTGTTGTTCTACAGATTTGTTGTACAAGGGTTATTATGCTACTGTTTTGATAGCGTTGATGCAGTTTAGTACTGATAATATTATGTATTATATTAATATAATGATGATCATTATATCGTATATATCGTATGTCTTACCGAATGTAGCCTCCTCTTTTTGATTTCTGTTCAATGAAGTGTTGCCAGATATTGCTAGGAAAAAACCAACCATAACAATCCCCCAAAATGCACTGAAATAAGTTTGGCGTTTTGCAATAAGTTAAACAGTCGCTAACCACCTTCCTTATTTCTTTAGTAGCGCTGACATATTAAGTATTAAAAACATAAAACACATCCTATGTTGCTTAGAATATCTACATCTCAGGCACATGTGCAGAGCGGAGGGGCGCCTGCACCGCGAACTCACTCCTCGCCTCCAGATGAGTTAACTCAACTGCGTCTCACGGCCGCAGAGCGTCCATAACTGAATGATTCAGGATTTAAAATGGCTTTTTTGTTTCATTCAGACACTTTTTAAAATGACAATTTTAACAAGTGGCGGACCTCTGTGGACCTTCATGCTACAGCCAAGGTCCATGATCCTCAGAATTTGGGAACATATGCTGGTAGAGCTCATGTAACAAGTCTTCTTCTTCTTATAAATAATAATAATAATAATAATGTTGAAAACCGCTGTGCTTAACATTTTTGTGGAAATGTTTTGAACTCTTTGATTAAGTTAAATGATCAATTCATATCCTATAGTTGCATTTATAACTATTTTTTCCCCCATTTATTAAATAACTTTTAAAAAAAAATCTTTTGAAACCTTGTAAATGGCTTCACTGTAACCTGAATTTACTGCATCCTTCATGGAAAAAAAAGTTTTAGTTTCTGTTTTTTTTATTATTATTATTCTGACCACAATTGTTTTAAGGGTATTGTTTTCAAGCTGATGTTTAAACTAAATGTTACTTCAGATACCAATGATTTCTGAAAAGATCATGTTATATTAAGACTAGAGTAATGATGCTGAAAATTTAGCTACGACATCAAAGAAATAAATTACATGAATAAAGTACATAATGAATGTTCAATAATGACTACACTTGTCAAGTGAAATAGCTGTTAGACAATTATTGTATTGCATACAACTGTATGTTATAAATGAAGCATGCAGTGATTATTTAATTTGCATTCCCACAGGCAAAACAGTGTGTGAGAAAGGAGAAAAAAAAAAAGGTGGATTCTGAGGACATGGAACCTCTCAGAGCAACAGACACTGTGGAACCAGCCCATTACTCTGAGGACATGGAACCTCTCAGGGCAACAGACACTGTGGAACCAGACCATTACTCTGAGGACATGGAACCTCTCAGGGCAACAGACACTGTGGAACCAGACCATTACTCTGAGGACATGGAACATTTCAGGGCAACAGCCACTGTGGAACCAGAGGATAACTCCAGGGAGACAGAAGAATGGCGAAAAACAGAAATAAATTTTCGACAATTTGCAATCTCTCTCAAAAGAAAAACATGGAATACAATGTCCATTACTGGGATCTACAAGGCTAAGGCAGCCATGGAGCCATCATCTATATGAAGCCTTCAAGCAAAAAAATCCTTGCTGCACACTGTCGTTCAAATATCAACACATCAAACCCTTGCAGAGTAGGAAAAAGAACGCTCCATACATGCACATTGTGGCTGTCTGCGCATTTAAATCCTGCAATGCCAAATATATCTTCAAAATTCAAAACAAACCATCCAAATCCATCAACAGTGTGAGAATCTTGGTCACTCAGAAAGGTAAAATTCAGCACAAAATGAGTGAGAAAAACTTTAGGCCAGCAAGTCACATAAAAAGAGGCAAAATTGCTCGATCGCTCATCCATGGGCCCAGTCAGTATTTCTACAGAAGGCTAAGTTCAACACCCACAGAAGAGCTGTTGGCTGGAAATATGACCAGCTGTCTCAATAAAAATGTCCTGAAAACAATAAGATCAGAGGTAAGAAGAAACAGCAACTTGCACAGTGACATACTGATTGATGTGCACATCACACAGACGACTTTAAGACAGTGCGATACCATTTATTACAGAATACCTGGCTACGTCCAACATTTCAGTATGGACCCTTTTGGCGTCCATTTATTCACCGAAATGGAGATCTGCATACTTGTTGAACACTTAAGAAATAAGTCTCCTGTCACCCTCTATCTTGGCGCCACAGGGGGACTGGTTTCAAAAATCCCTAATCAACTGAAAAATGTGTTGTACTACTCCCTTACGCTCCCAGGAGGGGGCCGGGATGCACCACCTCTCCCAGTCTCTGAAATGCTATCAAATGAACATTCAGTTCCCCCCCATTACATTCTGGCTCATGCAGTTTACACTGCATTTATCAAGATATACACAAATCCACATCCAGCAAGTGGAAACAGATTACAGCTGGGCTTTAATGCAAAGTGTTTTGCTTGCATTTAACAAAGAGAATGTGCATTCATATCTTGACAGATCATATGCCATTTGTCAGGACCAACATTTGTTTGAGGAAGCAAAAGGATTCACTGTTCTGCACATCTGCTCTGCCCATGTTTTAAAAGCAGTCCGTAAGGCAATGCTCAGGCAGACAGATGATAAGGGTCTGGTAGAGTTTGCAACATTTTGCTTTGCCAGATTGCAGAACTCAAGCACTATGCCTGAGGCCACACAGATCTTCAGGTCATTATGTATTGTTCTCACAACAACTCAATACACAAAAAGTGTTCAAGAAAGTGTTTGTGCTTTGGGTTCCCTAATCACAAAATCAAAAGACAAACCCACTGAAGAAACAACTGAACTGGAGGAAAACAAAAAGTGGGACTTTGATGAAAAACAACATGCAAACACTATCATGGGCAGTTCACGCTTCTCCTCTTATTTCCGGAGGGTGTTGGAAGAGGCTAGGGAGCAGGCAACACATGACATCTCTGAATATAACAATCCGTACTTTTGTCCAGGGATCATAACCATGTTATTTGAGACATATATTGGAATTTTTCCAATGTGGAGTGGCTTGCTCCTGGGGGACCTTAAAAGGCATGCCTCAAACCTCTCTCATGCAGTAGCAGAAAAGACACGGGACACCAACTGTCATGTAGAGAAGTGGTTTGGCATTGTCAAACATTCCATCATGGCCAAAATGAAAAAAATGACACCAGGAACATTTATCAGTAAAATGTTCACTTCCCTACAAGGCCGCTACAAAGAGCATGTAATCCAGAACAAACTGTCCCAAGGTTTACTGCTCAAGCCTGCACCACCAGTGGACAGTGAAGAACCCAAGGAATCATGGATGAGGAAACAGACAAGTTTCCTGAAAAAAAAATCTAAATTCTACTCTGCGCCCAAGAGAGTGCCAGTCCCCCACAAAAAAAAGAAAAAAAGAGGCACACCATTTCTGTTTCACCAACAGCTATGAAGAGAGAGAAACAAGACACAGCATGTGATCCCTGTAATGTTCCTCCAGAAGTCCCAGTTTCAGAGAAAGAAGTAAGAATATTAATATTACATACAATAAAAATTACCCAAAAAGCACTATAAACGGTTAAGCAGAAAGATTATTTTATAATTTATTTTATTTATTTTAATTGGATATTTAATTTAAGAGAATTTATTCAAGTTTGTCATTGTAGGTTGACGTGTTGTGGACAAGTGAACCAACGGAGCTGATAGTAGCCATTCTGCAGGACCCAAAAGAAAAAACAGAGTACCTGCTCCATCACAGTACTTTCCAGACACTGAAGCCCCATGAATGGTTATTTGGAGAGGTATGCTCATCATCACAATATTTTTTTATATATATATACGAGGAAAAAAGCATAGCAAATAGCATTTGGGACAGAATCAGGCTCATTTCAGTTTAAATATTGCCATTTTTCTCTTTACTATTGGATTCAGGCTATAGAGAGTTACATCTGAGCCGTTCTTAATACAAAGGGCTCAAATTCTCACCTATACCAACTAAGTCATTACATCACAGGAGTAATCTTGTATGGTACTAGGGAGCAGCTGGCCCGACAAGGTTTACGGAAAGTAAGTAATTCCAGAATTGTTTTTGAGTCTTTACATCTACACAAATATAACTGCTTGAATTTCTGTCCTTTTATGATACAGGTAGACTTTGAGAAGTACGATGGGGTGATTTCCTTCGTAAATATAAACAATTGTCACTGGAAGTTAGTGGTAAGTTGTCAAACCGTTACAAACTAGTAACATTATACTGGACATTTGTTTTATTATGATGATTCTTCTTCTTTTTCTTTTTCTTCTTATTATTATTTATTCAGAATTATTGTTTATCCTATAGTTCCTACATGCTACGTCTGAAACGATCTTTGTGCTTGACCCTCAACGAGGTGCCGCTGAAATGGAGGAAGCCTCACAGGCATGTCACAGATTCAGGTACATTATGCTCTGATCCACCCCCCAACAACCTGTGACTATTAAGGTCCATCAGAAATTTTGGAAAGTTGACACACTATCACAAAACATTGATTCAATGTATTTTAACAACTTTAGTGAATTCTTCAAAATGAGAAGGAACCAACATGCAAGAGAGGACTGGATAAATCTAAAATGGAAGCCCAGCACAATACCGCACACGTTTCAGGAAGACTGTGTGAGCTGTGGCGTCTTTGTGATGCAGGTAATGACAGAAAAAAAGTGAAGATGACTGTTGCTACTGTGGGTTTTTCATTACTGATGTGTAATGCTGTGTAGATGGCCAAACAGGTGGTGGAGAACTTGCCCAACATCCCTGACAGCATCAATATCACCCCCTCAGAAGAGTGGATGAGCCATTGTCGAAGACAGATGGCAAATGAAATTTTGCTGGCGTCAGGTAGAGTTTTCAAAAGAATTATGAAATTACTGTTGTTTACTTGTATTGTACTCAGAATTACAGTATACTCCGGATTAACTTTAAAAAAATTGCAGTATCAAGGGAAGAGTATTGTTCTGTCTGTGGACAAAAAGAAGGAGCACTGCATTTGGGTAATTTCTTCACTGCATTTTCTTCTTAGATGCAGTGTGAACTGTGCAGAAGGTGGTTCCATGCTGAATGCCTCAATATAGTGGTTCCACCTAAAGAACAATCATGGTCATGTGTTTGTAAATAATTCATTATTTTCTATATTTTGTAGCAGCTGTATTGCTTGGTTTTTATTTTATTTATTTACTTTGGTTACCAAATGTATATTTACTTTGTCACCATGTTAATTAAATAAACAGAAAATTATAAACTGAAGTGTTTTATAACTTTATTTTAATGAATGCAAAACTAAAATATTTGTTATTATTTTACTTGTTTTTATTAGTATCTGAAAACACCAACAAAAAATTCAAACTATAGCCAGGCACAATTCCCAGCACAGTAAAGAGCATGTCTAGAAATTAACAACAAAATCCAGCTAGCATTGCAATAAAAAATCTGGAGTCTATTTGGGTTCACTGAAATATTTACTGCTTGAAAGGTGTCTAAGACTCCCATTCAACATTGCATTCAACGCCACATTGTTGAACAGCAACTTTGATATAAAACCTAGACAACTCTATAAATGTACATATTTCCAATGTTCAAATGCTCATCTTAAGTCAGGGGTCGAGAATATATAGGGCGGCAAGAATTTTTTTCATCCGCAAATTATTTGCAGAAAATTTAAGGAAATTAGTTTAACTACGGCATACATTGAAATAAATCTGGTTTTATTATTACACTACAAGTTCAACTCCTCTCAGGTATAAACAAGTTACATTTTAGTGTTAAGACCTTTTTAATACTACCTTATATGGAACGTAAAACCAAACCTGCAATGGAAATACACATTTCATTAGCTTAGAAGTGTGTAATATTTCCAGAGAATTATCTCAGTAATTTTTTTCTTTTTCCTAAGAGAACAAAAACAAGTCCGAAATTTCCCAGTGTTTTTGTGCTGGTCCCCGGTTTGGTTTAGGGAAGAATTTTTCATTTTTAATGATTGCATACAACTATGAGACTACAACCGCCAGCAGGTGGGCAGCAAATCGAAGTGATTCATTGAATCGTTCAATCAACAACAAGAAACAACGACAGTTCATTTAGACCAGAGATGCCAAACTTGTGCCGTGATGATCTTTTGCCATGCCAAAAGAGGAGAAGTTTAGCCAAGTAAAAAATATGTCATTGAATAAGATGTGCACTGGTATTCAGTAATACGTGTTTTTACTTTGAAAAATGTGAGACTTGGGCAGTGGAAGGGGGGGGAATACAAGGTCGCAAGATGCGTTGTTTTTTACTTGAAAAGTGAAATTTTATTATGAGCGCTGTTTTTGTCGTGCGCAAGACTCTGCAAAACGACGCAAGCGTAATGGTCAAACATGCCCATCAAAACAATGGAAGTGTAGAGCAGTGAAATGGAACAGCACGTTAATGCCTATTGTGTTCTCCATCTGACTGAAGAACGAGAGCATAAACAAAGCCTATATTTAGAAGTACCGGTATGTCTGAAGGAGGACTGCTTATGACTATGGGGTGGAAAGAGATCAATCCAATAATAAAAGTGCATTATGAAATGTACGTAATAATCTTTTGTGTAATTATTATCATTACAGTTAGGCTACTGTATGTGTGTAAGAACGTGCTCTAGCTGCCACAATAAACGCGGAGCATGCGAGAAAGGAAACAAACGCACAAGTTAAATGAAGAAAAAAAATCAGACTGACACATATTAAATTCTACATTATTAGGTATATAGAGGCGATTCTAGGATTTTCATTTTAGGTGAGGGTACAGCCCCAATGAGGATATAATAATAATAAATCAATAACATAAAATATAAATCATGTTGGACCCTAGGGTGGTATACTAAACCTATTGAAGATTCAATGTATTGCATAAGTTAGATGGGTATAACATTTAAGTACTGAATAGCCAACAACGTTTATGATCACAAAACACAGACACACCAGACATAACGTTGACTGTCAAACACAAATTTGTACTGTTCTAGTACAAACCTTTTTCTATGCTCAAGTACTGTCTGTCACTGTCTTCAATTATTTCTGTGCATGACTGTATGGGAGTAAATGCCACACACACACTGTAATATGTTTTATATTGTATTTATATTATATTAAGTTCAATTTTCAAATGTAAATAGCAACATGATCGTTTGATGTGTTCATATGAGTTAGGGCATTAAAAAAATGGCCTAGCAAAAAATGGCCTAGCGACGCCCATGTATATCCACAAATGTGTGTCACGTTTGAACAAAGTTCTATTACGAAAACTAGCCATGGTTTTATTGTAGCAGTCAATCAGATCACAAATTATAGTTAGCCATGTAAAAATGGAATTTGGTTGCTTATTTAATTATGCTTTATTTAATTCAATATGATTATTGATTGATTTATTTGTTTGTTTATTTATTTGACTTCTTTTTTAGTTCAATCCAGTAATGTTAACTTTAAAAGTGAAATACAATTTACTTGGCATATTTGGATTGTTGCTCACTATTTGTTTCAAATTATCATGTGATGAAAATTTGAAAATAAAAAATTTGATCGGTCCCGACTCTAAGTGTCCTTAATTACTATGTACTTACATTTAAATTAATAATTTGATACAATGCACATATTGTATACTTTTTATAATTTTAATTATATTTTTAAAAAATACCTGCATGTAATTACATTATAATTAATTTATAATTAAACTGTTGACCCATCTTTTTCACCTTAACCCACCCTTAAACCTACCCATACCACCAAACCTGTCCCTGACCATACCCGTATCCCACCTCAATAGCAGCAACTGTTTTTGCAAAAAGTTATTAACACACAGGTACACTGACATATTTTTTTGATGTAAGAAATTGTAGTTAGGACACCTAATATAGCGTGGGACCAATTAATTGTATAGTGAAACTTTTAGTGTCCGCCCCATGAGAGAACCTCAGGTCAATGTTTGTTTGTGGCCCTTTGTTGTAAAGGTTTGGAAGACCTCTGATTTAGACGTTCTTTATGGATAGGTCACTGAATGGTGGACTCCAGATGATGAATGCAAAAACAGAAATAATTCAGGAAATTAATCATTGCACTGTTGCTCATGAGATGCACTGAAGAACCACTAATACCCCACGCCAACCCAAAAATTATCACCAAAGGGGTTCCCACGTTTCCAAATGTTGTAGTATGTTTCTAGTGACCAGACTGACTTACTACAGGCAAGATTTCAACCTTCAATGAAATACAGTACTACTTTCCATAACTTATTTTTGTACTGTACGTACAGAAAGGGAAGTATTGATAAAATCTTTGCTCACCATGGTCACCAGGAACCTACTACAGCCATTGGAACGTGGGAAAAACCTTTTGGTGAAATACAGTACTGCATTTATTAAACTATTTGAGCACTGTACGTACAGTAAGGGAGATATTGACAAAATACTGGCTGTAGTAAGTCAGTCTGGTCACCAGGAACCAACTACAGCCTTTGGAACGTGGGAAAAACCCTTTTTTGAAAAACTGTTACATATTCAATAAAACATTTGTGTACTGTACGTACAGTAAGGGAGATATTGACACAATACTGGGGACGTAGTAAGTCAGTGGGTCACCAGGAACGACTACAGCCTTTGGAACGTGGGACAAACCTGTTGGTGAAATCAGTACTGCATTTATTAACATTGTGTACTGTACGTACAGTAAGGGAAAACAGGAAATGTTACATTCTCTGAATTATGCATAAACATCTTGCATTTTTATTTAACTCCAGTCAAAAGTGTTGAAACTTAACTGCAGAATGGTGCAGAGTAGAACTCTATGTGTTCAGCACTATGTGTGTGGACAGCAGCCAAATTAAATGGGCCTGGTGTGTCTTTATGTAAACAGGTTTCTTATCTCCATACTCATTTGAAGTTAAACTAGTATGCTCAGAAGGCTGTAAGTAAAAAATTACAGCATGTTTTGAATCTTTGTATGTTAGAATAGAGCTCTGTATGTTACAATATATCAAACTCTGCAAAGCTCAGTAAAAGTCACAGTCCCCAAACCATAAGCTGTAGTGCGTCTTTTGGATGGTGCTTAATAATACGTGTTTAAGTGATTTGGGGTTAATTTGTGCAATCAGTAAAATGGATTGAAACTTCAAGGTGCAGGTGGGAGAATCTAGGAGATCATCTAAATCACAATCCAGGCACAAACTTAATATAATATTTATTCATTAATAGGAAATGAAAATACAGTTTTTGCAATACACTGACACACAGCAAAACTGCGTACCTTCAGCTCCACACGTCTGTACAGTGATGTGATACAAACACAGAACAATTCATCTTAAAAAAATAATTTTGCCAATTGCAATGTTTATTTGAAGTTAAACATTTAACTGTAGTATATTCAGTAAGGCTAAAAAAAAAACTTTAAGAACAACCCGTACCACCATATAAAATGTATTGAGCTATACATTGGATAAAAGCGTTTGCTAAATGACTAAATAAATAAAATAAATGCTGTAGTATTACAAAGTCAAAAGAACTCAGTAGACATGACCATACTCATACTATGAGGTGTAGTGAGTTTTTTGAAGTGTGTTTGATCAATTAAAAGTTAAGGCCAATATTTATAACCATTAAAAATATATTAAAATTATAAAGTGAATCTATACTATGTTCAAGAAGTTTTCGAACTTGTTTTAAAATATTTTTATTTTATGTATATATAAATCAATAAAGTACAAAGTGTACTATTTTCACGCAATACAATATGGAATAAATCAAGGAAATCAGACGCATTTTTAACGACTGAAGTTGCTTCCGCCTGCCGCTGCTTACACTTTTTAGACGCTCCCTTACTTTTCCAGCGCACAGAGAAAGATATTCAGAGGAGACTCAGCGAAAATATGAGAGTAGATCATTAATATTATATATTTCTTGATTAAATTAGTTGTAGCTGTTTGTCAAACATTTCAATATTATTAATTATCTTAGGTTAACATTTTTGCATCCACTGTTGGAAAGATATTGAAAAACAAAGTCCGAATATGTGAATATGAAACCAACTTTACCGCAGTATCTACTACGCGTTCAGATGTACGCCCGGCCACGCGCATGTTTTTGTTCCGGTGTGAGTGTTTTCGGTGGGTATAAGATGGCATTGAGCGAATACGGGGCTCTTTGTAAATGAGTAAGAGATGAACGCGGCTGGATCCAGACTGGCAGACCGCGCGCACAGACGCAGATCGACACTGCGCAGTAAATATCAGCTGGGCTGGGTTCGGGGAGGTTCGGCCGGGTTGTGGAGCCATTGAGACGGATGGTTTAGGAGGAAGAAGTGCGCTGGACCCGCACAGAGGGCCCTCAGCTGCGCACATCAGCTGTTCCGAGCATCCTCGTGTGTTTATTTGAGCTCTCAATTCATCATCACCTTTACTTGGCGGTAAGTTACAACGTTTGTCTCCATACGGGTTTAATTTGGATTAATTGCTAAATGAATAAATGCATTCATATTGTAGTCAATAAAAACATGGTATTGGCATTAGAATCCGCACATCACCGTTTGCTGTTTATACTTATGGAAAAATTAACCAAACAACATGATATTTATATTAAATTTACATTTACTTACACTTTTTTTACATTACCAAAACGTCTAGAATTACATGTCGGATAATCGGTCCCCTAGATGCCACAGGTTAAAGCTACACCTACAGAATAAAATGTACCATAATGTTAACCTGTTGTAATATTCATGCTTTTGTTTCCATATTAATGTGTTAATTACAATACATTTACTATTTTATCAAAGCAATATACATGCCATATTGGCAATCATTTTTTTTGGCAGTAAATCCAAATGAAATCCACACCAAGGTGAACATGTCCATGAAAAACTGTTATAATTCAAGCATTCAAATGCAATGAAAAATGCAGAATAACCAGTATATTCGGTGCACCAGGAAATCTTTAAATTTACTCTATATTTTAGACTGTAAATGTGCCAAGAACTGAATGTCGGATAATATGGCCCTCACAAATGCTACAGGTTCTGGGTGTCTTACAGTTGGTTTAAGGTTGAACACAACAGAAACCTAATGTGCCTAGAATTCAATTCAGTGCTGGGAGAATGTGGCCCCCAAATGGTTCAGGGTTTCATGTGTGCATATGCTTGAACCAACTAGTGACATATATTGTTAGGTTGAGAGCTGGTTATTTTTCTTGCATAGAGTAAATCACTGCCTCACATAATCATCAGATTCATTTGACAGTATTTATGCAGATTTCGTTTGTGTTTATTGCCCAAATTGATTGCAAGTGTGGCATGGGCATTGTAGTGGTTAAAACAATGAAAAATGCAAATGTGTAATAACCAGTGTTTGTTTAGGGTGTTTATTCAGCATTTGTTTTTATACATTAAATCTACATCTGTATTTTATACAATAGGCACAAATATTTGGACCTACTTCAGTAATTCTGTGGTTCAGTGAAGAAACCTCCAAAACAACATTGGCTGTGTAGGGTTTTTGAGTTGAGTCTATATGGTTCTTTAGAGTTGAAAACAGTTTTCGATGTCTCTTTATTCATAACAGCTCTGAGTTCTTTAAAACACCATGGGATGATTTTCTAAAAAGCATAAGAAAATAAAGTTTCCTGTAGAGCCTGAGATGGTTATTTCATGACAACTGGCATTAAAAACCTGTTTTGTTTAAGTTTATTGTAGAACTGAATGTGAGGGAAATTGCACCTGAAACGCCACATGGTCTGGATTTTCCTATTATATATATAGGAAATTCTAACTATAATATATAATAAATATATAGTTTATTGGGATTTTTTTAGATATTGAATCATATAACATGCGCTTTTAGTTGTATTGTGGTTAAAATGTCCAAAAAAAGTCATCCAGACACGCCTAGCAGAAAGTTTCCAAGACTAGTTTTCATCACAAGTAATGAGGTCATACGAAGCTTTGCTTTGAAGAGTAGCTCCAAAATCCCACTTCAGGACTATTTAGACCATCTATGTGATCTGTGGATTAAATGACACAGTTAAAGCTGGTGGCTCAGTCATTAATGCTTCTCCTAGACTCAATTTCAGGATGGCCTGGTTCCCGTTCAATCCAATATTCGCCTCTCTAACAGGCTCAATTGGTTGCATATCCATGTAGATTCATTTCTTAGAGCCGTCCAAGCGTTGCGAAGTATAGTCTGCTTTGCTTGAAATTCCTTAGTGTTCTTTTGGACTTAGAAATTGTTTGATCAAATCATGATGTAAGTATTGATTCATCTCTGTGGGTAATGATGTTATTGGACATTGGATCAGACAGTCTTGGATGAACAGCAGAAGCTAACGGTGGAAACTGATAGAGTCTGACATCATTGGACTGTAATATATGGTTTGAGAGGGCTATAGAGATGAACAGACAATAGAAAGCTTTCAATAACTGTTGAACAGAATCAATTTGGCTTGTACTTTATTGGCATGACAATAGTTAAAACAGTACATTTGTTTGGGTGTATTTACTTTTTGAATTGGCAGAGTAGTTACAATTCGCTGTGGACAAGAGTAAAATTGACTCTTTGTGGTCGAGAGGATGACTAGGTTAGCAAAAATATGATTATTGGAATTTAGTGTGGTTTTACTTCTCTGAGAGTGACATGCATTGATGGGGAATTAATGTAATGTTATTTTGTGATGTTCACCTGTTCTATGTCAGATCAGGTTGTTAAAGCCAAGAAGTCTATCGTTTGGTCGCGCATGTTTAGCTATACTTTTAGTGAGGATTTTGCTTCCCATTTTGATGAGGCTTATAAGTTATTCTCTCTTGACTGTCCCTCAAATAGCTTAGATGCTGAACAGCAACTTATTTTATTTAATTCTGTACTGAAATTTTAGATTCTATTGCCCCATTTTGGAGCAAGCAACTTAAACCTAAGGTAGAACCTAAGGGCCATGAATCCTATCAAAAATACTGTAAATAAGAGTCTTTCTGTTCCATATTTGTTCCAGAATATTTAAAGGATGCTACTGTCAATCCTCTGTTGAAAATAAATCTAACCTTGATGTGACAGTTCTCTCAAATTGGTCTTTAGACCAATTTCTAATTTACCTTTGTAGCGTCTGCGTAGGATCATGCTGGAGTGTTGGACTGTTTATGGCTTAAAAGACCCTTTTAGCCTTTTGACATTTGCATATAAATTACAGTTCTGGTCAGAGACTTTATGTTTGTATAGGGGTTTTAAATTGCCAAATGGTTCTTCGCCGTCCAAAAGATTAGAACCAGCCCCCACGAGAAACCTGGAATCTTCTGATCAAAAACATTCCACAGAGAGCTGTGAATGGCCAAACGAACACTCACACACCCAAACTAACAACACACACACAACAGACATTTCTTTATTTTAGACTATAATTACTCAGTTATAATTGTATCTGGTATATGCATGTGGTGTGTACATTCCCTTGTTAGTTTAGATGAGTTACCACTCGTTATTTGTTTTAGTTAAAGCCATAAAACACTTATATTAAGGTGTATGTGTGTATCTTTGGTTTATTCTATTCCAGATTATTGTTTCTTGGTATCAATGTCACCCGTTCTTCATTTCTCGGACAATGACGTACAGTATGTGATTGTGAAACGCATCATATGACTCGCACGATATTTTGGGTTAAAACTACGGATTTTCCAGACCGGCCATAAAGCATGCAAATGAGCCATAAACAAGAGACATAGAAATTTTCTCCCGCTCAAAATTCATGACTCTTATTGGCCAGTACACACAGAATAGGAATTCTCAAAAGAGATTAGCCCGGAATAAACTTTGCTCAGAAATTTTTTCTTCGTTTGAGACAACACCTTTCAGGTCTCTCAAGACCTTCCTCTTGAGTTTTCTTTTCCGGCAGTTTTCACTTTCAAGTAACGTTAGTCGCTGTGTACTTCTTCTTCAGAAGAACCAGAAGTAAAAACTTCCAGCTGACTCCTCACAAACTAATCAAAAGACCTCCGTTATCTACCGCATCAGGACTCTTTTTTCAGCAATCGAAAAACCAATGCAAGTAACCGCTTAAAATTATTCAGATGCGTGTTTAAGGTTCAGACCTTTTTAAGGTGATTATTGGATTCTTTGTTGATTTTCAAAGGTTGTGGTTAAGTGAGGTGAAATACTGCCATTCTTTTTCTATTCTCTATCTTTTCCTTACTTTGTTTCATTCTGTGTATATATGTTTTAGTTAGTTATATGTTAGATATAGTTTCATTTTATTAAATCCCTTATATTCACAACGAATTGTCTCTGTTTACTGTTCACAGTTCCAAGTCAATGAATGTTTGAACCTTTGCTACATTTGGCTAAGAATTACTGCTAGCACTGCACAAAGAAGGACAGTTTATTGTTCCGTGGCCAGAAAATAAATATTCCTTGAATTGATAAATGATTATATTGTCTGCTCGGTGGACGGACAGATCAAATGATTGTAATATTGATTCTGCTACAGTTAATTCGAAGATATAATCTAAATATTATTAAACACAACCAGTTATGATTCGTCATAAATATTCCCCTTTTTAGAGCTAATAAATAATAATAAACGTTACACCTTTTATTTCTAAAATCCTTGAGAAGGTAGTTTCTGTTCAATTATTAATTTTTTTTAGAGTCGAATCAAGTCTTTGAATCTTAACAGTCTGGTTTTAGGAAACATCACAGTATGGAGTCAGCTCTTTTAAGAGTGTCAAATTATGTTTATAAATCATATTAGATTCTGGGAACTCTGTACTACTTCTGCTGTTGGATTTGAGGGCGGCCTTTGATACAGTCGATCATGATATTCTTATTTCTCGTCTTGAACACTGTGGGGGTATGCACAGAACTGGTTCTAATCCTATTTGAACAATAGAACATTTTCTGTTTATATAAATGAATGTTTATCCTCCAAAGCACGTTTACCTGGTTCCCCAAGGATCTATTCTTGCCCCCAATTTTTCCCTTATATATGCTCCCTTTGGGCACAATTTTTTAGAAAACACAGAGTATTATTTCCTTTTTATGCAGACGACACTCAAATATATGTGCCCATCTAGCATAATGACAATGCTGGACTGTGTGCTTTAATTGCCTGTTTGTCAGACATTAAGGCATGGATGTCCAAAAATTTCTTAAACTTAAGCAAGAGTAAGACTGAGGCAATTGTGTTTGGACCTTTAGCTGTCTCTGGCAGCTTAAATCAAGAGTTGGGCACATGGGCAGCTTAGCTGCTTATGCAAAGCCATCTGTTAAAAACTTAGGTGTTGTCTTTGACTCTGCCCTGTTATTTGATAAGCAGGTAAATGCAGTAGTGTTACCCACAATAAAAATGCAGCCTATATGAATACACACAAATATAAACACTGAAATTCATAATATTGCAGTAAGACAAAGATAATAAATACAGTATGATATGATAAGTTAAAAGAGTTTATAGAAACACAAACATCTACATGGCATTGTCCTGATGCTTCCCCTTTAAGAAATCCACATGTAGTGCGTGTACAGCTGTAGCGCGTATCATTTGTAAAGTAACAGTCAAAGAGGAGAAGAAGCTGAGAAATTGAGTGATTAATGTTGTTTATCTTGTTAAAAGTTGATTTAAAGATGCTAAAGAGGAAGAAATTATAATACTTGTCTGGATTCAGTTTTGGGTAAACGACATCTGTTGGTGAGTTGTTTGATTGTATTTGCTGTTTAGCACAGGAGTTCGCTGTTATGGCGAAAGCTATGAATATGAAATATTAATGTATGCTGTCTATAATGTAATTTCATTGTATAAAACACTGGAGTATTGAGTACAAAATGCCTGTTCTGCCACCATTTTGAGCTGTTTGAATAATAGTGGTGACGTTGTGCTTTTTTTTGAATAGCGTTATTTTAATTATTTGTATTGATGGAGTAATATGATGTTCTTATGGCCTGTTGTGCAGGTCAGGTTTTATGTTTCAGTTAAAAAGTTTGATGTGGGACAAAGAATCCTCTGATATTTGTGTGAGTGCGTGGAGAAGACGTGCATAACGAGAACTAAGATGGCGAGCCAACCCCAATTGTGAATTTAATCTCTTCATTAACGAGAGGACCTGGGTTTCCTGGTAACCAACTGACAGAGCGTTAGGAGTGATTGCTTTATTTGAAATAGATCGGGTACAATATTTTTCCTACTTTTTCTGGGTTTCCCTGAACTGAATTGAATCTGAAAGGTTTTTTTTTTCTTTCTTTTTTTTTTAGACATTACACACAAATTGAGCTTTATTACAAAGGAACTGAACTTTATTACATAGGAACTGAATTTTATGACAGAGGAACTGAACTTTAATACACACAAACTGAACTTTATTACATTTATTGCATGAACTGAAAAGTATCATACACCTCAAAGTGAATTTAAACTGAGTTGTGCCAAAATCTTTATATTGATGTGTGTTTGCTTTGCCTTGAGTACAACAAAGTTGTTCTTTCACCTGTGAAGAAAAAGGATTAATACAGAAAAAAAGAAATAGATTTAATCCTAATTATTATTAACTAACTAAACTAATCATCCAGCCTGGGCGGATTTGCTCAATTAAATTACTGCAAATTTAGAAAAAAAGGGAAAGAGTGTGTTTTACTTACCTTTTGTTACTTCTTATTTATTGATCCAA
The DNA here is from genome assembly GCA_018155175.1 of Sinocyclocheilus anophthalmus. Classification (NCBI taxonomy): domain Eukaryota; kingdom Metazoa; phylum Chordata; class Actinopteri; order Cypriniformes; family Cyprinidae; genus Sinocyclocheilus; species Sinocyclocheilus anophthalmus. The sequence goes on from JADLZN010000511.1 coordinate 194,899, forward strand.
TCAAGTGTTTGCTGTGTTATAGTAAAGTATTATTTTTATATTCAACCTCTGGTCTCCTGTATAAGTGTTATATCTTCCTCCCCCTGAGTCTAGAACTGGTCCAGTGGATAGTATTTGCATTGGAGGACACAAGTGCTACATAGTAATTGGCGAGCCAGCCAGGAGTGGCCAATGCAGATATAAAAATAATAACCACAGACCAGATAACAGAATTGCTCATGCTTCATGATAGAAGTAGTTCAAACAAGCACTGTAAAAATCAATTTTTTTTGTAAAAAAAACCTCAATTATAATTAGTGGGGTAGTTGGCACAGAAGCAGATGAAGAAGTATATGAAGAAGTATATAACTCAGTGTAGGTCTATTCATAGGATAATTCCAGTAGATTCCCTTGAGTCAGAGACAGACAAGCAAGTCATAGTAGAATATGCATATGGCACAGCTGTGCAGTCCCTTTCATCTATATTGCCATACAAGTTTCACAAATTCCATGTTAAGTCCCAAACTGACATTACCACATTAGGTCTTTAGCCAGCACCTATACCTGTAGTCAGTAAGGCAGTCACACAGACCTACAGTGGGTACGGAAAGTATTCAGACCCACTTACATTTTTCACTCTTTGTTATATTGCAGCCATTTGCTAAAATCATTTAAGTTAATTTTTTTTCCTCATTAATGTACACACAGCACCCCATATTGACAGAAAAACACAGAATTGTTGACATTTTTGCAGATTTATTAAAAAAGAAAAACTGAAATATCACATGGTCCTAAGTATTCAGACCCTTTGCTCAGTATTTAGTAGAAGCACCCTTTTGATCTAATACAGCCATGAGTCTTTTTGGGAAAGATGCAACAAGTTTTTCACACCTGGATTTGGGGTTCCTCTGCCATTCCTCCTTGCAGATCCTCTTTAGTTCTGTCAGGTTGGATGGTAAACTTGGTGGACAGCCATTTTTAGGTCTCCAAAGATGCTCAATTGGGTTTAAGTCAGGGCTCTGGCTGGGGCCATTCAAGAACAGTCACAGAGTTGTTTTGAAGCCACTTCTTCGTTATTTTAGCTGTGTGCTTAGTGTCATTGTTTTGTTGGAAGGTAAACCTTCGGCCCAGTCTGAGGTCCTGAGCACTCTGGAGAAGTTTTTCGTCCAGGATATCCCTGTGCTTGGGATTCATCTTTCCCTCGATTGTAACCAGTTGTCCTGTCCCTGCAGCTGCAAAACACCCCCACAGCATGACGCTGCCACCACCACGCTTCACTGTTGGGACTGTATCGGACAAGTGATGAGCAGTGCCTGGTTTTCTCCCCCATACCGCTTAGAATTAAGACCAGAGAATCTTATTTCTCACCATTCTTGGAGTCCTTCAGGTGTTTTTTTTTTTAGCAAACTCCATGCGGGCTTTCATTTGTCTTGCACTGAGGAGAGGCTTCCGTCGGGACACTCTGCCATAAAGCCCCGACTGGGGGAGGGCTGCAGTGATGATTGACTTTCTACAACTTTCTCCCATCTCCCGACTGCACCTCTGGAGCTCAGCCACAGTGATCTTAGGGTTCTTCTTTACCTCTCTCACCAAGGCTCTTCTCCCCGACAGCTCAGTTTGGCCGGACTGCCAGCTCTAGGAAGGGTTCTGGTCGTCCCAAACTTCTTCCATTTAAGGATTATGGAGGCCACTGTGCTCTTAGGAATCTTAAGTGCAGCAGAATTTTTTTTTTTTGTAACCTTGGCCAGATCTGTGCCTTTTTCCACAATTCTGTCTCTGAGCTCTTCATGCAGTTCCTTTGACCTCATGATTCTCATTTGCTCTGACATGCACTGTGAGCTGTAAGGTCTTATATAGACAGGTGTGTGGCTTTCCTAATCAAGTCCAATCAGTATAATCAAACACAGCTGGACTCAAATGAAGGTGTAGAACCATCTCAAGGATGATCAGAAGAAATGGACAGCACCTAAGTTAAATATATGAGTGTCACAGCAAAGGGTCTGAATACTTAGGACCATGTGATATTTCAGTTTTTCTTTTTTAATAAATCTGCAAAAATGTCAACAATTCTGTGTTTTTCTGTCAATATGGGGTGCTGTGTGTTCATTAATGAGGGAAAAAAATTAACTTTAAATGATTTTAGCAAATGGCTGCAATATAACGAAGAGTGAAAAATTTAAGGGGGTCTGAATACTTTCTGTACCCACTGTACCTCTTTGAGTTGAAAGAGATAGAAAAACAGACTGGAGATTTAGTGGCTGTCCTCAGAGAATAACTCTCTGTCATCAGTGAAGCTGTTGAACTGGATAACACAGAAACCCATAATAATGGAATCAGACCAAACTCAGCTAATATCTCAAGAGTGGCATATTCCAGGAGCTGTTGCTGAGGTTAGCCCTCTACCTAGCACAGACCACCAGCCATACATTCAGCAGAAATGTAGCTGGTCTCCATCAAAGACATCCTCTGAAAAAATACACAGCCTGCATCGAACCTTTCTGACGTCAATCCACCTGAAGTACAGAGAGTAATTGTTGAACACATAGTAAGAAACAAAGAGTCTGCTATGCAAGTACATGCACCCCTAAGGCTTCGACCATTCTCTGGGCGTTACCCTCACCCAAACAATGTTTTACCAATTACCAAGTAACCTTTAAACTGCAAGTGATGCTTCGTTGTGAAAGCATAACTACTTTGTTTGGTCTTCCAAAAAGGACACGACTAGAAATCAGTGGTATTTACAACACTGTTACAGAACAGTTCAACCCAAATATTAAGATGTGGGCAGCACATTTAAAAAAAATTGAGGACTGTTTCCTGATTCTGGTAGAGTAACTACAATGCCGGCTGTTCTGACTCACAGGACTGTAAGTACGTTTTTTATATTTAAAAAATTTGCCACTGACGATTCAAACAAGTTTTTGAGCATTGTAGAGTAGCGCTTGTTTGTCATTTCTCCGATCACAAATGCAGACATAGTTTTATGTTTACACGGCGTGATTCACGCAACCTTACAGACAGTACTAAATTCTATAAATCAATAATTATGTCCCCACTGGATGCAACAAAAGCCTAGTTTATAATGGGTTTTTAATGTTTTTGAATCGTCGCTCCGGCCGAACATGGCATCAACAGTATAGTAAGGGGCGTAACATTTCCGTCACACGCTTGAGGTTTTCGGCCAATCACAACGCACTGGATAGCTGGCCAATCACAGCACACCTCGCTTTTCAGACCGATGAGCTTTGAAAAATCGACAAGTTTCAGAAAGGCGGGGCATAGAGGAGAAAATAATGTACAGTATGTGGAAAATAATGTGTTTTTTGAACTTTAAACTGCATAAACACATTTCATTACACCAAATACACAAAATAATGTTCTTTTTAGCAACATCATATGACCCCTTTAAAATACAACGAAAATTACAGTGCAACTCCCCTGAGTGCAATTTTAAAAACACATAATACAACATTAAAAACACAATAGGACATTACATAATAAATTACTAAAAGTAAAAGGAGCATAAAAATATAAATACAAATATAACAACATGACCATAAATAATTAATTCATTGTTGGATTATTTATTGTTCTTATGGCCCATGGGAAGAAACTGTCTCTGAGTCTAGAGGTCTGAGTCTTAATCGATCTGAAGCGCCTACCTGAGGGCAACAGATCAAATATGTGGTGGGGGCTGGATGGGAGGAGTCTGACATGATGGACCTGGCCCTCTTGAGGCACCGGGAGCTGGAGATCTCCTCTAGGGAGGGCAGAGGGCAACCGATAATCTTTTGAGTTAATGACCCTCTGTAATGACTTCTTGTCTCCAGCTGAACTCCCAGCATACCACACCGTGATGGAATAAATGAACACACTCTGGATAGTGGACTGATAAAAGGACACCAGCAACCTTTGTTCCAACCCACTTTTCCTGAGTACTCTCAGAAAGTGAAGGCGCTGCTGGGCCTTCTTTATCAGTGCGGAGATGTTGATGGTCCAGGAAAGAGTCTCTGAAATATGTACTCCAAGGAACTTAAATGCTGTGACTCTCTCTACACAATCTCCATTTATGTAGAGGGGGGCATGGTCCCCCCTGTTTTTCCTAAAGTCAATGATGACCTCCTTGGTTTTTGTGGTGTTTAACTGAAGATGATTTACTGTGCACCAATCTGTTAGATGACACACCTCTTCTCTATATGCTGTCTCATCCCCTCCTGAAATAAGACCGACCACTTTCGTATCATCTGTAAACTTTATAATTTTATTTGTGGGGTGGGTTGGAACACAGTCGTAAGTATAGAGAGCGTACAGGAGCGGACTCAGCACACAGCCCTGGGGTGAGCCGGTGCTGAGTGTGAGGGAGGAGGATACATGAGAGCCAAATTTCACAGTTTGTGGTCTATTGGTTAAGAAATCCTTTATCCAGGCACAAGTAGAAGGTGGAAGCTGCAGATCTAGTAATTTATTGATCAGGATATCAGGAATGATGGTGTTAAAGGCTGAGCTATAATCTATGAAAAGCAGCCTTAAATAGTTTCCTGCATGCTCTAGGTGACTGAGTGCAGTGTGGAGGGCAATGACAATGGCATCCTCTGTGCAGCGGTTTGCCCTATAGGCAAACTGATAGGGATCAAATGACGGAGGGGGGCAGGCCTTAATGTGGCGTAAGACCAGTCTCTCAAAGCACTTCATCAACACTGATGTTAGAGCAATAGGCCTAAAGTTATTCAAGCTGCAGTCTGTGGTTGTTTTAGGGACAGGGATGATAACAGACAATTTTAGGCAGGTAGGGATGATGACATCAAACCCCAGTGTAAAGCTGAGCCAAACCTTGGTAGCTTCGAAATAAGAGCAGCTAAGAGAAAAGCAGCTAGCATTGGACATTGAGAACGGAGTTTCAAAGCCTGATCATTTAAACTAGCTTCAGTTCCGGTTGAGGGACAAACAGGGACTGAAACTCAAGCAAAGTGCCCCACAAAGAAACGTTGTTCATCTTATGCAAACTCCCACAGTAAAGAACAGCTAGTAACCCTACCAAAAAGTTTAATTGGGGCCAAGTGGTACTGCACAAGTGACTGTGGATAAAATACTTTGTAGCTGTTTGTTAGATACAGGCTCTCAAGTGACAACAATTCACAATTCTTTCTATCAGGAGAACCTGTCTCATCTACTGATTAAATCATTAAACAACCTACTCGAAGTGGAGGGAGCTAATGGTAAAGGTGCCCCTTACATTGGGTATGTTGAGATCAAGTTCTCTAAGAGTTTGTTAGGAAAATACATCAAAGTCCCCACATTAGCCCTGATTGTGCCTAATATGTGTTCCACTCTGTCATCAGTTTTAATAGGTACCAACACTCTGGATGCCCTTTATGAACAATTTGCAGATGCTGCACTTCAAGACTGATTCATTACCTTATGGCTTCAAAGCTGTCTTAAAGACTCTTGAAGTCACGAAAAAATGGTTTGTTGATTCCAGTCTGGGAGAGGTGAGACTACACAGCAGTGGGTCTGAGACCATCAAGGCTGGTCAGATCCAAGTTCCGAAAGGAACAGTGAATTACAGGGTACCAAATGCAGGAAGTTGGGCAATGGTAGAGTCACCAAAATCAGCTCCCTTGCCAGGTGGCATGCTGGTAACAGATAGCATAGCAAGTCTACCACCTAAGCTGCCACGGTGCGTACCGGTCATTCTGAAAAACAAGTCAGACCATGACATTACCTTGTCTCCAAAGGCAGTGATAGCAGAGATTCATACCATCAAGAGTGTTGAGTCCATTGAATCTTCCATGTCAGACTCCCAAACAAAGCTTGATCACAGACCAAAACTCAGCTATGATTTTGGAAACTCTCCAGTACCCAGAGAGTGGAAAGAGGATAACTAAAAGATTGAACTCCATGCCTGAAATATTTGCACAGCACGAGCTTGACTTCGGGAGCACTGATAAAATTAAACATCGTTTATAACTCAGTGATGAGACTCCATATAAGCACAGAGCGAGACCTATACACCCTCAAGATATAGAAGCTGTGCGTGTCCATCTTCAACAAACAACTTCTTGATGCAGAAGTCATCCGTAAATCTGAATCCCCTTTCTCTTCACCGATTGTAGTCGTCAAGAAAAAGAATGGTGACGTTAGACTCTGCATAGACTACAGAAATCTGAACCTTCAAACAGTAAAGGATTCATAAGCCTTACCCAATTTGGAAGAAGAAGCTGAGAAATCGAGTGATTAATGTTGTTTAGCTTGTTAAAAGTTGATTTAAAAGATGCTAAAGGGGAAGAAATAATACTTACCTGGTCTGCATCCTAAACGGAACAGTTTTGGGTAAACAACAATGTTGAACTGATTGCATTTGCTGTTTAGCACAGGAGTCCGCCATTACATGGCAAAAGCTATGAATATGTATTGTTTAACAACTGATATTAATTAAATATTAATGTATTCTGTCTATAATGAAATTTCATTGTATAAAACACTGGAGTGAGTACAAACACTAGTGAGTACAAAATGCCTGTTCTGCCACCATTATGAGCTTTTTGAATAATAGTAGTGAAGTTGCGCTTATGGTTTTGTATAGCGTTATTTTAATTATTTGTATTGATGAAGTAATATGATGTTCTTATGGCCTGTTGTGCAGGTCTGGTTTTATGTTCCAGTTAAAAAGTTTGACGTTGGACAAAGATTCTTCTGTGATATTTGTGTGAGTGCATGGAGAAGACATGCATAACAAGAGAACTAAGATTGCGAGCCAACCCCTATTGTGAATTTCATCTCTTCATCAGCGAGAGGACCTGTTGCGTTTCCTGGTAACCAACTGACAGAGCGTTAGGAGTGATTGCTTTATTTGAAATAGATCGGGTACAATCTTTTTCCTACTTTTTCTGCGTTTCCCTGAACTGAATTTGATCTTTTTTTTTTACATTACACACGAACTGAACTTTATTACAAAGGAACTGAATTTTATTACAAATGAACTGAACTTTATACACACAAACTGAAATTTATTTCTCACAAACTGAACTTTATTACATTTATTGCATGAACTGAAAAGTATCATACACCTCAAAGTGAATTTAAACTGAGTTGTGGTATCAAATTATTCATATTGATTAATATTTTATTGTTTTGTGTTGTAATGTGATTGTGTTTGCTTTGCCTTGAGTACAACAAAGTTGTTCTTTCAGCTGTGAAGAAAAAAGGGTTAATACAGAAAAAAATAATTGATTTAATCCTAATTATTTTTAACTAACTAAACTAATCATCCAGCCTGGGCGGAATTGCTAAATTAAAATACTGCTAATTTTGGAAAAAAAGAAGAAAAAAAAGGGAAAGAGTGTTTTACTTATCTTGTGTCTTATTTATTGATCCAAACAATTGGTTTGTGTTTGCCGTGTTATAGTAAAGTATTATTTTTATATTCAACCTCTGGTCTCCTGGATAAGTTTTATATCGTCCTCCCCTCCGTTCCGAGTCCTAGAAATAGTTATTTGCATTGGAGGAACGCAGGCTACAATATTCATCGTTTTTTTTTTCCCACTTATACACGGCCACAAGTAACACTTTTTAACCCATGCTTTAAAACCCATCCGGAGAGTACTACCTGCATTTAATTATTTCTCGTCTAGACGCAGCAATTCATCTATGTAGGTATTGGTCATTCCTATTATGAACCGCTTGCAACCGTCCAAAATGCAGCGCTACGGTCACTTCTTACTGGCACCTATAATATGAGCCCATTTCCGCCGTCTTAACTATCGTCTCTGCATTGCTAGCTATTTAGATAGAGTTTAAGATTTTACCTCTTTGTTTAGGCCTATACTGCTTAAATGCCACCTGCTGGCATACCGTCTATTTTCTCTACTTGTGCTGGTTACAGATTCTGTCATTGAATGGATTTTACGTCATCAAATCGAAAGTCATGCGAATGTTCCCAGAGCATTGATAAAAAGAAAGGAACCAGGCTTTTGCCATAGCCGGCGCTAGTTTGTGGTGCCTCCTTATCTATTCGGATATCTCTACAGAACTCTGTGTAAGTAAACTTAAAAAACCCACCTTTTAATTTGTGAGCATCCTGAGCTTGTTTTCCTCTGTATGTACTGCTGTATTTATGTTTCTTTGCATGACGTTTTATTTGTTTTGATTTGATTTTTTTTTATTTGGTTTACAATTTTTTGTACAAGCACATGGTCAGCGACTGTTGGTTTTATTAGCTAATAAATAAGCTAAACTAACGAAACATTTAAAGTTACAGTTTATGAAACTCTATTGGATAAAGTCACCATTCAAATCATTCACAGCCCATTTTACTTCTGTAAGATGTTGAATTTAGTAATGAACATGCTGAAAAAAAGGCCTCAGTGAGTTGAAGGAGGTTTGTTTTATAGGAATGTTTTTGATGAAAGACACATTTTTTTTTATTTGTGCATAGCATGCCTTAAACAGTTTGTACAATCAGGAACCGTTATTAGAGTTGCTGAAAGTCCTTGGTCAAACTATGTGAATGAAGTATTACAACTTTTTCCCCCTTTTAATTCCATCTTTCTGTCTATCGTCCCTTTGTCAAGTGTTTTTGTCAAAGTATGTAAGTGAAACCAACTAACCCTGTCTAGTGGCATTATTGTTACCTGACCTTGCCTTATTACTCCAGAACCATGTGTGACATCTAATCAGGTGCTGCTGTGTCACATTTATAGAGCTTTATTTATTGGCTTTTAGTACTGATAAATACTACCGTTCAAAAGTTTGAGGTCCGTAAGATTTTATTTTATGTATTTTTTTTTTTTTTTAAAGAAGGTGCATTGAATTGATCAAAAGTGATGTTAAAGACATTTCTACATTGTACTAATATTTCACAGTATTACAGTTTTTTACTGTATTTTTAATCAAATAAATGCAAATGCCTCTGTGAGCATAAAACACTTTTATTAAAAGCGTAAAAAAATGTGTTGTTTTGTTTGGTTAAAAACTCAGATTTACATGCAAGATTGTGCTTATATTGTCTGATGATTTATCTTGTTTCTCCTGGTGAGAACAAATCTCTCAGTCATAAAGACAATAATAGGAAAAAAGCCTTTCCTGTGATGAGTTTGAGATTGTCAGATGTGCCCGTTGCCTCATGAGATGATTTATTCTGCTTTGAAACAAATATCTGGTATATTTAATTTAAGAAGGTAAAAATAGGTCATAGAGTATAAAATAATAACAGTTAAAATAAGATTTTTTTTTTAAAAAGTGAATATGCATAATTCATAATCTGCGTGTAATCACTGAGCATTTTTCATATTGCGTATAATTTTTTAAGTGTAGTATTAAAATAGTTTTTATGCAGTATATGTAGCCGGTGTTCAAGCATATGTTAAATGTTTTTGATTGTCTGAGGTGAAAAGCGCTTTAGGTTTTCTTGATTTTAATTGCTGTAAACATAGTGGAATACTGCCTGAAGCTGTGAACCTGTCACTAACCCATAAACCTTAATGAACACGCTGCTGTGAACCACTTGTTGCTCCTTTTAGCCATGAATAATGAGACTACAAACGATAGCTGGATGTTTTTTTAAAGAATTTTTCATTCAGTACTAATGACAGAGTTCTTCGGTCTCTCGAAGAGTTGCTTTCTCTAAACTATATTATTTCTTCAGTAGTCCTGTTTGTTCTACCGGAACGAACTCGAACACTATTCTTTGTCGCTGTCTTCTTTTGTTCCGTACAATCCTCTCTCACCACATATCACCAACTTTGTACAAGTTGGGTTATTAATGTGAACAAACTCTCAACCAATCACCATACATTTTCACTTACCTACTTAAATAATTCAGAATGCAAAGTTCATGTTCATACATTTACTCAGCCCCCACCCCCACTTTCTCAAACCTGATGAACTTTTATTGTTCGTCTTTGGGAATGCGCACAATGAAGAAATTTTGAAGCAAGTTGGATCCGCACAGTTTGATCGAGCTACTCTAGTTGCTTCTCATAGTATCGTGGCCACCAAGCAACACAGGGGGGGGTTAGTTAACCTAGGTTTGACACTGAGGATTGTCTACATGCTCCATAACGGAGAACTACTCCTCTTTAACACTTATGAAAGGCAATAATTGTATATATAACAAAACATCAATACATTGGGATTAACTTCATTTAACACCATATTCCAATCAGGGTAACTTTCTCATCTTGTACTTTTAGTCTTCCTTGACTGCCTCACAATTACACTAAAACTCGTAAATTCAAAATTTCGAATTGTGCGGAACAAACCACTAAGCTTAAGAAAATTGCGACCACCAGGCGAACAAATTTACAAACAGTGCAAACACAAAAAGTTTAAATAAAAAAAGCCAATGAACCAGGACCTTTTTAAAAGCCTTATGTCCTAAAACTCTACACATTTATTCGTTAAAAATACAACACACTGGTGTTGTTGCGACTGATTATGTGGCTTACAAATTCGCGCTGGTGGCCTGCTGCGTTTAATTTTGCTGGGATGAAGTCTTGTGTCCCCTGCTATTCCCTTGCTGTACAACTGTTGGTGGAAGTGTAACATTCCCTTCGGCATCAATGCTTCATCAAGTCTCCCAGTTAGTTTCTTCTAATTGTTATGTGCATACCTGGTCTTCTCTGTCCACCTACCCGCGCGCCAAGTCTGGCGGTTGTACCCGCGACAGACCTCTCTCCGCGCTCGTGTCTCCCCGCACACACACCACACACACACACACACCACCACACACACACACACACACACACACACACACACACACACACACACCACACAACACACTTATATCATCTGTACCCCGAACTAGAAGATGCCAGCGGGCCTAGGTCATCCCAAACTGGCAGATTCACACTGATGTGGCATTTATCAGTCTTATTTGTCAAAACATGACAAAATGTTTGTCTGATAAACCTAGATGACCTTTATTGACTTACTAGTCAAAAGTATTCAACAGCAGACGATAAAACAGCCAGATGACTTTTGCACATTAAGTCAGCCTTGAGACATTTTGTTGCTCAGAAGTTTCTCTTTTTTTAGCTCAGGAGACTTTCAAGGTTGTTTCACAAGTGTCAGTTTTGTCTCAGGTTGTCAGATGTGCCAATTGGTTGTGGTTATTGCGTCATGAAATGATTTATTCTGCTTTGAAACAAATTTCATTTCATTTAAAGAAGGTAAAAATAAATAACTGAAATATAAATAATCCACAATTTATTTTTTGAATTTCATTTTTTGAAACATCAAATTTAAAAGGGTCATATGATGCGATTTCAATTTTTCCTTTCTCTTTGGAGTGTTACAGGCTCTTGGTGCATAAAGAAGATCTGTAAAGTTGCAAAGACTAAATCCTCAAATCCAAAGAGATATTCTTTATAAAAAAGTTAAGAGTCAGCCACACCTACCTAAAACGGCTCATTCTAACACGCCCCCACATATCTATGTCACAATGTGGGAAAATTTGCATAACGCCGCCCAAATGTTCACACAAAGAAAGAAGGCGTAATTTTTATTCTTGCTGTTGCCGCCGCTGCCATGTTGTGGAGTCGCTGTGTGTTTCGTTGTGAAAGCGAAACTACTTCGTTTGGCCTTCCAAAAGAAGACTAGAAATCAGTGTTAAGTTGTATTTACAACACTGTTCTAGAACATTTCAACCCAAATATTCAGATTTGTGCATCACATTTTATGGAGGATGAGGACTGTTTCCTGAACCAGTAGCCTACAATGCGTCTGTGGCACAAAGGCTGTTTCTATAAAGTTGGGCAGTTCCAACTTTGCAAGGACAGTCTGGCGCTTCTGACTCACAGCATGTAAGTATGTTTTTTATATTTAAATCATTTGCCAATGATGATTCAAATGCGAGTTTTGAGCCGTGTAGAGTAGCGTTTGTAGTTCGTAATTTCTCTGATCACAAATGCAGAAATTGGTTTATGTTTACGCGGCACGATGCAACACAACACGTAAAAAGACCGTATAATACTCATAGCAGTAATTCTTTCCCCACTGGATCAAACTGCCTCATTTGTAATTGTTATTATGTTTGTCTTTGTCCTGCTGGGAGACTGCAATCAACAGTATGGTAAGGGGCGTAATATTTCTGTCAAACGCTTGAGGTATTCGGCCAATCCCAACGCCCTGGATAGCTGGCCAATCCAAACACACCTGCCTTTTTCATAACATGAGCTTTGTAAAAATCGACGAACGACGTTTCAGACCGGCGGCATAAGGAAGAAACAATAATGTACATTCTATGAAAAATGTTTTTTTTGACCCTGACACCGCTAAACATTGCATTACACCAAACACACAAAATAATGTTCTTTTATGCAACATCACGACACTTGAAGTGATATACATGACTATGAATATTGGAGCACATATAATAAATATGACTACAGTAGAGTAAATGAATGTGGGATAACATTTACATAACATGTCTTTGGAGAAGAATTATAGAAATTGTGAGTTGAATGAAATATCTGCGTTAGATTTGCAGACTTTATCTTGGAAATCTGAGCACAGTCTTTGAAACATTTGTTAGATATTTTCGGAACTGTGAGATTGCTATCTCCAAAAGTCCTCTTGTTCTCAATTTTTCTAATTGCCTTTCAAAGCGTTGAGATACTTAGGATTACATTTTTTATTAGTTTTCATTATATCTATATATATATCGAGATATATAATATATCTATAATATAGTTGTCTCGGGGGGTGTATGCGCGGGGTTTAATTTAGTTTAAATAAGTTTAAGGTTATTTGATTTGATTTCAGTTCAAGTTTATTATTTTGAATAACTGAAATGTATTTTATGGTTTTAGGTGGTTGTCACAGTACTGTAAGAGCCCCTGTAAGCGGTGAGAAAGAGATCTCCTTGTGTATTTCATAGGGGGACCCTCTATTCTATTCGCAGTTACCAGGTGTGATGTTTTGTTGATCGCACATATAGCAAATCTGTAACAAATCTTACAGATGAGTCAGTCAGTCTGTCATGCTAACCATATGTGACTCTAACAGTATGCCTTAATACACGAACATTAATCCCAGAAAGCATGTGGACATGCTCACATTAGCCTATTGTTTGACGCGAAAGCCAGCGGCAGGCAGAAACCCTGCTTAGAGATTCAGTGCTTTGCCTCGATGGGCCGGGATAGCTGGCTCATCTATAAATAGCGTCCCCCCAGCTCGTATAATAACGTGAAATGATACCAGGTGTGGGGCTGTCGTGGTTTGAGGGGGTGGCGTGTTGGGTTCGGTCCTGTGGCTTGAGTTAATCGACACTTGATTCTCTGTTCGGGTAATGTACAGGCATGAAAGTTGTACGAGAAGCAGTGCTATCTGTTGTTGCTGTGTATTTTAAGCTCGTTCTAGTTTATTAACTAGATAATGATACGCTCATTGCTGTTTGATCGAGCGCTGTGGGTTAGCAACGATGGGTATCGTGAAAGTGCTATACCAATAATCGTGGAAGGGAGTGTGGCAGTGTGTATTCGTGGAACGGGACGGTGTATGTTATGCAGTGTTGGGGACCCTGGTTGTGGGGGGGGAAAAAGAATTTTGAGTCTTTGGGTCTTAGCTGCTGTCAGACAGCGCAAACTAAAGGAATGGTATTGCATAGTAAGGGACATGAAAATGGGTGTCAATTTCTTTGAATGCAAAGGGGAAACTTAAGTACAGCTTAGCATATGTAAGTGCATAAGGCGATAGTGTCTGTGAAATGGTAAAGGTACTGCTAAATGTGGCAGTATTGAGTGTCATGGCTATGGGAAACTTTGAGGTCATGTTAGTCAACGGGGTAGTGACAAGGTTGTAATGAGGGGCAAGGGTGTATATGACGATGTAAGACCTTGGAAAGGGCATTCGTGACAATCATAATAGTGATAGAGCATCATAGTATTATAGGTAAAAGTAATCAATACTTCAGTGTTTCAACACACCTTCAATAGTGGACTTGTGTAAAGCATGGGCAAGATGAATAAATAGGAATTTAAACGGACGTTCCAGCAAAACCTGCACGTTTTTATTAGGCCTTAAGTTTATTTAAGATGATATTAGCGGCAAGTACGTTAGGCTTGTACATCAAATAGGCTGGGGCTTTCCGAATCACTCGAGAGCTTTGATTGCCAGGTATTCCACATACGATGATTTGTTTTCGGTGACAGAAGCTGCCACAGTGGAACAGAGCAGGTGACAGTAACAAAAAACAGCAGATAGCTCAAAATAAAAGAACAATAAATAGGAATAAAAATAATATAAAATAAATTGACAATTGTTGTGCATGTAATACAATAGACTTTTTTTTTGTATGTACAGGTACTGTATAGTATGTGCAAATTTGAGGTGTAGACTGAGCATGAGTGTTAGATAAATAAGTGTATGAGTGAATGAATAATGTGTGTTCCACAGTTATTGTTAAGGGTTCATGAGATGGATTGCCTGAGGGAAGAAACTTTTCCTGTGTCTGGCCGTTCTGGTGCTAAGAGCTCTGTAGCGTCGACCAGATGGCAACAGTTCAAAGAGGGAGTGTGCTGGATGTGAGGGATCCAGAGTGATTTTGCTAGCCCTTTTGCTCACTCTGGATGAGTACAGTTCTTGGAGAGAAGGGAGGGTTTTACCAATGATTCGCTCAGCAGTCCGGACTAACCTCTGAAGTCTTCTGAGGTCAGATTTGGTAGCTGATCTGAACCAGACAGTTATTGAAGTGCAGAGGACAGATTCAGTGATGGCGGAGTAGAACTGTTTCAGCTGCTCCTGTGGCAGGTTGAACTTCCTCCGCTGGCGAAGGAAGTACAACCTCTGCAGGGCCTTTTTAACATTGAAGTCTATGTGAGTGTCCCACTTCAGGTCCTGAGAGATTGTGGTGCCCAGGAACCTGAATGACTCCACTGCAGTCACAGTGCTGTCCATGATGGTGAGTGGGGGGAGTGCAGGGTGGGTTTCTCCTGAAGTCCATGATCATCTCCACAGTTTTGAGCGTGTTGAGCTCCACGTTGTTGAGACTGCACCAGACAGCCAGCTGCGCGACCTCCTGTCTGTAAGCAGACTCGTCTCCGTCCTTGATGAGACCGTTGACTGTAGTGTCATCTGCATACTTCTGGAGCTTGACAGAGGGGTCTTTATAGGTGCAGTCGTTGGTGTACAGGGAGAAGAGCAGTGGGGAGAGAACACAACCCTGAGGAGCTTCAGTGCTGATCGTACGGGTGCTGGATAAGAATTTTCCTAGCTTTTCTAGCTGCTGCCTGTCTGTCAGGAAGTTGTTGATCCACTGACAGACGGAGGTGGGCACGGAGAGCTGAGATAGTTTGGGCATGAGGAGGTTTGGGATGATAGTGTTAACGGCCGAGCTGAAGTCCACGAACAGGATTCTCACATAAGTCCCTGGTCTGTCTAGTTGTTGCAGGATGTAATGCAGTCCCATGTTTACTGCATCTTCCACAGACCTGTTTGCTCTGTAGGCACACTGAAGAGGATCCAGCAAGGGTCCAGTGATGTCCTTCAGTTGGGCCAGCACCAGTTTTTCAAAAGACTTTCATGACCACAGGCTTGTAGTCACAGTCGTAGCATTAAGTCCAGTAATTTTGGTTTTCTTTGGGACGGGGATGATGGTGGGGCGTTTGAAGCATGAAGGGACTTCGCACAGCTCTAGTGATCTGTTGAAGATCAGTGTGAAAATGGGGGCCAGCTGGTCAGCAAAGGATTTCAGACAGACTGGTGTAACACAATCTGGCCGGTGCTGTTTTTTTCCTTTCTGCTTCCGGAGCCTGGCGCACTCGTCTTCGCTTATCTGATTGCAGTGTGGGGAAAGGGTTGCTAGAGGTGTGAATGGTTGTGTGGAGAGGTTTTCAGGGCGGGTGTGGGGTGTTTTTTCAACCTGCAGTAGAACTCGTCAGATCGTCTGCCAGTTGTTGATTCACCACAGTGCTGGGGGATGGTGACTTGTAATTAGTGATTTCTTTTAGACTTTTCCACACTGAAGCTGTATCACTGGGAGAGAATTTAATCTTTATTTTTTCAGAATACTTCCTCTTTGCCACTCTGGTCTCTTTTTCCAGTGTGTATTTAGCCTGTTTTTACAAGACATTATCCCCCTTCCTGTAAGCATCTTCTTTGTCCTGACGGAGCTGTCTGAGTTTTGCAGTGACCATGGTTTGTCATTGTTGTAAGTTAAATGAGTCTTGGTAGGAATGCACATATCTTCACAGAGACTGATATATGTTACAGTCTCTGTGAGCTCGTCCGGATCGGTGGCAGCAGCTTCAAAGACGTTCCAATCAGTGAGGTTAAAACAAGCTTGTAAATCCTGCTCTGGTTCATTAGTCCATCTTTTTACGGTCCTCAATACAGGTTTAGCTGAATTAGTTACAGTTTATGCCTGTAGGCCGGTATTAGATGAACTAATCAGTGGTCAGAGAGCCCCAAAGCTGCCCGTGGAACAGAGTGATATGCATTCTTTATTGTGGTGTAACAGTGATCCAATATATTTCTGTCTCTGGTGGGACATGTAACATGTTGTTTGTATTTTGGCAGTTCACGGGAGAGTTTGGCTTTATTAAAGTCCCCGAGAATGTTTAAAACAGAGTCCGGGTGTTGTTGTTCTGTGTCCGTGATCTGATCAGCGAGTTTCTGTAAAGCTGTGCTCACGTGCGCTTGCGGAGGAATGTTTGACACTGACGAGAATGAACGAGCAAACCTCCCGCGGCGAGTAGAACGGCTTTGAATTAATAAGCACTCTAGATCTGAACAGCACATCTTCTTTAACACAGTTACATCTGTACACCACCTCGCATTGATGTAAAAGCATGTCCCGCCGCAGCGCGATTTCCCCGTTGATTCTGCGTCGTAATCCGCTCTGAACAGCTGAAAGCCCAGCAGACTCAACGCGCTGTCCAGAATGTCGTCATTCAGACCGGTTTCCGTGAAACACAGTGCAGCAGAGTTAGAAAAATCCTTATTAGTCCGGGAGAGCAGAAGAAGTTTGTCAATTTTGTTGGGTAGAGAGCGTAGATTCACCAGATGGGTGCTAGGCAACGGCGTCCTGAATCCGCGCTGCCTGAGCTTCACGAGCGCGCCGCCTCGCTTCCCCCGTCTGCGTGTCCTGAAGCGTCTGATCAGCGCCACAGCTCCCCCAACAACAATGTCCAGCAAACTCCGAACATTAAAGTCCGAAAAAACACGGCGAAATTTCGGGTTGGTGTGTACTATTCCTCCGAATGTCATCAATTTGTCTCTGGTGACACTGATTGCAGGATATAACTAAAAGCAGGACAAACTAACCAAAACTAAAACACTGCGAGCACGCCACGGAGGGGCAGCCATCACGTCGGCGCCATCTTAAATCCAGTGCACATTTCAATACAATTTGCGCACGATTATTTTTCTAATCATTTCCCAACTGGTTAATGTACCATTAAATTAAATTTAATTACATTTTCAAATTAGCTCCCAGATAGCTACAGACCTGTCTTCTCTCATTCCATTCATAGCGAAAACCTTCGAAAGAGTTGTTTTCAACCAGATATAATTGTTTCTTTCACAGAACAACAACCTGGATCCTAACCAGTCAGGTTTCAGGGGTGGCCATTCAACTGAGACTGCGCTACTGTCCGTCACAGAAGCCTTGCGGATTGCAAAAGCTGATTCCAAATCATCAGTTCTTATTCTGATGGATCTATCTGTTGCTTTTGACACTGTCAATCATCAGATGCTCCTGTCTGCCCTCTCTTCAATGGGTATCACAGGGATTCCACTTCGCTGGTTTGAATCCTATCTCACTGGTATGTCTTTCAGGGTGTCTTGGGGAGGGGAGGTGTCCAAAGCACATCAACTTGTCACTGGGTTCCTCAGGGATCAGTTCTTGGACCTCTCCTCTTCTCCATATACACTACATCATTGGGTCCCATCATACAGGCACATGGCCTCTCCTACCATTGCTATGCTGATGACACACATCTCTACCTCTCATTTCAGCCAGATGATCCAACGGCAGCTGCACGGATCTCAGGCTGCCTGGAAGACATCTCGGCATGGATGAAAGAACAACACCTACAGCTCAATCTGGCAAAGACTGAGCTCCTTGTCTTCCCTGCCACTCCAACTCTACAGTATGATTTTTCCAGCCAGCTAGGTTCTTCTACAATTACCCCATCAAGTTCGGTCAGAAATCTTGGTGTGATCTTTGATGACCATCTGACCTTCAAAGACCACATTGCAAATACCGCTCGATCTTGCAGGTTTGCATTTCATAACATCAGAAAGATCAGGCCCTTTCTGACGGAGCATGCTGCCAACTTCTTGTCCAGGCCCTTGTCATTTCTAGGCTGGACTACTGCAGTGCTCTTCTGGACTTCCATCATGCACAATCAAATCTTTACAAATGATTCAGAATGCAGCGGCACGACTGGTCTTCAACGAGCCCAAAAGAGCCCATGTTACACCTCTCTTTATCTCCTTGCACTGGCTACCGGTTGCGGCCCGAATCAAGTTCAAGACATTGATGCTTGCATATAGAACAGCCACAGACTCAGCACCCGCCTACTTGCACTCACTACTATGAATTTACATCCCTTTCAGAAGTCTGAGATCCGCTAGTGATGCCTCGTGGTACCATCACAGAGATGCTCAAAATCACTTTCTAGAACATTCTTGTTCACCATTCCTGGCTCTTGGAATGATCTTCCCACCCCTATCCGTAATGCTGAATCCCTGACAATTTTCAAGCGACAGCTGAAAACTCATCTCTTTCGAAGCTACTTGACTTCATCATAAAAAATAAAAAAAAGTATCTCTCTCTTTATTTATTCCTTCTCTTTCTAGCTTGTACTTATTTGAACAATGTCTAAGAACTTGGTATTACAACCACTTCTTGTGTCTGTTTGCCTCTTAAAGAAGAATCGCTTTATTTATCCCCCAATTTTTTTTTGGGGGGGGGGGGGGTAGTCGCTTTTGGATAAAAAACGTCTGCTAAATGAACTAATGTAAATGTAAATGTAAAAAAT
Organism: Sinocyclocheilus anophthalmus; assembly: GCA_018155175.1. Lineage (NCBI taxonomy): Eukaryota > Metazoa > Chordata > Actinopteri > Cypriniformes > Cyprinidae > Sinocyclocheilus > Sinocyclocheilus anophthalmus. Next base: position 213,861 of record JADLZN010000511.1, read on the forward strand.
CAATTGTTCAAAAATTTAACTTAATTATTTTTATAATTAAAAGTTGTTTTTTAAATTACTTTTTTTTTAACTTTTTTTTTTTTCAATTAGTTGCAAAGGCAACATTTCTAATTCTCATTTGTATTATGCATTATAGGCTTGTAGGCCCAAAACGTACTCTACAGAAAAATGTGAATTTTAATGGTGCGTTCAAGTCATGTCAGAAACATGGTATTTGAGTTGAATGTGCATTAACTACACAATGTTGTTATGAGTTGGAAGTTCCGAACCTTCATTTAAGCCCATTGCAGGAATATGTGGCACGTAGTGTATATGTTGACGGTAAATTTGTTGAAAGTATTTTTTTTTTCATTTACACAATAAACTAGCTATTTGCATGTATAATATACAATAGTATTGTACAATTAATATATAAACGATTCAATTTACAGCACCTTAAAGTGAATAAAACATAAAAAAGCAAAAACACACCCGATGCGCATTTTTTAATCGATCATTTTATACAAGTAGAGTTCAAATTTTTGCTGATTAATTAAACTGCTGATTAGCCAAAGTGACTTGAGCGCACCTGACATCGTAATTACGATTTCCCATCTTGTAAATACAGGGGAGGACTTAAACACACCATACTCAAACTTAATTTCATGTTGTTGCATTCTGAAATAGATCTGTGCAACTGGGATGTAACTGGGTGAACGAGACGTGCGGATCCATCTGCAAATCTTTATTGACCGAGACTGTCATAACAGGCATGGGGTCAAACAAGGCCAACGGTATATGAGGGCAAGAACACAAGAGTAGCCATAAATTGTCGTGGTCCGACTCCGCGAACTATCCCAAGGGCGAGGCAAACGGATCCAATACAATTAGAGTCCGGCAAGGTGCAAACACAGTCCGAAACAGCAAGGCAAAGGGTAAATCCAAGACAGGCTATAAACTTCAGGGCAGGCAGAGATCAGACAAAATTAGATAACAGGCAAGGATCAAGACACGGGTAAACAAACTAATAACAAGGCAGTACTAGATTAAGGAATTTAGAATTGCTCCGTAAAGTAGCTATCACACGATGAGCGATAAGCGCTAAACGATACTCGGCGTTGAAGGTTGGTGTGAGACTGATTTATATAGTGTGTTTTATTGGTAGCAGCTGTGTGTGATTGGGTTCAGGTGAGCTTGTGATTAGTGCAATGTAGCATGGGAAATGTAGTCCAGGGTGATGTGTAACAGTCTGTGTAGTGTGAGAGTCCATGTGGAGAGTGGGTGACCTCTAGTGATGAGTGAACGGAAGTTTATAGACCGGATTCGTGACACAACACAAGTATGCAATATTGTTACCTTTCACAAGTTGATGATAGCTCCTTGAATCATAGCATTTGACTAATTGATAGAATGATAAAAATCCACCACTCATTTTGTTAATCCTATTAAACCAAATCATCGCATTCGAACAGCTGTTTTGTATTTTCTATCCTGTGATTGTCACATTGTCAGGCCCCCGCCTACACCGCGACTGAACCAGACAGCCGTTTTAGCAGAGTGAGCTGCACACAATCCGCCGTGTTTATCTTCACGCTAGAGCATTTAAAAGCAGCATTCAAGTTAGAAATTACTTCTTATCAAAGCTATATCAGTTATTTGGTCAAGAGCAGTGAGGGATTTTCTGTTTTTATTTATATTGGGTCATATTAACAGCATAGACAGCAGTATATGTACTGCATATATCTAATATATACTATCTAATATAACATTTCAGGTTCCTTTCCGCTGTTACCTTTCACAAGATATAACTGACTGTTTTTGTAACGTGTTTTTAACATAACTGTGTGTGTATTTGACAGTTTAAACGCAATAAGACATGAAAGCGAAGTATTTGAGGTACGAGCTGTGACGGCCGCCTACTCTGAACGGGGGTGGGGAACAGCAGCTCATTTGCATTTAAAGATACATTTTTATGAAAACTGCGCGTTTCTGCTTATTATAGTTGCATTGTCAATGGTCTCTGTCACTTGTGTTGCTGGACAAAAAACTTAATTGTCCTCTGTTTGAAAAGCTTTACCTCATACTGAATTTATAGAGAGAACGATCTGTTCTAGTCATCATTCCCACAATTCCTTAATGGCTTGGTAGTTGACATTTTTGTCTAATCTCTCTACTCTCAGTGATTGAGAGTGATTTGTAGGTTGATTTTGAGTCAAATCTGGATTAGTCCAGCAGGGCTTCAGACCACAAAACAATAGACCTTGCGAACAACAAAACTTAAATTGATGGAGGGATCCATATATCTTATATGGCCATATAGTTTCCAGTATATCATAGAGACTTGGGCCGGATGCTTTTCTGAATCCACCTAGCAAACGTTACTCAAGGTCTGTACTCTAAAATTATATTTATTTAAACAGGAGATAAATATAAATAACAGACGTTTCGGCTTGTCCTGTACTTGCATGACTTGAAAATAGATTGCAGTTGTCAGTTGACAGAAAAAAAAAACAATCATTTATTTTCCCTAAAAAGTTTTTTGATTAATTTTATTTGATTTTATTAGATTTAAAAAATCAAAAAGATTGATTTTTAAATCTTTTAAATCTTTAAAGACAGATCTACTATGAGCTACCAGGTTGCTAATCAGTGATATATGCTTTCGTTCGTGTAATTAGTCTGCATTTCAAATTATAATATTTTTTTTAAATAGTGGTTTAACAGCAAAATTCCTGGTGAAAAACTAGGTAACTATGCATATTTTGCACACAAAAAAAACAACTCAAAATATAATGTAATTCGCAGTGCTTCATACCATTGTACTTATTTTCCTCATTAAAGCCCTTAAGTACACATTCTCTGTACCTTTGTCTTTTTGTACAATTTTAAGTTTTTTGCTAATGTTGTGATTCACGTTGTAGTTGGTTGGTTTGGTTAATGGCTATAACTCTTAAGCAAAGACTTTCTTTTAAGAATCCTATGGGGAAAAATTAATAAGAAAATACTTCTGGAATCAAGAGAGCGGAAAAACATGGCCAGAAACTGTTGCATTCAATTGCTACCTGTTGGTGTTTCTTAGATGGCCACCCAACTTCTGTTTGTTACTACTCTACAAAAAAGTAACTAGATGGAAATAATCCCTTACAGAAAGTAGCTAATTATGCTATAAGATACATATAAAGTTATTGAAGCATATTTTCTATAAATAATAAATGTTAAAAATAATATTAAACAATGTGTTTTGTTAAAAATACACAGCTTTTCAAAAACAGATACCAATATAAACTAGATTAGGCAATAGGAAGATGTCAGCATTGTAGCATTTGTAGTGTTTTGTTACATAATTGAAAAAAATAGTGGTGCTATTACCTCATGATGAAAGGAGAAATGTAATCAAACAGCTTTAATATTTGTAGCGACACTGCTTGTTTTTTTTGTTGACAGACATGACGTGTTTAAGGCAAATCCAGGGACTTCGTTAATGTGATATGCTTTTAAATAGATTCAAAGTCCTGCTCTGTGTACAGTAGTTCTGGTGGTGGGGGACATCAAGAAAATTACTGACCTAGTTTTTCTTAAAACTTCAACCTTTTGATTGTATCCCAACCATCTCAGTATGGAGCACTCTGGTGTGAAGATATCCTGCTGATCATCACATAAAGCACTCACATCAGAGGAGAATAATAAATGAGATATCTAACACTTCCTGTCAGCTCCTCTGGTAGTGTGAAACTCCTCTTGATCCTGTTTAGTTTCACCTGCTACCAACACCTACTGTGATGCTCTCATAGCAATCTGAGACTAATTGATGTTTTCTCCTGCATGGAGCCAGAACTCTCCACTTCACGCATACACTATGAGATGTAGGTTAGACTACTGAGCGAGCTACTGATTCAAGATAAGGGTAAAAAGGGTTATAGTATATTTATATAAGGGTTAAAGTATATTTTCTCTTTTTTCATCCAAATCATTTAAAACATAAAAACATTACTTATTGCATTTGTAACTGCAGTTTAAATGCATTCATGTCCTGCATTAAACAGTCTGTGTAAAATGCCACCTCAGATGCAGATTCTGTGCCATCTCTGTATTGCAAAAACTAATTTTGTTGATAACAATTTCATTTAATTCGTAGCCTTATAGTGTATTTTTTTTAATTTATTGATTAAATTTAAGAATTTGACATAAAAGATGATGCATACAATTAATTAGGTTAGGTTATAAAAAATGCCTTATAAAGGTAAGAATGAATTTAAACGTACTGGAAATGTTAATTTCTATTAATGCTGCAAACAAACCAGCCCACAGAATATGAAGAATATCAAAAACTTTGGGAGTCAGCTGTCCGCGGTAGTCCTAAACCTGCCAAGGTACCAGCACAATAACACAATAAAAAATATTGTCTAATTGTCTAATTATCGTTATCAACAAAATTCCAGAGAATATCGAGATATAATTTGTTTTCATTATCGCACACCCCCAGTTCATATATAATTTGCCTGATTTATATAACCACTTTTTATTCTAACCTTGGTGATTATTTTGTTTGCTGCGGCAGTGTGACATTATTTTTCTGATTTATGGAGTGATAAAAAGAAAGATCCAAAATCCCCTCTGTAAAAACTCTTAATATATCAACAAAATCAAACAAATTTTGAACCTGGCTTTATCCAATGTTCACATATCTGTTTTGGAAATGTATGGATTAGTGCATATCAAATTAGATAATGCATAACTTGCATATTTAAACAACATTTAGGAAAACTTGTAATACAGAACAGTTATTTTTAAGTTTTGTGATTAATCAACTGATGAAAGTATGGTGATATCTATTTTGTTAATGTTTACCCTATTCACATGTGGTGTCTTGTCTTTTGTATGGCATTAAATACAATAAAATACATCTATGAATTTCAATATTAGAGGATTCCTTGCACTGTTATATTGATCATCCTATTTTGAGAGTTGTCTTTAATATCCCATGTCAGTGTAAAATAGTTAAATGTGTAATAACCTGTCACTATCATGGACTTTTAGTTTCTTTTCTTTTCTCATGTTTCCCTTGACCTAGTTTTCCCTTGTGACTGTTTAGTTCATTCTGTTCACCTGTGTCTAGTTAATTCTTGTATTAGTTTGTCTGTGTATGGTTACCTGGTTCCTGTACTGATTTGCAGGTTATGTGTTTGTACGGATCTCGTCTATGGTTTCTCACGATGAATACTACAGACGTTTACTTTATTGAATTTACGCTTCTCTGTGGAATCTTAAAGATAACTTTACCTTCATCATCTTCGTGAGTGTTTTGAGTGCACTGGAGTGTGACAAGAAGATCCGACCAAACAAAAAGTTAAAAGATTGCGTGTTTCCCCGTGTTTTGTTTTTGAAAGTTTTCTTTTCCTGTTATGACCCACCGTCCTGAATTCCTCCTCCTCCTGCTGGAGCAGGGGGAGTGTACTCTCGAGGACCATACAAGACTCTTCCTGGAAGTAGCTCATTACACCAGCTACCCGGACGATCGCGTTCTACAACGTGAGCCTCAACACCGCTTGCAGAGTGCGATTGTCCGAAGATGGTCCTCGGGAGAATTTCGCTGCCTTTGTGGAGTGGGTACTGGTGAGAAACTGATCCCAGTTCACTGTCTGCCACGCTGATGAGGAACTCACCAGCCCCACTCCAGAACCAGAGTCCAGCCAAATACCACCCCGTTGCGTGGAGCAACAGCCAGAGCACACCGCAGACGGAAAGCTAGAGCCCACCGCGACCGACGAGCCATCACCTAATGGAGCGACAGAGCTGAGGATCGCCCCGGAGCCAGAGCCTCATGGAATGTCTGACCAGGTGCGTGAGCCGGCAACAATGCCCGCCACAGAGGATTTTATCAGTGGTAGCGACTGGTCTGAGATAAAGCCCCGGCCGCACTGTACCGTCCACTGGGTAAACTGAGGCAGGACTTCCTCAGAGGTACCTCCTCTCCCTGTCTTCTGAACTTTTCTCCTGCCCTTTCCTATACGGCCAAGGAGTCCGTTTTGAACTGTTTGTCTGCCCTGAACTGTCTGTCTGTCCTGAACTTTCTGCCTGCCCCATCACGACCATGGAGGTCGTGCCCGAACTGTTTGTCTGCCCTGAACTGTCAGAACTGTCTATCTACCCTGAACAGTCTGTCTGCCCCATCACAACCATGGAGGTCATGCCTGAAATGTTTGTCTACCCTGAACTGACTATCTGTCCTGAACAGTCTGTGTGTCCTGTCTCGACCATGGAGGTCGTTCCCCTTTCTGTGACACTCCCTGTCATGGGTGTCGCCATTTGGTGTGTGTGGGCAGCACACACCATTCCTGAACCCCCGGACTGCTCAAAACTCCCTCCCAGCCTCCCTCTCCCACCACCTCTTCATCAGTCCTCACCACCGCCTCCGCTGTCATGTTGGTTGCGGTCTGGGTCCCGCCTGGCTCCTCCAGCTCTAAGTCCCTCCTGTCTCCATCTTGGCTCCACCCTCCATCTGATCCGCCCTGGCTCCTCCTGTCTCCATCCTGGCTCCTCCCTCCGTCTGATCCACCCTGGCTCCTCCTGTCTCCATCCTGGCTCCTCCCACCCTCTGATCCAACCCTGGCCCTCCTGTTATCCATCCTGGCCTCCTCCCTCCGTCTTATCCCCCCTTCGGCTCCTCCTGTCATCTCCCTGGCTCCTTCCTCTGTCTGATCCACCCTGGCTCCTCCTGTCTCCATCCTGGCTCCTCCCTCCGTCTGATCCGCCTTGGTTCCTCATGATTCCTCCGTGGCTCCTCCCTCCGTCATCACCACCCTGGTCATCTGCCTGCCTTCCTGCCAACCCTTCGCCATCCCCTGTTACCATCCCAACTCCACCCCTTTGTCCTCCTCCTAAGTCACCCTCCGTCCCACTCTTTCTTCTTTGTTACCGGCGCGAAGTCGGCCGCCGAGGGGGAGTACTGTCCACTATCTGGACTGCTGTGTGTGTGCACTTTGGGGTATGGGATAAATGCGAGCCCTATTCCGAGTAGGGTCCCAGACCTGGCCACATGTCACAAGGCGACTGTCACCACGTGAAAATAGACAGATCCGACCACACTAAACTGAACATACAGGACTTAAATACACAGACACAAAAGATATTAGCTAGACACTGGTGAACAGAATGAACTAATCAGACACAAGGGAAAACTAGGTCAAGGGAAACAGGAGGAAAGAAAACAAACTAAATGTCAGTGATAGTACTCCCCCCTCCGGCCAGGCACATACTCGGCATTAGTGCTCTGCATTTATCCTATCCAAAGTGCACACACACACACACACACATTGGGCAGCCTTTTTTTGCTGCAGCACCCTTGGGGATGGGGGGGGTATGGGGACTGTGGAGCAGTTGGGGGTTCGGTGCCTTGCTCAAGGGTACCTCAGTCGTGGTATTGAAGGTGGGTGAGAGCGCTGTACATTCACTCCCCCCTAGCTACAATCCCTGCCGGTATGAGATTCGAACCCGCAACCTTTGGGTTACGAAATCCGACTCTCTTCCACCCCGATGTGCTAAGACTTGGTCTTGTGGATTTACCTTCTGTGTGTAATATTAAAGATAATTTTACCTTCATCATCTTTGTGTGTTTTGAGTGCACCAAAGTGTGACATAACCACAGCATTCTGTATGAATGATTTGCAGTATCATTTAGCTGTTTCGAAAGCAAGGTTCTTAATTAAATGGTCTCTAAGAAATACATATGATCTGAGTCAGGTCAACCTGAAACCAGCCTACTTATTCAGAACTTACAGTATAACCAATAGTCGACTAGACTTTCAGCCAACCCACCAATTAAATGCGCTCTTAAAAATAAAGGTTCCAAAAGGGGGTTTTGCAGTGATGCAATAAAAAAAGAGATGCCCAAACATATTAATGCGAAGGGCATAAAAATCTAATTTGATTGAGGGCCGAGGACCAAAATTAAATATTGCATTATAGCCAGCATTAAGATGTATTAAATAAACGAATTAAACTGAAATATAAATAAAAAAAAACATTTTAAAAGTGTTATTTTTTTACATTTCATAAAAAAAATACAACAAAGTGTTAACATAAAAATATAAATTAAAAATTAAAATTAAAATGTCCTTCAGTGGCATGTTTTTTTCTCTCCCTGTTTTTCCTCTTGTGATATGGTATGTCAGGCCAAATCAAAGGTAATCACTGGCCAACAGGCCCAGGTTTGGGCATTTCTGCCACAGCAGAAGCATTTCAGGTTCCTCAAAGAAAAAACATGGAAGAACATGTAGAACACTTTAATAATGTGAAGAACACTTTTTCACTATAAAGGACCTTTTGTGAAATAGAAAGTTCCCATGGAGGTTAAAAGCTTTGTTCAGACTGTCAGTCTAAATCAGATTTTTGTGCATATTCAACTGGAATCTGATTTAAATGATTGACTGTCCTCACTGTGTATCGCATCTGCTCAGATCCGATTTGCATTGGTTTCTATGGCAATGACGTTGCGTTGGTATGCATACGCTAAAAACAACAATAACAGTAATACAGTTTGCAATACACATGTTGTCTTACAATATGACAATATGTTGCAGTCGTGCTGGATTATATTAGGTCTTATGAGGCATTGGAAGGAACGTAGGAAGCTGGAATTTGCAGATTTATTCCGTGCTGCCTTCTCCACTGGTCTCAAAACTCAAAGAGGTGTGTAGACCAGCTCTATATTGTCATTTTCAGCCTGACTTTTACTCCGCAGCAACACAACCTTGTATCTGCAAAGACATTCAGCATGTTTTCTGCAAACAACGTCTGACGTTTTACATGGCGTGAGAAGTGACATAGGCAAAAAAGTTATGCAAAATTTGATCTGAGCAGTCAGAATGAAATGGATTTCCCGAATTTTGATGGGGGGTTGGTGACTATGCTTGAACACTATTTGTAAAAAATCGAATTTCATGTGATTTTTTGCCAATCAGACTTGTTAAATATGATCGGATTCCATTTGGATATGCACAAAAATCGGATTTGAACTGACAAGCTAAAAGATCTTCATGGAACCAATAAAGAACCTTTATTTTTATTTATGAGTGAAGTTGATTTTGAAATTATGTAGTGTTACACATCACTAATGGGCTGCAATGGCCGTTCTGAGATTAAAGAATTTGTTGGAATTTTAAAGTTCATACTTTGATATATATTTTGATATTATCGGTGACAGTACTTGCCACTGCTTTTCAGAGACTGCTGCACTGTTTCAATCAGCTACCACTTTGCTTATATGTGTTATTGTGGTTTCATCAATTTCATATTTTGTTGTGTGTTTAATCAGAATCAGAAACAGAAAGAGCTTTATTGCCAAGTGTGTTTACACACACACAATGAATTCGTCTGGGTGTCAGGAGTTTCCAGTACAGAAAGTACAGACATAGTGCAGACAATAATTTAAGGTAATAAAACAACAATAAGAGATAGACAATAAATAAAAATAATAATGATAATAACAATATAGTAATAAAATATAGAGAAAAATATCAGTAGACAGAAATGTGATTTGTGCATATGTGCTATTTACAGATGAAAAGTTTTGATAAGTTATTTTGAACGTTATTTACGAGTACAGTCCCAGATGTATTATGTAGTGTTTAGGTGAGTATGGCCTGGGGGAAAATTGTTCTGTTTCTGGCTTTTTGGTGCACAGTGTGCTGTAGCGCCGGCTTAGAGGACCACATTCAAAGAGGAGTGTGGCTGGGTGGAGGGGTCCAGAGTGATTTTATACCAGCCTTTTCCGCACTCTAGAATTGTAAAGTTCTTGGAGGTTCGGTAGGAGGGCACCAATAATCCTCCCCGCAAGCTCTGACTGTTTCATTGTAGTATGGTGACTGTGTGAAGTGTATATCAGAAATGGTGGGGTGGGGTGTGGGTGGGTGGGGGGGTGGGGGGGGGGGTGGGGTGTGGGGTTAGGACTTGGCTTTTTCAAACCGGCAGTAAACCATTCAGGGAGTCGTCCGTCCTTAAATATGGCTAGTAAGATGCAGGCCCATTGGGACATCTAATTGGACAGTTTTTGGCCAATGTGGACAAGACCTGAAATGCTGTTTACACCAGCTTTCCAGAACCATGAAGTTCAAATATTTGGTTTCCTAAAGGTTTAACTAACCAACACCCAGCTAATTTGATTCATTTATATTTAACATGTCATTGGAACGAGCATGAGCTACATGTTACAATGCTTTCCACTGTCTGCTGTTGCTGTTGTAAAATAGAGCAGTTGCTCCTCTGAGGATTTGCTTTTACAGTGGCGTACAGATGAGCTGTTGAAGTAATGATGAAAAGTTTCATTGGAAGCTTTGCATAACTGTGACAAGGGCTAATTTTAGCTGTAAAAAAGGTGAAGACAGAAAAAAAAACTTGAAATGTCTGATGGTGTCGGTGAGCACAGCACCTCGCAAGTGAGTTAGTGTGACGTCTTAAAAACTGTGGTGAACGTAATCTGTATCTATATTAAAAATTTAAATTCTGTCATCATTTACACACCCTTAAGTTGTTCCAAACCTGTATGAATTCCTTTCAAATGTTGAACACAAAAGAAGATATTTTGAAGAATGCTGGTAACCAAACAGTTGATGGTAGCCATTAACTTCTGTAGCAAAAAAATATAGTGGAAGTCAATGGCTACCGTCAACTGTTTGGTTACCAACAGTCTTTAAAATATCTTCTTTTGTGTTCAGCAGAACAAAGAAACTCATACAGTGATGACAGAATTTTCATTTTTGGGTGAACTATGCCTTTAAAGCATAGAGGGTGGAAAATGTTGTTTAACATTAAATTGGCCGCTTTTTTAGTGAATTCGTAATTGAATCATTGTGAATCATCGTTTGCTTATGAATAGGTGAATTCAGCAAATTATCATCATGAAAACATTATTTAAATAAAAGAGATATTTTTGAGGTATCTAACCATTGTTTGAATGTCACCACATCCAGCCCATGTGTATTGCAGCACATTTATACTGGCTTGCATGTTCTCTTTGACAGCATGAGCGATCCTGAGCTCTTGAGAGTAAGACTACAAAAGCATATGCTTCACAGAAAGGTAAACATACTTCACCTGTCACCCCTCAACTGCCCTTCTTCCCATTTTCATTGATAGTGACATTTCCCAGGAAAGTTCCTTGCTGTCACACTTTTAAACAATGCAGCAGAGATGTGTGGTAGAGTGAGTGAACAGCATGGTAGTTACATAAGCACCAGACTGCCCAGTGGGACCTTCTCAACTCCTGCTCAACAGCCTCACTTGTCCATTTTTTTGATTAATTTTAATATTTGTAATTGTCTTTACTGTTATATTTGAATGATTAAATGCATCCTTGCTAAAGTATTTATTTCTTTTATAAAAATTAAATAAATAATAAAACAAAAATCTTACTGACTTCAGGCCTTGTAAACAGCAGTGTAAGAATGTAAAAATTGTTTTATTTTATTATAGATTAAATGAGACAAATATGCTCGACCGCAAGGCAGCTCAAGATATATTATTGTGTACAGCATCTGAAATGTGACTATTTTTAGCATGCTGCAGTATCACCGAACTTTAAGTTTTCTCTTTATAGTATTTAGAATGGTGTACAATGTTCACCAACAATGAAAATGTGTTGGATGCTGTTTGTTGTACAATTACAATATAACACGACTAATGCTTTCAAGCTTAAAAAAGGAAAAACTGAAAATCTTCTACTGCTTTCAACCACTGCAACTTGAGAATCAAATCAGTTCAATTTGTGAACAAATCGTGGTGACCAGTTTTGTGGATTGAATCAATAATTTAACAAGAACTAAAAATTATTTGTTCACTCATCACTACTGAACATCTTTCTTGAACAATCATGAATGCACAAGAGAGAGCAAATGCGGGTGTCAAAATTTTCATTGAATAATGACAGTTTCGCTCTGTTTGAAGCTTGACAGCGCCAGTCCTCATGCACTTTGATTATATCCAGAATGTTCAAAAATCCTTTTGTCTTTCACAGAAGAAAGACTGGCAAACAGGTTTGAAACAACATGAGTAAATGATGTGTGAATAATGCCATTTTTGGGTAAACTATTTTTTAAAGATCTCTGCACCAATCAGAGTACATCTAACCATGTAAAGAGTATTTGGCTACAGATGTCATTAGAGTGTGATGTTTATGATCTAATGTGTTGCTTGTGTTCATATGTCATATCTGATGTATGGTTTTCATTTTCTCTCTATCTTTTGCTCTGTCTCCACTGTAGTTATGTAACTTCCACTGCACCGCCTGATCTCGATCACACTTTCTCTCCAGAGTTTCATCGCTTTCTCTTCTATTTCTTAGTTGCTCCATCTGTCTCTGTTTTTCTCAATTTCTCTATATCTGGGTAATTGGATCCATATTAAACAAGCTCACTGTGATTTATCACAATGGCTTCACTCTGTCAAAAGCAAACGACTTGTGGTGTATCTGAAAACATAAAATTAAGAAATTAAACTTATTGCCATTTTTTAGAAATAAGCAAAACTGAATTTGTTCTGAATTTATAGGCAGCATCTAACTGATAAAGTCCCATTGCAAAAAAAAATAAAAATTCAGTGGCATATTAGATGCAATAGCTTTGATATACCATATAACATGGTACTGATTAATCATCACAATCATGTACTGTAGTATTTACTTCAAAACATAGTATTGGGATGGGGCAGTATCTATAGACTGGCCTACAGATACAGTGAGACAGCTCGTGGATGATTTTGGCAGTTGTATAGAAGGCTCTTGTGTTTGGTCATTGGCCAGGACGTGCTGAGGTAAGCTGGGCAGGCCGCATTGCTCGGTGTTTCACACCGTTTTGGAAATCTGCGCTGACAACTTGAGCAGAAACAGCTAATTTAGGAGCCTCTACACTTTTAGAAGCAGAGCTGACTGGGAGAGAGATAAAGGGAGGGAAAAATGGGAGGAGAAAGGTAGCGTAATCAGTGAAGTAAGAAAGAGGTTTACAAAAGGATTACCCAGTGATGCTCCTGGGCAGTAATGTAAGATATTTTGTGTGTTTTTTTTTCAAGCATTATGATTTCCTTTTGCTATTGCTGTGGATTTTGAAAATGAACCAAGATCAAATGTATCCATCCATCCATCCATTCTCCAAACTGCTTGTCCCATGTAGGGTTGTGGAAGTTATTTCAGCGCAATTTATTTGTTGTTAACCGATATAGGCTTTCCAAGTTAGAATACACTGCTGATATCAAGAAAGCAGGGTGGCCACTGGCCAATGCTAATATAATTTTTTTTTTAAAGATTTCTGAAAACATGAATGGAAAAAGAGTAAGTTGTTATAATTTGGTGATAGTACAAAATATTATCATTATATTGACATAAAACCAGTGAATCATTGTCTTCAACTTCATTGTGATAAATTCAAAAACACAATCTGCATTTCTACCTGTTCAACGCATTAATTTTTCCCTTTTTCTTTTAGGCATCACTTGTCCTCCCACTACGTCCGCTGCTACCTGCCCCATTGACCAAACTCCAGCGTGGAATCCTACCATGTCTCAACAACCCATTTCTTGGACCTGAAGGCAAAGCGGAGATCAGATTCTTAACATCCCAAATCCAATTCTTATTCCCCATTCAGCTTCTACAAATGGACAGGAACAATCCAGCCTGCATTAAATGAAAGGAAGTAGTAATGTCCATAGCTGGCCATTTAGACAGAAACTGTTATGATACTGAGAAAGTTTGTATAATCAGTTCATTTTTGTCTTTCAATGCTTTAATCCCTCAGAGACTCTGAATATGGACCTTTGAGAGTCCTGACTGGTGTCCAGCAGCTTTTGTTTTCTTTTTCTTTTCTGGTTTGGATGCTTACGTGATACTTCAATGGCTTAAACGCAAGGCTGTTGGGTATTTCAGAAGTGGGTTATATAATTTTTTTTTTAGTTGCCAAACGCCAATTCCACAGAACTTGGAAAAGGAAAAAACCTCACCAACCCAAATCTCAGCCTTGATTTAAGGTCACTTGGCATCTAGACACAACTTCTGCATTACTTCCACCATTCCTCAAAGACTTTGAAAATGAACGTTTGAGAGATCTGACTGGTATTAGATGCTTTTTGAGACCCAGAAAGCATTCAATCTTCTGGATTAGTTGTGTTTATGATACCCTGAGGTCCAAGATTGTTAGGAATTGCAGAAGTCAAATATAAATATACTCATCATTTTAGATGCCACTTTTAGTGAACTTAAGAAAGGAAAAAACTTCTGCCAACTAGGGCTTGTTGTCACTTTGTAAGGCCACTACAGGGCTTGTAATGCCACTTGGCACCCAGAAACAAGCCCTGCTTGACTTCGACCATTCCTCAAAGACTTTGAATATGAACCTTTGAGAGATCTGACTGGCATTGGATGCTCTTTAAGGTTTTTTTTTTTTTTTTGGAGGCCCAGCAAACCTTCAATCTTCTGGATTAGTTGTGTTTAAGATACCTTGAGTCATAAACCCAAGATTGTTAGGAATTTCGGAAATCAAATATATATACTCATCATTTTAGATGACACTGCCACTTCCAGAGAACTTAAGGAAGAAGAAAACTTCCGCCGACTAGGGCTTGTTGGTGCGTCTTGGTCCTGAACCCAAATCCCAACCCTTTTCCCCCCTTTTTTGGCCATTTGGCACTTATTTCCTTACCTCCATCTCCACCCGACCTCCACATTCGCCCTCACTGGGCCACTGCAGTCCCTCCCTCCCCTCCATATCCCCGCCCCCACCCTCCCCCTTCCTCATACCTTCCCCTTCGCAACAACCACACTTCCCCCCCTCAACCAATTCACCATGTGCCACCCCGTGTAACTACTACCACCACCGCCCGTGAACATCTCCTGGTGGTGCGGAGGCGCAGCCCACACATGCGTTACACGCTGAGCCCGGAAAACCTTCGCAGCCTTTCAGCACAGGGTGGCTCTGGGAATGGGCGGAACTCTAGAGGAGGAGCTCCCGAACCGATGGGCCTGCAGCGGGCCAACAGTGACACCGACCTGGTGACATCGGATAGCCGTTCCTCCTTAACTGCCTCTACATACCAGTTTACGCTTGGGCGAGGGCAAAACCTGGTCATCTCTTGGGATATCAAGGAGGAGGTGGATGCCACTGACTGGATTGGGCTGTACCACATTGGTAAGATGTTTTGGGGTGTGGGTAATCTCTCTGTTTAAAGTAATTCCTTATTATGGAAGGTCGACTTATATTTACTTACTGTGACTTACTTTTGCATTAATTTTCATCACTGTATCATAGGCTCTTTTTGCAGGTGTTTTTATAATGCTACAATGCATGATTTCTGTGGCACTAACAGAATTACAGAAAATAATAAACACTCCCCCATCCCATCGTTTTGAAAGAACAGGTAGTTCTGGTCAAAACTTACAGCTTTGGTTGATCTAATGTTGTTAATTAAGGATGCTTAAGCAAGCAAATTTCAATTCTGTTTGGAGGTAAAGGTTTGTTGTCTCAAAATAGTATTTTTTTTTGACAACTTGTACAACTTGCATTTGTGTGAACTAGATGTCATGCACACTGCACAGGCCAAAATTACTATGATATACATTCGTTTATATTGTGAAAATAACAGAAATGTTGTTTACATCACACTTTACTTCCATAATTGGATGTATTTCTGAATGAAACTTAGCACCAAAGCAGTACATTGGGCCAATTTTGATTTTATAGTTCTTTTTAAAAAAGTATTTTTTCTTTTTAGAAAAATACTTTTGCACATTACTTTGTAATGGGCTAATGCGCTATCCCCATCATTGGTTTGAATATCCAAAAGGGACATAGTCTGTTGTCTAGATGATCTTAGATTATTACTATGAAGTTTTACTGGTGTTTTGCAGATTCATCCAAAAATTATTCATCATTTAAGATATTCATAATTTTTGCTGCTAGTTTTATCCATCAGGGGTTCATTTTTATCAGGTTAAAGGTAATTCTGCCAGTGTTTAAATCATTTTTGACAGATATATGAACAGGTTCTGGAAATAGCTAAGTTAGAGAAAATCATTTCTGGGCTGAAAAGGTGGATGAAATGCTAGAAAAAGATTTTCGCTTTTGGCTGCTCCATTGAGCTAGAAATGGACATGCTGTGACCCAGAGGTTTTTTATGACTAAAATCTTGTCATTGCATGAGTATTCCTTGTACTTGGTATATAAACAATATTTTATAATATATATATATATATATATATATAGACGCTAGTGCTGTGAACGTTTAATCACATCCAAAATAAAAGTTTTTTGTTTACAAAATATGTGTATCTCAATAAATTAGAATGTCCTGGAAAAGTTAATTTATTTCAGTAATACAACTCAAATTGTGAAAATCGTGTATTAAATAAATTCAGTGCCCACAGACTGATGAATGTAGTCTAAGTTTTTTGGTGTTTTTGGTTCTTTTAATTGTGATGTTTTTGGCTCACATTTAACAAAAACCCACCACTTCACTATCTCAACAAATTAGAATATGGTGACATGCCAATCAGCGTATCAACTCAAAACACCTGCAAAGGTTCCTGAGCCTTCAAAATGGTCTCTCATTTGGTTCACTAGGCTACACAATCATAATCATGGGGAAGACTGCTGATCCGACAGTTGTCCAGAGGACAATCATTGACACCCTTCAAAAGGAGGGTAAGCCACAAACATTCATTGCCAAAGAAGCTGGCTGTTCACAGGGTGCTGTATCTAAGCATGTTAACAGAAAGTTGAGTGAAGGAACACGTTTGGAAGAAAAAGATGCACAACCAACCGCGAGAACCGCAGCCTTATGAGGACTGTCAAGCAAACAAATCGATTCAAGATTTGAGTGAACTTCACAGGATGGACTGAGGCTGGGGTCAAAGGCATCAAGAGCCACCACACACAGACGTGTCAAGGAATTTTGGCTACAGTTGTCGTATTCCTCTTGTTAAGCCTCCTGAGCCACAGACATGTGCTAGGGGGGAGAAGGGAGAAGAAGAATGGGAACCTAGTTTTGCCGCAGGATGTTTCTCCAAGTCCTCTTTTCATTATAGAGCAAGTTTTGTATTTCATATAATTTGAAAAGCGACAATCAGTCCTATAGACGGGCTTGACGGGTAAGGAAGGGTGGAGAAGGTCATAGCCCAAGTTGCTTGAAGTCCAGTGTTTAGTTTCCACAGTCTGTGATGATTTGGTGCAATGTCATCTGCTGGTGTTGGGATATTGTGTTTTTTTGAAAACCAACGTCACCCGTTTACCAAGAAATTTTGTAGTACTTCATGCTTCCTTCTGCTGACTAGCTTTTTGAAGAGCTGATTTCATTTTCCCGCAGGATTTGGCACCTGCCCACACTGACAAAAGCACCAAAAATTGGTTAAATGACCAAGGTGTTGGTGTGCTTGACTGGCCAGCAACTCACCAGACCTGAACCCCATAGAAAATCTATGGGTTAATTGTCAGAGGAAAAATGCGAAACAAGAGACCAAAAAAATGCATATGAGCTGAAGGCCACTGTCAAAGAATCCTGGGCTTCCATACCACCTCAGCAGTGCCACTGGCTGATTGTCTCCATGCCACGCCGTACTGATGCAGTAATTCTTGCAAAAGGAGCCCCTACCAAGTATTGCTTACATGTACAGTAAATGAACATACTTTTCCAGAAGGCCAACAATTCACTAAATGTTTTTATGAAGTATTCTAATTTGTTGAGATATTGAATTGGTGTTTTTTTTTGTTAAATGGGAGCCAAAATCGTCACAATTAAAAGAACCAAAGATTTACTTCAGTCTGTGTGCATTGAATTTAATTTAATACACGAGTTTCACATTTTGAGTTGA
Organism: Sinocyclocheilus anophthalmus; assembly: GCA_018155175.1. Classification (NCBI taxonomy): domain Eukaryota; kingdom Metazoa; phylum Chordata; class Actinopteri; order Cypriniformes; family Cyprinidae; genus Sinocyclocheilus; species Sinocyclocheilus anophthalmus. The sequence goes on from JADLZN010000511.1 coordinate 231,685, forward strand.
ATTACTGAAATAAATTAAAACTTTTTTCCACGACATTCTAATTTATTTAGATGCACCTGTAAGTTTATGATTATTAGATACATACACAAACATACATGTAATATTAAAGATATTGGACGTATATAATATAGGTACATATCTATATATATATATATATATAAATAGATATATATTATTATGTATATATTTATATTCATATAATTTCTATTATATATAAATATTAATATTTTATATATATAAGCAAAACATATTTTTCTTAAATATATACATGCATGTGTGTGCATATTTATATATACATCATAAATATACACAACACAAACACATATTATATAAACAAAAACATTTATTTTGGATGCGATTAATCGCGATTAATTGTTTGACAGCACTAACATAAACACACACACACACACACACACACACACACACACACACAGAGACACAGGCTATTTATTGATATTCAAGTTAATTAAATATTTAACAAATGAACGGTCATGTGATAGGACTCAAACCAATGTAAAATTGTTTGTAAATGGGCGAAAATCAAGACTTAAGACTGTTTGTAAATGTAAATACTGTGTCCACACTGGATATAAGAGGTGCAGCATGCTACATCTAAACGAAATCACTCCCATTATAATCAACAAAGCTTTGTATCACATTACAATAGGGGTGTAATGGTACACAGAAGTACCTCGGTTTCACGGTCACGGTTCAGTACGGTTCAATTTGAATTACATTGTAATTTCAAACAAAAGCAGAATGATCTGACTTTAGATTTGTGAAATGATACTACATAAGACACCTGCACAAACAATGTAAATGTATTCTCTGACAGCAGGTGGCACTTATGGAACAGCAGCGATATAGAGTTTAATTGGTTACTGCTTTAAACAAAGCTGCGCTGCGCTTATAATCACTGCTTTAATATGCATTATATGGAAGTAAGAGGAAAAGAAAATGCCATTGAAACATTTTTGAAGATGGTCAGTTCCTCTCAGAGATACATTCATATAAACCACATATTTGTCTTTCTATATTTCGAGCATCGTGAACAGTGAGCTTGCTCTGCCTTGTACAGTGTTTTCTCATCTTTACAGACTTCATAAAAATTCCACACAAATTACATTTTGGGAAATGATTGTAATGCACTTGCAATTTCGGAATAAAGATTGGCCAAAATAAAACTAAAAACCAGTTCTGATTTATGGCTGGTCGACCGGTGAATCTTTAAAACCCGAAACTTTCCCACACTTCTGATATAAAACAAGTAGGTGGTTCTTCGAGCTTTTGCGTGTCATTTAAACTCACCGTTCTTGTTTCTACTATCATTTAGAGTAATTGCAGATAAAGTGGAACACATTGTTGTATTTGATATTTTGTCCTATTTTCTCTGCATAGTGTTGTGATACTTAGCTATTTAAAGATCTTTAATAATTAAAATAGTAGTGTGTGATGGGCAAATTGATTTGGCATCATATTTTTAATCAATACAAGTGACAATTCAAAAGTTCTCTTCAGAAAATACATTTTAAAAATTAGTTTTGGGATCTGTCTTTTTAGGTCTAGTGCCTTTAGCTAATAGTTTACAACCGTAAACAAAGTTGTTAGCATAATGTGGAAAACACACACACAAGAAAACATGCATTTTTGTTAGAACTGTAATGCAAACTAGTGAAATTTCCCTTCTTGCTCAAGAAATAAAAATCATACTTCACAGAATTTTCTTAGCTGAAGTAAAGCACTAAATTGAATCAAATGGATCATGGCCGCTTCAGAAACACAATCTCTATATATGTGGCTTCTTGGAAGTGGGAATTTTGTGGTGCGTGCAACGATAATGATACCTTGAATTGTGCAGCTCAGTGTACTATTAATTTACTGTGATATGTCTTTCGATTTGCAATTGATAAACCAGGCGAAAAGTATTTAGAAGGGCCCTGAGTCGTATCTAGGGACCTGAATATTGATATCATAAAACCACTCAAGCACCCACAAAAGCATGCAGTCATTACTTGTGTATTACTCAGAAATAGTAAAAATATTGTTATTGAATATTGAATATATCGCAGGGTTCAGGGTCTGTTTGACAGTCATGGTCAGTGAAAGTCGATCCTTCATGGGGCCATCGATCAGGACGGGGGAATTCCTTTGGCCGCAGAGGAAAGGCCTCCACTAAGGGATTGTGCCAGCCAGCGATCTGGAGTCTCAGTTTTATTTTTCCCACGGGAGTGACCAAGGCCTGATTTATGAGCTGGGTTACACAAACAGAACAACAGCCTTAAAGCAGTAGTTCACTCAAAAATGCAATATTTGCTAAAAATGTACTCACCCCCTTAGACCTTCCAAGATGTAGATGAGTTTCTTCATCAGAACAGATTTGGAGAAATGTAGCATTACATCACTTGCTCACCAATGGATCCTCTGCAGTGAATGGGTGCCGTCAGAAAGAAAGTCCAAACCTCTGATAAAAATCACCATATATACAAATTTCACAATAATCCACAAGTAATTCACAAGACTCCAGTCCATCAATTAACTCTTGTGGCGCAAAAATCTGACTGTTTGTATGACACAAGTCCATCGAGAGAATGTTAATTAAAACCGTTGCTTCTGTCCATACTCCATATATGGCTTCTCCAGTGAAAAAAAAGTGTCTGTCTTGAATCAGGAAACAAATTGTTAAAAAAACAAGCCACCAACAGCCAAAACATTGCTAAATAAATGTTGTGATGTTTTTACACTGTTGGATCTTATTGACGGCCACCCATGCACGGCTGCGAGATATTTGTGATGTAATTACTAAATTTCTCCAAATATTGTTCCGAGATGGCCCGAGGTGAGTAAAAAGTATAACCTTCAGATGTACGGAAGTACATGTCCATGTATTCATCATTTAGGTTAAAAGAGAACCATCACAAAACCTATCTCAGGCAGTATGTCATAGTTTAGCCCCCCAAAATCAAGAAAGAAATATTAAATTAGATTCCATAAAGAAAATTAAGCCTGTTGGCTTTAAGCCGTTTGCATATGACAGTATTGTCATGGACCCAAATATCTTCACCATTTACCAATAAATAAATAAATAAAAAAAGATCTGAATTTGTTAATATTTGTTCTACTGCCTTTTTTATACTGGTTTAAATAATGAGACTATTTATTTCAGATTTTTTAGCACTATTTTTTAATCATGGGGATCACACACACACACACATCACACACCAAACTCCATTATAAGACCTTAAGTTAATTAATTTTGAATGAATGAATGAATGGTTTTCTTTGTGACAATTATGTTTTTTTTTGTATTATTCAACTATAAAATATGATTTCTTATTTAAAATTATTTATTGGGGTGTTCAAGATTCACATAAAAAAAATGCGGTTAAGGAAGTTTAACAATCTGCTGATATAAACAAAGTCACAGACAGCTGTGCAGGTCATATTATTTTTTTATTTTTTTATTAATTTTTATTATTTTAATGTCAATTAGTCACGTGTGTTAACTGTGCTACTTTTAAGACATGAAACATTTTATTAATCTGCGTTAACTTTGTTTATTTGGCTTATCTTTGATCATCTTCTCAGAATATGTCCTGATTTTACAGTAAGGCATTTATCAGGTTTTTCCAGAAAACTGGATGATGTGAGGCACCACTGCTGGAGTCAGAGATGATTGATTTTTATGTGAGTCATGTGACATGGTCGGGTGAATTGTGGCTTCTTGTAGACGTTCAGTAACAGAGGCCCAGTGTCAGTGCTGTGATATAGTTTCAGAAGAGCTGCTGTAGATCACAGAACACAAGGCTGGTCTATTCACTGAGGGTCTGACAGAATAAAGAGTGGCCCACAACTACTGAACACAGGCTGCCGTCACACCTAGAGAGAAATGGGCTGGAAACATTTCTTCAGAACAAACTCACTTCTGAATGTCTGATTCTTCTTCATGGAGTCATTGTATGATTGTTTGGAATTACAATTGGTATATTGGAAGTGGCATTTTCTAATATACACTCACTTTAAAGAAACTTTTGTCGCTCAAATGTTTCTCTTTCATAGCTCCGGAAATTTAAAGGGATAGTTCACCTAAAAATTAAAATTCTGTCATCATTTACTTATCCTCAAGTTGTTCCAAACATGAATGAATTTCGTTCAGCTGTCGAGCACGCATGAAGATATTTTGAAGAATATTGGTAACCAAACACTTGACGGTAGCCCTTGACTTCCATAGTATGGAAAAAAAATAAAATATGGAAGTCAATGGCTACCGTCAATTTGAGAGGCAAGAAATGTATACATTGCACTTTTTTCTTCTAGTTATAATGGGAAAAAAAAAAAAAAAAAAAAAAAAAAAAAAAAAAATAATAAATACATTTGGAAGGTTATAAAATTGTGAAGACCATGTAAAATGATTTCGTCGTATTTAGCATGTCTCTAAGGATGTTTTCACACTGCACCCAATTCTGTTTCGCTTTTCACATCTGATCTTTAGGATGTGCTGTCTGGACTGTCATTTTGCAAGTGCTGAAATGGGATCTGTTTGTTCAGATGGAGGTGTCTATCTGGTATATCTGATTTTAAAAGCTTGCCACATCCTGGATAAACTATTTGAAAACAAATCTGAACCACTTTTCCAAAAAAAAGTTGATTTTAATCCAATTTCAAACCGTATATATAAGAGTGGTAAGAATGTGTTTTATTTATTTTATTTTATTTAATTCTTAGTAGGTAGTAGTAGATCAGACTACAAAAACGGATTTGAGTCCGATATTTGACATCACATTTTTGGTGCCTGTCCTAATAAGGCCTAATTATCCCTGAGGTGAGCTGATTGCTTAATTAGGAGTTTTGTCATTAGAGGTTATTCACTCTTTTGTTCAGATACTGGTTGTCCTGAATCAGAGGGCGGAAAGGAGAAAAAGATTGTGTCACAGGGAGATAATCAGCAGTGGGTCATTGGGTCTCTGGTTTATGTGGCTGTATTGATTATACAGGCTCAGATTGGAAATTGAAGCTAATGTGCTCATGGACTCCGTTCTCCAATCAATGTGTCGTCGGCTTTGAATCCCTGCAGGTAAATAATTAGGGCCCTATTTTTACTTTACAATAGATGCTTATGTAACGTAGATATAAAGAGTTTATCATGTTTTTTTTTTTTTTTTTTTTTCAGGCCTATATTGTGTTATAGGTATGTTGTGGTAGGTGTACTATAAAAAGGATGTTATATACACTATATTTTGGTTTTTAATTTTATTAATAATTTATAATAAATATAAAAGTAAATTTATATGCCGCATCATGCAAAAATTACTAATTAATGCTAGAATTTCAGTGGTATACAGTATTTATGGCGCATTGTGCTTGACTATTCTATATTTATAGGCATGCATGGACTGATTGAGCACTAGTTTGTTTCGTTGACGTCGGATTTTGAGGACCCAATCAACTGGAGCTGGTGGAGGTTGTATGAGTAGGCGGCAATGTTCGAGTCGAGGAGTTAAACGAACTGAAACACAATAAATAACATGTCCATTACCTCAGACAAACATTTACCATTGTTTGTTCAAGACCCTTAGAAAAGCTTTAAGCCCTTGAGAGAATAGCTGAGGCTGTGCACATGACAGCCAACCCTATGTTTTTTCACAGAGTGGTTATAATGAGATATATTGACTCCTGGTGGGAGGCCTTCTCTTAGTCTTTTTATGAATGAAAATATTTACATGATTTTCCCGACTCAGATGAGAGTGTTTGCTAACGTTTGGATTTCGAAGAACGCGGGGTGAACGGCAACTCAGAGGGGAGATCAATCTGAGGTTGGAGCCGGACGTTATTCATGGACGTAAGGAGAGAGTTTTTTTTGAAAGTGATATTGCCCCCCCACTTTTCTTTAAAGGAGCCGGGCTTTTGTTCTAAAGAATGGTTTGACAAGTTCGCAAGGTATTGGCAATCAAAGTGGATTACTACCATTCAAAAGTTTGGAGTCAGTAACAAATAAATATCTGAGCATAAATCCGCCTTTAGACTGAATTCGAAGCATCAGTGAACTGAGAGACTGGAGTAATGGTGCGAAAATTTAGCATTTATCACAGGGATAAATTATTTTAACCTAATTCAAATAGGGAAAACAGGGTTTTTAAATAGTAATAATTCGTTACGTACTGTTTTTTTTTTTTCAAATAAATGCAGCCTTGATGAGAATAAGAGACTTCTTTCAAAAACACCCCAAACTTTTGAACAGTTGTGTAGATACTTAGAGTTTTGCCTAAATAGCATGGTTATAGCAAACTAACTAAATATTCAAGAGTAAAAGAGCATATTCTGTGAAACTATTTTTTCATGCAAATCTGATTAATCTGCCTCTATACAGTATGTAAAAACAAAACAAACAATGCTAGAATGCTTTACATGTTGGTCAGACAAACCTGCCCTGTACAGCTCTGCAGTATATATTTCTATATTTTATATATTGTATTGTGTTGTATTTTTTGTATTGTTCAGGAACAAGTAAAGCTGAAATCAGATGTAAATTTAAGCAAAATAGTTGTGATCACAGATAACATATGCACTTACTGCTAAATGTGTTAAAAAAACTTTTGAATATCTTTTAAGGATTAGATGCCTTGAATCTCATAAACTTCAAAATCATGATTATTTATTGTTTGAAATGCTCAGTGTACACTGTAAAAATATTTTTTTCAAAGTTGTAAATAAGTTTTACAAGAAAATACCATTTCACTTTTTCTACTTTGAAATGTTATGTTCAATTCAACCTCAAAATTGAGTAAAAATTGTTTCCATTTTTGGTTCCCTTTTTTCATTTTTCAGTGTAGCAGCTTAGGAACTTGAAAACACCACTTTGTTTCTCAGCAGACTGATAAATCCTGTGCATATTGATTCCTGAGAATTACATGAAGCCAGCCAATCAAATTACAGCTTGCCCTTGTGAGAAAGCTTTGCCAATTTTGTGTGCATTATGGATCAGATGGTCTTATCAGCGTGCTGTCTGAGACTTAAACAATGATAAAATATGTTATAATGTGAGAATAATAATAATGGAGATACTGTATGCGCTGTTTATATTTCAAATACTTGAGCTCTTAGAAACATGATCTTGTGTTTATATTTCACAGCGGAGACCAAAATATGTTTCAAATATTACCATGGAGTGAGTGGAGCATTGAGGGCCATAACACCCTGCATCACTGTCAAGAACCCTGGAGTTACAGTAAGTGTGTGTGTCTGTGTTAAGTATTTGACTTAAAAGTATTAGGATTTAAAACACTGATTTGTTGGCATCAGATGGGGCTGCAAACACACTTCTGTTGACCGATCACCATTTGAATTGTGCTTGAAAGGAGTATTTTTACTCATAATGCATTTTAAAAGTGACTGAGTCACATGAACTTGAGAGAAACATAAAAGCATCTTTCATCAAAATGGCATTTTATGTTTTCATAATAGTAGATTTTTTTTCATGTTAATTCTTTCATGAAATCGTGTTTGTAATATTTCCAAATTCCATTCCTGTTCTATCACAAAGATAACAAAAGAATAAAAAAGGGGGGAAAATAGAATTATATATGTATAGTTAAATGTAACAACAAATATTACTTTGATAAATAATTTTAAATGTGATATTTAAATAGCATTTTTATATATTTTGTATTTTAAATAGAATTTATTGATTTAATTACATCCTACACTTCAAAGTTTGGTGTCTGCAATCTATTATCCTCACCGAACTGAAACAGTATAGTGTTACATATTTCTTACTATTTAAAATACTGTTTTACTACTTGCCTATATATTGTTTATCTAATTTATTTATCTGATGGCCAAGCTAATTTTTTGGCATCATAACAAACCATCTTCGTTTTAATATGTGATTTGTTGCTGAATAGACATTTATTATTAGTAACAACATTAAAAACAGTTGAGACACTTATGTGCTACTGTTTGCAATACCTTGAACTGTTTTTATTTATGTTTGTTATTTAATTGAATTCTTTGATAATTAAATTGAAAAAGAACAGCAATTTATTGGATCTTTTGTAATATTATAAATTACTTTACTGTCACTTTTGATGCATTTAATATTAATTTATTTCCAACAAATGGCGGTTTAAGTTAAAGGGTTCTTCGTCAAAAATTTTAAAATTATCTGCGTTTACTCACCCCGCCCCAGTCATCCTGGTATAACGACTTTCTTTTTTCAGACTAATCCAGTCGGAGTTATATTAAATATTGTCCTGGTTATTCTAAGCTCTATCATTGCAGTCAGAGGGTGTTGCAGTGTTTCAGTCCAAAAGAAGTGAAATAAAAGCGCCCATCCATTAAAAAAAAAAAAAAGTGTCTCACACAGCTCCGGGGGGGTGAATAAAGGCCTTCTGTAGCAAATCGATGCTTTTTTGTAAGACAAATATCCATATTCAAAACGTAATAATCACTTGAATCTAGCTTGCGCCAACAGTTGTACACAGAAGCAGCTCCGGGAGGATGATGTAAGATGTCGGCGTTGTGCATGTGCCGGTGAGTCTCTTGAAAACCAACGTTTGTTTACAGGATTAAAGGAAGCAAAGTTTCCTTACTTTAGCAAAGAAAAACACAGTGTCTCCTCTTGGCTTATATCGAAATCTCCGACAATCACATTCTTTACAAATCTTCGTTTTGTACTTCTAATTAGTGACCTTTGTTTTGTTTTGATCTCTCCGCTGTGTTTCCGTGTTCGTCACTTCTGAGCGACGCATGCGCAACTCAAAGTCTTACGTCATCCTCCCAGAGCTGCTTCTGTTTACAACCGTGAGCGCAAGCTAGATTCAAGTGATTTTTACATTTTGAATATGGATATTTTTCTTACAAAAACGCATCGATTCTCTACAGGAGGCCTTTGTTCACCCCCCCGCAGCTGTGTGAGACACTTTTTTTTGTGGATGGGCGCTTTTTATTTCACTTCTTTTGGACTGAAGTAATGCAACACCCGCTGACTGCAATGATGAGCTTGGAATAGCCAGGACAATTTTTAATATAACTTCGACTGGATTCGTCTGAAAGAAGAAAGTCATATACACCTAGGATGCCTTGGGGGTGAGTAAAACCTCATTTTAATTTTTGGGTGAACTAACCCTTTAATTCCAAGTAATATACTAGCCTAACCAGCATTTAAGACTGTTAATGGTTCTTCAACAAAGCAAAGTTAACTTATACTGTTAATATAAAATTAATTTGATGTTTGTGTTAATAGGTTATTTTATAATGCTTCGAACTGGTGCACAAATGCTGCAGATACATGTGCGATCATCGCACATGGTCTCCACCTGTATGTGTTTCTTAGTCTTTCTCTGCCTTTGTGTCTGCAAGCTCCATTATCATGAGCTGGAGTTTGACTAAACTCCTCAGAGACATATCATGTTCACAGGCATGCAGGGAATGCACAGGAAGTTGAGAGCGCTCTTTGATATGCTTAGTGCCTGGCTGCCGACACGACGCCACAGAACTAGTGCAAAGGGCACATTCCACCCTCTGTGACATGAGTCTGAACTTGAACCCCTAGAGTTAACGGAACGATTCACTCGCAAAGCATTACTATTACTGTTTGAACTACTGTTTGAGCTTATTTTTGTGCTATGGAAGTGAATGAATACATCAGATCATGTAACTGTGATCTGAGGCATGCTGAAATGACTTCTCAAGCAAATAGAACATGATTGCAGCTTATGACATGGAGATATTTTTTGTGATCTGATTTTTGAACTTGTATTTTGAAAATGGATGTTTTGATAAAATTAATGTTGCTACTTTGTATGGTTTGTATTTGAGCAAATACGCACCCCGAACAATTGACTTAAATGAGAGTTTCATGTGCAATGGCTTAACAAATGGAAATTATAATATCTCAGTCTCACCATCATTCAGAAGTCGTCAGGTTGGGGCTCTGCAGCTGAACGAGAGTCTATAATCATAAATCAAACACTGCTGTATTAATGAGCAGGAACATTATAATGTTATTGAAATATTCATGACAATGATCCTGAACCTCTCTTTTGCTAAAATGTAACATGATAACCATAGTTTCAACCAAAATACAGCTGTAAAATATATACTTTACATAGGTACAATAATAGTTAATACTTGTGGATATATGGATAAAGATTAAATAAATGAGATCTCCTCAAGAAGATTTAATATATTTATTGTTTTGCTTAAAATTAGGGTTCCTGCAGATTACACAGTTTTATTGTAATCACTCCAGCTCAGTTTTTTGGCAGAAACCTATTTGAAAGATTTCAATATATCCAGGTCTGGGTATTCTCTGACATTCTAACCATGACCAAAAAACTAAAACCATATATAGATAGATATATCTTTTTTTTTTAATGAATCAACATTAACTTAAATAGTAGCAAAAACCTTTTGACAAGCAAACTGGTTTTTGATTTCATTTATGTTAATTGGATGTCACTAAATACTAACAAATAAAACTGAAATGAAATAATATGATAATAATAATATAATAATAAAAACTATTACCATATAAAAAATAATAAACTGACAAAAAACACAAAATTACTAAAACTAAAATAAAAAAAAAAAAAAAAAGAACTCATTTAAAATGGAATAAAAGCTATAATCGTATATAGTGGCTCAGCGATACTAAAATAAAACTGCTGTATTTCTCTATATGATAATGTGTAATTGTGTGTTATGGTGTACACACAGGTCGGGGCAGAGGGGCAGGTGGATGGACAGTCTGTCACAGAACACTGCAGGAAATTGGTCAGCTTTACTCTGTCAGGTAAGAATGCTTGGTATTTACAACACCTACTTTCATTTTAGTAAAAGAGACTGAAGATTTCTTTTTGAAGCTGATTTCAGTATATATGAATTCTGTAAGCCGTTTGAGAGGCAGTACTGTGATTTTACGACCCACACCTTCCTTAACCATGGTAAAATCATTACAGTGCACTTAAAACAACTTCAAATGATATATTGCTGTTTATAAAACTGCAACAATGGATACATTATAACAACACTAACGGTCAATAAATAATAACCTTTTTTAAACTAACAATAATCAATTCATGCACCAAGTAATATAGTTAATTTGGCTTAATTTATTAGATATTTCAGACTAATTTACAATGCTTTGAAATGTGTCTTATCCTACCTCCAATCTCACATATAAAGCATGTGTTGTCTTTTTAATTAAATCTCTTCTATATATCTGCCATCTTGTGGCAATGAGCAGCTAGTGCACATAGATAGATAGATAGCTCACATTGTGTGTGTGTGTGTGTGTGTATGTTGCAGATATCAGGGCTCAGGGTCTGAAGAAGGGCATGTTTTTTAATCCGGACCCCTATCTGAAGATGAGCATTCACCCTGGCAAGAGGCACGGCTTCCCTACATTCACCCACCACGGACAGGAGAGACGAACCGCCATCATATCAAACACGACTAACCCTGCGTGGCACGGAGAGGTAATTTATATTCATGTGTGTGGGCCAGTTAATGATGTGTGCTGTTTGTGTTCACTTCTTCAGCGCTTAACCTCTGGATGCTGCAGGGTGACGTCCCCTACTGTCAGTCCACTGTGAGGAGCTGAGAAGTTAATGGGATGTAACCAAGTGTGACTCTGAAACGAGAAGTTTTCAGTAAATGCATTGTGCCCTTGAGCAAGGCCTTAACCTCAGATTTCTTCAGAAATTACTGTACTATAAGTTGATAACATTTGCTAAATTACATTTTTTTTCTTTATTATAAAAAAAAAAACGTGGTGAATGATACTAAATGATAAACATATCAATGTATTTACATGGTACTTCAGGGTATTTTTAGGAATATTACCATGGTACATTTATAAATGTTTTATTTAAAGTAAATAAGAGTAAAGTTTTGTTACCATAAATGAGGCTGAATATATTGTAGGACTGAATATTGTTTTACCTCCACTGCACAGAAACATAACTGTAAACCTTCATTTTCATACTTCTTTTCTTTTCCCCTGCAGAAGTACACTTTTGTTGCTCTGATGACGGATGTTTTGGAAGTCGAGGTCAAGGACAAATTTGCAAAAAGTCGCCCAATAATCAAACGCTTTTTAGGTCAGCTGACAATACCAGTGCAGAGACTGCTGGAGACAAGAGAGCTGTGCCTCCTAGTGTCCCTGCAGTTTTAATTTTCTGTCCTACGACTTTATCTAGATCCATCCTTGTGTTGTCAATAATTCAGGAAGTTAAATAAAAAATTTTTGCATCCCAAGATGTTACATTTAGAGGTACATACTGTATTTGGTCATATTTTCATTGACAAAACAATATTTATGTGTAAGCTTATTTATTTATACAGATTTATTCTTTTTTTATGAACTATATTACAAACTGATTTTATTACAATACAATAATAGTTATCTGTGTGATTTTTTATTTTTTTTTGAAAAAAGGGATCAACATGTGAACTACACACTTTCACGTCGTCTACCGACAGAACATGTGAGCGGACAGCTTCACTTCAGGGTGGAGATCACCTCCAACGGACATGAAGGTACGGATTACAGTATGTTTACAGTAAAACTTACTCGTATCAATTATGCGCGTATTGTTTACAAGTGAGTAAAAGTAAAGATATTCGCTTGACAAATACTTATGATCATCATTTTCAAATAACTGCCCTTTTCTGTTTTTTGATTAGTATTGCAAATAGCTGTAATGTATTTCCGTTTCATGAAGCAAGTTCATTACATTGTCAGCATCATTACTCCAGTCTTTAGTGTCACATTGGTTCAATTATTATTTCGTATATTATCTCGGCATCAGTTTTTTTGAATGTATATTCTAGAGAGCTGAAACAAGCATTTTATTTTGAACATGGATCTTTTGTAATTCTTCTTTTTAAGCTCAGCAACTGTTGTAACTTTATACATTTTTGTAACGTTATAGTACTTTTGGTGAAAAGTTTATTCGAATATCATTGTTTTTCAAGTTATAGTCACTTTTGATCAATAAGCATTCATTCCCCATAAAAGTATAATTTCCTGGCAAAAGAAAAAAGTACTTTTAATTGTTGTGAAGCGTATTTTCAAGTTTTCTTAAGTATCTTATATTTCGCTTTGTATATTATTGTAACTGTCTTTGTCCTCTTTATTTCCAGATTCTGCCAGATCTCTGCTCTCTGGTCTATCCGACCTAACAATCCTGGCTTTATTCAACAACCTAACCTTTACGCTCGTTACCAGTGGTTACGTTACTCCTTCTGGCCAATTTCCACCTTACTCTAACAACACGATAGTCTTTGCTCTTCAAACCTATGTTTTGATAGCTTAGGTGCAGATTTCTTATGTGTATCCAATACTACTCCATTTATTATTCTTGTCACTATAACCAGCCTGCCAGCGTATCGAATTAGCCATACTACCTTAAATTGTTAAAATACGTCAATGTTCCTGTATTTTATCTTTATTTGATTTATTTAGTTCTTACGGGGGCCGTTTTTACGTCGGTGGGTCCCCTTCATGCCATGCCTCAAAAGATCCTTTTTCAGAGTTCTTTGATGAATATAAATTTCAAAATAACATAATTGTATTATTTTGTAACATTTTAAATGTCTTTACTGTCACTGTTGATCAATTTAATGCATCTTCGCTTAGGGCTGGTGACTAAAGTATTACGCTTTGTAGAGCCATGGGACGCGCTGTGTTAACAGCTGTGCCTTCTATGAAACGCTGGATCCTGGGAGCCCAGTCCGATTAGGTTTGAGGATTGTTTTTTTCATTCTCCTCATTCTCTGCCGCATGGCCAGGGGCCCCTCGCCCACTGGCTCTGAAGGGTCCCTTCACGGTGACACCTTTAGGACTGACGAGTGCATGATGGACCCTGATGAGGATCGGCTCTTGAGAGACAGAGCTCCAGAGTCTATCGAAGGAACCCCGGGCCACACTCATCGCCAGGCCTCGCTTAACGACTACCTGGATGCCATTGAAGCCCCTAAGGGCCCCGTAGACAGACCGCTTGGGGCCGCCTCACCTAAACTACGCTCAAGTTTCCCCACGGACACACGGCTCAATGCTATGTTACATATAGATTCGGATGAAGATGAGGAGGGACACGCCTCCCGGGATATGACATTGACCAATGGCGCTCAGCGGCCTGATGGACACACCTCCTCTGAACAGGACAAAGGGGAGGGTCCCGTGAAAGAGAGGCTTGAAGCAGAAGCAGCGAGCAGCGCCACAGATACAGAGGCCACAGCATCAGGGTCGAGCAGTGCTGTCTTATGCTGGCTGCTACTTCGCCTGCTATGTGGCACCTCCTGAAGCCCCTAAAGTGGCAGGTGCCGAGACGGTTCTGAAGTGGAGTTCTTTCTACGACTGCCTGCTCGGTTTATCTGTGGAGACGTCGACACCCGACGCCGCAGCGAGCTCTCAGCCACCAGTTCTCCCAAAATCTCTATTTCTGATAGGTTTTTGTCTTCGCCAGCCTATTTTTTCCATTGCCGGGTTTTTTTAACATATTTTTATATTTAACTGGGGTAACAGGTGTGTGTGTGGGGAAAAAAAAGTATATACAGTGGGTACGGAAAGTATTCAGACCCCCTTCCATTTTTCACTCTTTCTTGTTATATTGCAGCCATTTGATCTAAATTATCTTATTAAGTTAATTTTTTTTTCCTCAGTGCCAAATGTCCACACAGCACCCCATATGTGTGTCTCGTCCCGGACAGAAAACACGAATATTGTTGACATTTTTTGCAGATTTATTAAAAAAGAAAAACTGAAATCTCACATGGTCCTAAGTATTCAGACCCTTTGCTGTAACACTCACATATTTAACTCAGGTGCTGTCCATTTCTTCTGATCATCCTTGAGATGGTTCTAAACCTTCATTTGAGTCCAGCCGTGTTTGATTATACTGATTGGACTTGATTAGGAATCCACACACCTGTCTATATAAGACCTTACATTTCACAGTGCATGTCAGAGCAAATGAGATTTATGAGGTCAAAGGAACTGCCTGAAGACTCAGAGACAGAATTGTGGCAAGGCACTGATCTGGCCAAGGTTACAAAAAATTTCCTGCTGCACTTAAGGTTCCTAAGAGCACAGTGGCCCCATAATCCTTAAATGGAAGACGTTTGGGACCACCAGAACCCTTCCTCAGTTTGGCCGTCCGGCCAAACTGAGCTATCGTGGGGGGTTGAGCCTTGGTGAGAGAGGTAAAGAAGCACCCAAAGATCACTGTGGCTGAACTCCAGAGATGCAGTCGGGAGATGGGAGAAAGTTTTTGAGAAAAGTCAACCATCCATGCAGCCCTCCACCAGTCGGGGCTTTTTGGCAGAGTTGCCCGACGGAAGCCTCTCCTCAGTGCAATACACATGAAAGACCGCATGGAGTTTGCTAAAAAACACCTGAAGGACTCCAAGATGGTGATTCTAAGATTCTAAGATGATAAGATTCTCTGGTGTAACGAATCAGCTCATGACAGGAAACATTAATAATTAACCATAACTAGTTATAATTAATTATAAATATTTAGATCTGTTGTAGATATTTAGCTGACCTCTCAGGTTCAACTGTCTTGTCAATTCTAAGAACGTTAATTTCCTGGTTAAGTGAAATAACTTCTTTACTGTACAATTCTACAAAAGCTTGTAGCGAAAATCTGCATATTATGACTCCAGTTATGAGCAAACATGAACACGTCAAGTGTTTATACAGTAAGGGTTTTATTAACTACATACACTTAACTAGTCCTAACATACATAAACTGGTCTACCATACAATACACACGACCCCACACACACATACAGTTGGTATATGAAAGGGTTAAAGTTTAACTCAGTACAGAAAGATGCATAAGGAATTAAATTTATGGAACCATTTGCGTATTCAGCAGATCTACAGCCTGAAGGAAGCATCAGTTTCTTAGTTCAAACACACCCTTGTAAAAAGGTGTAACTGATACTAAATATATCAATTAATAAGACTAAGTTAGATACTTAGCGAGTCTCGGCGGTCTGAAAAAGATTCCTGCGGCATCTTAAGTTGCCAGTCTATCCTTTTGCCTGAATTTGTTGATGATCAATAACCATTTCTGAGTCCGAGAATCTTATTGAATTTAAATGACAATGCCGAAGAACGGCTGGCTCACGAATGGTCTTTGTTATACTTGAAGCGGATTTTCTCAACAATCTTCCACATCTTTTACATCTGGACCGAAACCCCCACTGGGCGTCAACATGGCTCGTTGTCTAGCTTTAAGTCAGAGAAGATCCCCGTCGGTCTTCATCTCAAGACCTGTGGCTCACAAAGGGATTACTTCCTATTAGGTACCATATATAAATACAGGATTCGCTTGTTCGATCATAAGAGGCTGTAATTCATAGAACTAACCCCGTGTAGTGATGCTGTTTTATATGAATGAGTGGTTTAATCGTAAGCATGAATAAAATAGTCTAATACAACAGATTAATACAAAACAGCAATAATATACACAATGATCTGAAGGATATGTGTGTTCATTCAAAGCAAGGTTTTCCTATGAATTAATTAGAGCAGAGTCCATTTCTATTCTGCCTTTTGTCCTGGGCAGTGCGCAGGTGGAATTTTCCCCTCGCATTTCTCTAAGATTACACCTTCTTTTGGGCCATAAACCCAGTGAAGCCTTCTGTTCGCTCTGGCCTACCGTTGGCGCCCATAGCAACTCAAAGGGGGCCGGTTCTCTCCGGACTCCGCCCTCAGGGTGCGTCCTACAATGAGGGTCCGGGGGAAGCCCTAACTTCTGGGGGCCTCATAATGGCTTGTAATACTGAGGGGGTTACAGAGGATTTTGTTAGCAGGTATTACAACACGCCCTATATTATTGTGGTTTGGGGATGTTGGGGGTTTCCAGAACGCTACACTGTCGGATTGAACCAAGATAGAACTTTTGGCCTAATTCTAAGGGGTATGGTGTGGGAACTCAGGCACTGCCTCTCACCTGTCCAATCCTCCCAACAGTGAAGCATGGTTGTGGCAGCATCATGCTGTGGGGGTGTGTTTCAGCTGCAGGGACAGAACGACTGGTTGCAATCGAGGGAAAGAGTGTAAGCGGGCCCATACAGAATCATGACGAAAAACCTTCTCAAGGAGTGCTCAGGACCTCAGACTGGGGTTTACCTTCCAACAAGACAATGACCCTATGCACACAGCTAAAATAATGAAGGAGTTGCTTCACAACAACTCTGTGACTGTTCTTGACTGGCCATCCAGAGCCCGGACTTAAACCCAATTGAGCATCTCTGGAGAGACCTAAAAATGTCCACCAACGTTTACCATCCAACCTGACAGAACTGAGAGGATCTGCAAGGAGGAATGGCAGGGGATCCCAAATCCAGGTGTGAAAAACTTGTGGCATCTTTCCCAAAAAGACTCATGGCTGTATTATATCAAAAGGGTGCTTCTACTAAATACTGAGCAAAGGGTCTGACTACTTAGGACTATGTGATATTTCAGTTTTTCTTTTTTAAATAAATCTGCAAAATGTAAACAATTCTGTGTTTTTCTGTCAATATGGGGTGCTGTGTGGTACATTAAATTGAGGAAAAAAAATGACCTTAAATGATTTTAGCAAATGGCTGCAACATAACAAAGAGTGAAAAATTGAAGGTGGTCTGAAGTATTTCCGTACCACTGTCTATATATTATATATATATATATATATAATATATATAATATTATATATTATATATATATATATATATATATATTTGTGGTAATCAAAATATCATTTTCTATTTTATAATTGTAATTAATTTGTTTTAACGACACATTTTATGACCTTTATGTAAATTATTTTTTCACGAGGTTATAAATTGTTAATGTTTTTAATTTAAAAAAATCTTATTACTTTTTTCAATATTTTTAACATGACTCTTCTCTTATTTAAAAACATCATATTTTTAAATTAGTTTTTTGAATTTTTTTAATTGAGAATATTTGTCTCTCTCTCATATATGGCTGAGGTATTGTTAATCATGAAGTATTAACTGAAGATTAGTATTATTGAAGTATTAGTACCTTATTAAAACCAAGTTAAATTATTGACTAAATAAAGGTGTTTTATCATATTTTATGACAAACTCATAATTTATTTTACATTTTATAGCACACCTCTGCTTGTTATTGTGTGGTGGTTTTTCTGCCGCTTCTGTGAGAAATCCCTCTAGAAGTCTTGATGTTTTGATGCCAGAAGATAGACTTTATTATCAAAAGATAACGAAGCCGAGAGATTCTTTCTGAGACCCTCTTTCTGCACCCTCTTTTATCCAGTTTTTCCTCAAGGCTTGTTCTATACATTTCATACATAGCAGACAGGAGGCCTCAATTTATGTTTCGTGAAAGGGAGAGGCCCCATCATATATTTTGTCTAATGTCAAAACAGGACGTGCAACTTCATCATATGTGAGCACATTCCATTTTCATGCAGGCTTCTATACACACAGGCAAATACATCAGAGGCGTCATGCCCATTTAAAGTGAGGGGCCACGTGCCCCCTCAGATTTCTGAGCCAAGTGTATTTTGAATGCAGTTTCCAAAAGACAAAAAATTGCCAAATAATATTCTATAATGATACAATCACACCGGAGTGATTAGGTTGTTCAGTGCGGCACAGCATCAGCTGCTAATTCAAATCTGTGTTAGCTGGCTGGCGCTGAGCCAGAGACAGACTAATTTGTACAGCACTGCATTATAAACAATCACACACAATTCTGTTGAGCTTAAGAATGCAATGGCCAATCAGAAGCGTTCAGAAGATGAGTCGTCGCTGAAACGCGGTGTTTTGTTCACGTTGCTCGCTGACTGAATACTGGCGAGTTCTCATGCCATAAACAAAAAAGTGCATATGTGCGTACGAATGTAAGAAGAATATTCCTTTCACAGTGTAATCAAGCTTCAGTGATTATATGGATTTGTTTGAGAGTGCCTGACTCTGCAGACGGAATACAATTATATGAACTGTAAATGTTCTTTACTCTCTGAAAATGAAGTGTTTCATTAGTAACATATTGCTTATTACCTTCACATTAAATACAAAGTCAGTCATATTAAAAATATTTTATGGCATGACACCCATATCTGGAACTTAAGTAAATAGTTGGGGTTTTATGTGTAGTTAATAGATTACACTATTAGGCTACTTTAGAACTAACATAATCTATAAAGGTGCAAAAATGCATTTACTTGCACATATTTGAGAATCAAGATATTTCCTGTAGTTAACATGTTTGGAAATATTTCGAAAAAAAGGGTTGGAAAAATAAATAAAATGTAAGCCTTATATCAGTTATAGTGGCTGCTGTGTGTTCACATGACACATGCATTACAACCCCCCCCCCCCCCCCCCCCCCCCCCCCCCCCCCCCCCCCACGTGCCCCCTCAAAAACAAGAGGGCATTACGCCCCTGAAATACATTATTATATTAGTAAACTACCTTGATACATAAATGGCTATATTCACAATGATTGAACTTGATTAATTCATATTTTGATTAATACAAATATTCTACATTAAATCACTTGAGCAGCGTCTTGTGATGATGGTGATCATCATCGTCATCATCATCATCATTTTGCCAATTTATATTGTTATGTAGTTCTTCCTTTGCATCATATAATACTTTTCTTACAGGATGAGGAAGGAGTTGTACCCAAGGTGATCACTGGGGAAGAAGGATCATCAGAGGCCGCTACAGTCACAGAGTCCTCAGCATCTGCCAGCAATGCAGCTAGTGAAGGGGGCGGAGCCACAGCAGTTAAACAGCAGGAGCAGGGGAACTCCAGTGAGGCAGCCAATGAGGGGGAGGAAGATGCCGAAATCTGGCAGAGGAGGCAGAGCCTGCAAGCATCAGGGAACTCGTCACAGGCTGAAGGGATGGAATTAACCAATGAAGTGAGGAGGGCAGCTGACGCAGCGCAGGTTGCCACGGTAACAGAAGGAGAGACAGGTAATTCCTGTGTGATGCTACATGTCATTTATATAGTAAGTCAGCAGAGGGGACTGGAGAATTTTATGAGAGTTGTCATCAAACTTTCATCAGCTTTTACCAACTTTTTTAACTTTTCTGCGCATTTAATAAGATAATAAAAACAATACTATTGTAAATAATATCATAATATTAAACATATTTAAAATAGTACTACGTAACACATTTAAATAAATATTAACTATTAACATACGATAATGATCTTTACATTTAGAGTTATTATACTAACTGTATTTTAAAGAGTACGAGGTGTGCTTTATGTATATAGAATAATCAGCGTTTAATAATAGCAATAGAATAGTTTTAATTAATGGAATAGTTTATATATATTTTTAATTTTGATATTATAAATATTACTTTTAGATTAGTATTCTGGCCTTAATATATATAATCTTGGAGGTATTTATTAGGCTGGCAAGTTAACGCAGTGAGTGATTCATGCCAATGTGTACGATATATTAAATAAGATACATAATATATAATCATATTATAGCTCTTATATAGATATCTATATATATTATCTAAAGCACTAATAATCTTGATATTTATAATAAATCAGATGTAAATAACATACAATATGGTTATAAATACTAAAAATAAACATATTGTAATAAGAAAATAGAAAAATAAAAGAAAAAGAAAATAATTATTAATACATACTATATTATCTATTGTAATATGATATCTAATAGATCTATACTTAAAGGACATTAATAATACTCTTAAGTAATTTTATAAGATCAAAATAAAAAATATTATAGAAAAAAAAACGAACAAAAAAAATCTGCCATTAATTAAAAATATCTATATGCTATTATTAATACTATCTAATTCTATTCAGACATAAAATATAACCTATTGTCTAGCGATAAATAGGAACATAGGAGACGTTATGAATAAGTTGTGTACATAGATGTATGGTTTACATAAACCCAACAATCTGTAATTTGCCTTTCTGCAAGAGCCGTTCGCAAGTGAAATGCCATCACTCATGCAATCTCTTCCTTCAGTGCGTCCATGACAATCCGCCTCTAATCAAGAGTGGACGATCCTCTTCCGCCAAGTGAGTAATATTTTTGTCTTTGGTATGAGGTTCTCCCCAACCGTCCCTAAATGGGACTAAGCATGGAAATTTTATTTATTTTTTTGCTGTTTTGAAATAGGATTTACATGCATATCTTTTATTATAACAGGGTAAGTGGACGTTACAGTGTTTTTGGTTAGACTGGAGGCGCGTATTGACAGCCACGCAGTATTGTTCTATTGATCAGGTGAATAGAACCCCACCTGCAGCGGCCCACGCTCCACTGCCCCTCAGGTCCTACAGAATCCAACCTCCATTCAGCAGAGAGCAGCCAACCGAGGTCCCACACATTAAACCAATATTCCATTCGGGGTGTTTACCCATCCAAAATCTATCAGATGGCAAAATCGCAGTGATTAGAGTGAAAGTCTGATACAAGGAGTGTGTTGAGCACACAGTGACTATCTTGGGTCCAAATGACAAAAAAATTCGTGTAATCCTCACTTTATGTAAAAACAGCTCTTTAAAAAGGTCACCCACCACAGCAGTCACCACAGCACCTAATCTCGTCTGCCTATCATGCCCATCAAACATCGCACGCTTCTCTCTCATCGCTTTCTCTCACTTAACTTGATGTCCATTCATTGACTAGTACATAGATTTCACTTGCTAAGCAATTGTACATATTCTGCGTAACAGCATCCAAATTACAGGGCCAAGCATAAAAGTCCAGTAAAAAAATGACAATCAATAAAGTTTTTAATCTAGGAGGTTTTTCCCTTGGAACAGTATGTTGCAACAGCATATTAGAATTCCCTTCACAGCTGGAAAATACAGATGTCATTGCTGGCGAATTATTTGTGGGCATATACATTTTGTAATTTAATTTAAATTTAATTATACTATTATAGATTAAACTATTTATACAAACATTTATAATTACATAATGTAAGTGGTTTCCGTTGAAGAAAGCATAGTATTGCTTTGTTTTTGTGCCAGAAATATGTTCTTATAATAAAATATGTATATATAAAGAACATCTTACTGTAAAGTAATTAATTTATTAATTAGTACAATTAAAATAATAATAGTAATAATTATTATGAGTATCTCATATTATTATTCATTTTTGTGTTTGTGTTTTTGGTATTAAAAAGTTTTTTTATGTTTTTTTTTTTAATTGTATGCATTTTTTTTTAAATTATTTATTTAAACTTCAGAGTATGCCATTAAGCAATATCTAATTTAGCAATAATAAATACATTACAGAAGCAACAAAGTATAATTATGAATGATAAAGTACAATTATCCTTGTGAAAAGATTATTACATGAAAAATAGGACTAAATATGCAAATTAATTTGAGTACCTCTTTGTTTTGTTCAGGTATCAGAGTATTCGGAGGACAATAACCAATGAGAGGACAGATGAACAGGCTGCAGAGATGCCTACAGACGAAACCGACCTGCTGCATCACTCCATACCTGGTACTCTCTCACAATAGAAATACACACACCACATACATGCACTGCATTTAGATGAGCCTGGTTATTTAGATTCAAGGAAATATGGAATAGAGAAAAAATATTTTTTGATTTAACCCAATATAATTATCACACTATAGTTGTCCTCTCTTTCAGAGTACCGTTGGGACGGTGTGGTTGGGCCTACTAGCTCTCGCTCCCGCTTGTCTCTGCTGCTGCAGTCCCCCAGCGCCAAGTTTCTCACCAGCCCGGATTTCTTTACCATACTGCATTCCAACCCTGTTAGTCTTCCAACACATTAATTATTCACACCTTTTTTTTTTTTACCACTAGCCAATTTTCAGTCCCTTGAAAGAAATTTGTGGTAAATCATGCCATAAAAACAACTGATTCTCACAAACCCGTTATCTGGTTCTGTCATGAATTTTGTTGAAACGTTTCTTTTAAAAGTAACATGATATATTGTTACATAATAAGTCATTTTGTTGAATTTTTACTTTTTAGAAGGCCACTAGCATTACTTAAAGACTAAGAAACACTCTTGTCTGTTGTTTTTTCTTTCTCAGAGTGCCTACCGCATGTTTACAAGTAACACATGTCTAAAACACATGATCAGTAAAGTGCGACGGGACGCGCACCACTTTGAGCGCTACCAGCACAATCGAGACCTGGTTGCCTTCCTCAACATGTTCGCTAACAAACAGCTGGATCTCCCGCGGGGCTGGGAAATGAAACACGACCACACGGGAAAGGTCTGGAAACATCTTCTCTGCGTTCTGTGTCCACATTCTGGATATAGCGCTCTTTCTGTCTCCTATCAGCCATTTTTCCACCCCCTGCTTTTAATTTTACAGTACATTTCTAAATAAAATATGGCCAAAAATAAACAATATATACCATTCAAAAGTTTGGGGACAGTAAGATTTTTTAAAATGTTTTTAAAAAATTTTTTTTTTTAACCATCCATATTTATTATACCTAATTATTTTATTTTGGTTCTTATATGTCCAGTCTCACTGTCTTTCTCTCCTCCTTTCCTCCTTTTATATTTAGTCCCTTAATTGACAGTAGTATATATATATAAATATATATATATATTATATCTATAAAATATAAAAAAAGATGTAGCTTGAAAATATAAACAATAGCTCTAAATAAAAAACCCTATATAATATAAAATTGTAATTTTTTTATACTATTTTATACTTATAAAATTTAATATACTATTCTTATCACTATGATTTATTTTCCTATCTCCTTATAGATTAATAATTTTCTATCAGAAAGAGCTTTACAGTTATACACTTATACTGGAAGCTTAGCAGGAAAGCAGGTGGTACCGCAGATAAATGTTTAAAATATGCTTTAAAGGTACAACCGTAACACTTAATGTAAATATTTCATGTGTTAGGGTTTTACTGGCGCATTCTTGTAAGTGCTTTAACATGAATGTGAGCATCACATTTGTGCTTTTAAATCCTTCGACCTACTTGCTTGACATGATTATGTCTTTTCCTCAGCCTTTCTTTGTGGACCATAACTGCAGGGCGACCACCTTCATAGACCCACGACTGCCACTGCAGAGCGCCCGACCCAGCAGCATCCTCGCCCACCGCCAGCACCTCAGCCGCCAGCGCAGCCACAGCGCAGGAGAGGTGAGCACACGACGCCTGGTGAGCCTTCCATACACACGTCCACTAGAGGCCTCCTCCAATCAGACACTTGAGCTTAAAATTCAAGCTCCTCCCATGTGGTTTGCACCATCATCATTGCAGGAGGGATTTGAATTGAAGGGATAGTTCACCCAAAAATGTCGTTCCAAACCTGTAAGACCTCCGTTCATATTCGGAACACAAATTAAGATAATTTTGATGAAATCCAAGAGCTTTCTGAGCCTGCATAGACAGCAACTTAACTAGTATGTTCAAGGCCCAGAAAGGTACTAAGGACATCGTTAAAATAGTCCATGTGACATCAGTGGTTCAACAATAATTTTATGAAGAAATGAAAATACTTTTTGTGCGCAAATAAAACAAAAATAACAGCTTTATTCAACAATTTTTTTACTTCCTCGTCAGTCATTAACGAGAGTACCACGACGCATGAGTGTGATCCTGCTAACGCAGGATCTGACGTAGAACCCGCATGCGCTGCGGCTTGTTTTCAAGCAGAGCACTGCACAGGCATGCATCGTTGGTTACTGTCGGAGGCGCGGAGACTGACTATTCATCAACGAATCCTGAAAAAATGTATCATGGTTTACACAACCAGTTAATAAGTTGCTTGTTTGCTATGAATTATGCAAACTTAACCCAAAAACCTGCTGATCTAGATGCCTTAGATCCTTTCTTTTTTAAAGTAGGTGCATCAGTTATATCTGAACCTTTAACATATCTTTTTAATTTATCTGACTAAAACTACAGCGGGAATACCTAAAATCTGAAAAATAGCCATTGCATCCCGTGTCTATAAAAGTGGTGATAAAATGCATCCAAACTCATATCGTCCAATCTCTTGTGTTGCAAAGGTGATGGAGAAATAATTAATAAGCAATTGATAGGTTTTCTTAATACATGTAACATTTGATCTGAATTTCAATCTGGTTTTCGGCAGTTGTAAAAGTTATGAATGAATTTAGATGCATTAGAAACAACAATTTTGTGCGGCTATTTTTATTGATCTTGCCAAAGCTTTTGATACAGTTGATCATTCTATTTTGTTATGCAATGACCGTATTGGTTTTGTCCCTAAATTTAAATTGATCTTTGTTTTCTAACTATTTATTTAACAGATCTCAATATGTAAATATTGATCAACAACCAAGATTGATCTGAACCATTAACTATATTACACTGGGGTTTCCGCAAGGCTCGTGTTAGCTCAACCCTGTTTTCATATATATATAGTATAATTATATATATATATCTATATATATATATATATATATATATATATAGAATCTAGATATATAGATATATATACACACCTTGCTACGGGTACTGCGTTAGCTACCCGAGACTTGTCATTTGCACTTATATATTGTTGCTCTTTTGTTAGTTTTGACTGCTTTTATTGTCCTCATTTATAAGTCGCTTTGGATAAAAGCGTCTGCTAAATGACTAAATGTAAATGTAAATTACATTAATAGTATTTCTCAGGATATCTGTAGTCAGAAAACTTATATCCACTTATATGCGGATGATACCATTTTTTTATGCTGTAGGATCATCATATGATGAAGCTTTAAAACAGGTACAAGACAGTTTTATTAATATTCAAGATGTTTTTAATGACTTAAATTTAGTTCTGAATAGCACAAAAACAAAAGTAATGTGGTTTAGAAAAACAAACAAACAAGGTAATAAAGACATTACTTTTGCATTACTAGCAGGGGATGATGGGAGCAGAGGGAGGGGAACCATGGGAAATGCAGTCCAGCTAAAACATAAACACAACGTCCAAAACAGTGCCCTCCGATGGCTCTTAAGGGCACTCCAGCAGATGACTGTGACAGTATCTTCATTTAAACATCTCGGAATCTGGCTTGATAGCTCTTTAACTTTCACTAAGCATAATTAATCTTCAGAAGAAAGTTAAATACAGACTTAGTTTTTTTGTATCGAAATAGATCTCTGTTTACTACATCAGCCAAGAAATATCTTGTTGAAACCACTGTTTTACCATTGTTTGACTATGGTGATGTGGTATATAGAAATGCACCTAAAGGTGTTTTTGGAACAGTTAGATGTATTGTATCATGCAGCAATTAGATTGATTACTAATGCACCTTGCAGAACTCATCATTGTGAATTATACTGTATCATTGCATACAAGACTGGAAATACACGGGTATGTCTTTATTTAAAAAAGTTTTGTTTGCTGTTTATTACCTAAATATCTTCAAATGTTTTTGCAACTTCATACTAATACATATACAACTAGATCATCTAATTATATTTCTTTGACTATTCCTAGAAAGAAAACGGCGAATGGTCGTTCCGCTTTTGAATTTGATGCCCCAAATGATTGGAATGTGCAACAAAAACTATTGAAATTAGAAACAAATATTTCAGTCTGTGCTTATAAAAAAATGACCAATGAGTGCCTTTTTGTTTTAATGTTTTAATTGAGATTTTTTTTTGTATGTGTATTATAATATATGTTTGTATATCTTTCATGAGACATTAACTCTCCTGCCAGGCTGTTACTGAAAATAAGAACCTGTTCTTAATGACTTGCCTGGTTAAACAAAGGTTAAATAAATAAAACAAAAAAGTTTAACAATAATATTGATGATAATAATAAGAAATGTTTCTTGAGCAGCAAATCAGCATACAGTATTAGAATGATTTCTGAGGATCATGTGACTCGAAAGACTGGAGTAATGATGCTAAAAATTCAACTTTGCCATCACAGGCACAAATTACATTTTAAAATATATTAAAAGGTAAAACACATTGCAATAATATTTCACAATACTACTGTTTTTACTGTATTTTTCATATAAATCAAATAAATGTAGCCCAAGTGCCACATTTTAGTCCAAAGAAGAAAATCCAAAAAGGGTTCAAGTAACTAAAAGGTATTTATTAAAAAAGAACCAGGTAATCCGCTGATGAGAAGCCAAAGAAAACAGGTGTGATCAAATTAATCAAAACCATGGTGACTAACTAGTGGTGGGAAAAGACAAACAAGGAAACAGGAACTGAAGAGAAACAAACAAAGAAAAAATCCATAAAAATGAAACTAGAACAGAGGAAAAATGTGACACCTAGTGAGTTTAAGATACTTCTTTCAAAAAATATGAATAAATATTAACAAACACAAACTTTAGAAAAGCAGGGTAGATCATAACAAACCTTTATTTAACCTAGAATAAAATAGAGAAGAATAGCGTAGGACAGTAACCAAATATGCTAATTAGTTTTAGTTTTCAGTTTCACATAATTCTTTACATCATAAAATATTCTCACCAGGTTTCTCATTAGGGAATCTGATCTTCTGTCACGTCGTGTGGAGAACAGATCGCCCTCTCAGGCCTCTTTAGATATGCTGATTAATTTCGTAGCGTCGGCTTCCGCTGTGTCCCAGCATGTGTCCCAGTAATTTTCACATCAGTCCACCCCCATTCCCCTGTGTGAGTGTGTTTGTCAGTGGGCCATATGTGTATGCAGGTTACATCTTTTGTCTAATATTTTCCACTAATCTTTAAATCCTCTTATCATAAGCATAAAAAATCCAAATTACCACTTATTAAAAAATTCCCCCCTCCCATATTACAGAGAATGATTTCGCTTTGTTCGAAGCTTGATACCGGTTCTTACTATAGATATTACATCTTCCTTGAATGCATAATTTTTAGTTATTTATTTTATATACCATATAAATTACAAAATTAATAATCACATCTAATATAATAATATTGTAAGTACATTATTTTAAATGATTGTTAATTATTTTTTTCTTTAAAAGAAAGATCATAACCAAGGTCATTAACTATGATATGCATACTGTACATCAGTATGTTGTATGGGCATATTATATTCGTAATACACATTTTATATAATATGTTTTTGTATTGCTAATAATTTGTATTTGATCCTACATATAATATACATATTGAAAATGGAAAGCTTTTTAATTCTGTGATACTATACAGTACTTCTGCAGTAGCTGGCCTTGTTCCTTGTGTGACTGATGTGGATGGCTAAACTAGTGGTCACTTCCGTCATGTTTTTTGTGCTGCAGGTGGGCTATGACCATCGCATGCTGCCAGCCACGTACTTCCACGCCCTAGCAAACACCTGGTTCACCTCCCGTCGCAACCATTGTCAGATTTTGTATCCTGTTGGTGATTCCTTTCAAGCCGAAGCTTCATCAGAAAGCTTTTTACGACAGATTGATTTTTCATCTTGTTAAATCTGTCATTGCATTGTTTTATAAAATGCTGGGTGTCACAAAAGAGTTTAATGGGGACTTTTGAAGAGGTCGTCATTTGACATTTTCACTAATTGCTCTTTTTCTCTCTTTATAGCCTATAATTATAAATAGTTAAATGTTTTGGCGGGCCCAACATATATTTTTATATCCTGTGCAGGATAGGCCCCTGACTCATTAGGAATCACTCCTCACTCAGTGAGACTCCGAATTCTGACAAGCACCTCAGTCTGAGCTTACGGATTACGAAATGTACTTTTTCTAATCCACAGGGAGAGGTGCAGTTTATTCGTAATGAAGGATGTCAGGTATTACTCGCCGTCTCGGCATCAGATGCGACTTTAGTGGATTTTTCTCCGGTACTTTCCATTATTCTCTGAATTTTAACCCTGCAAAATGGCCTGCAAGAAAATATGCCCAAAAAAACTGCCATACCATTCTCTAAAATCCAATCGTCAATTAAAGCTGCAGTCCGTAACTTTTTTTGGTAAAAAATGATCCGAATCAATATTTGAGCAAGTACATAACAAGCCAGTGTTCAAAACAATCGTCTTACTTTAGCTCGATTCACAACGGTAAGCTTATAAAAAATGTTTTCTAATTTGAGTGGTACAGGTAGGTTTTCGCGGGAGATTCGTAGCATGCTGCTGTGGCTGGCCATCATTACTTCACGTCTGTAAACATAAAGAAGTTGACCCGACTACTAGGCTGTCGTATGTGAGGATCCTGCAGGTGGCGGATTGTTTATAGTCTTTTCTCACAGCAGCTGGAATAATGAAATATATAATTTTGATGGCGGATTGTAATCCAAAAAAGGATTATGGGAGTGGGGGTTATTTATGAACACATGTGAATGAAATTTAATTATATTCCAGTTTTAAATGTGTTTCTGATTACAGATAGCCTGGGATTTCACAAGATTTGTATTTTAAAGACAACAGGTTTGAAGGGAGCATAATTTGCTTTTTGGTTTAAAATAATTTCTTTATATGAAATTCGAATGAAATGACAATTAGAGATTAGACTGTACAAAAACTGAAATCACACACTGATACACACTATACACATAGTCACGCAATTGCTGATGTTGTTAACTAAGAATTTGAGAATAAAGTTTAACAATAATAATAATAATAAGCATGGTTTGATGTGAAATGAGCTAATTTAGATTAAATCAACGCACCATGTCGAGCATATTTAATTGTAATTCTCGTATTTTGTCACCTCAGTTTGGTCAGAACAAACTGGGCCAGCTTGTTACCTGTTCAGATGACAATATCCGGTGAATGCTATTTGAGTATATATTCCAATACGTAGATATAATCCTGAGTGCAAGTACAATATCCAGCACCGTGGCTGTGACTGACCTTGCCACACATCTCCCAAACATTATATTCCTCGAGCTGGAGCGGGCCGCCCGCACAACCAGCTCAGGAAGATAATTCTGCACACAACTGCAATTGCAGGTTTTCAAACAAAGATTGCGACAAACTTACGACGTTGCAGTTTCATAACATGTCCTAATACCCAATTTCTCTATTTGCAAAAATATTGCATAAATATATGTTAAAAATATATTAAAAAACTTTGAAACAATTTTTTTCATAACAAAAGAAGGAAATTTCTCAAAAGCGATATGTTTGAGCTTCAATGCAGTTTATCATAAAAAAAAGCATGTTAATTTTTAATGACAAAGAAGTATTTTAAAATCTTTACGCTTAAAAATCTGCAAAGGAGTGGCAAATAATTTCAAATGCCCATTTCATGGCAAGAACTTTTACCCAATGCGCAAACAAAACCCTCTGTAATGTCTGTCACTGTTTGGATTTAGTGAAACACTCACAGATGTAGCGAAAACATTCCTTGTTCAGTTGCTTTCCTCGTCACCTGGCCTTAATTCTAACCTTGAAATCAGGATTCGGCATAAAATATTGTCTGCAAGATCATTCATACATGTGAAAATGTGCTGAGAATTGAACAAATTTAGTTTTTTTTATATGGTTTTTTTGTGGAAGTCTGCTCAGAGGAAGATAAGCATCATGTCTTTGTGGCAGTTTTTCTGGTGACCTAAAAAGGGATAAAACTTACCGAGAGTGGATTTGCAAAGCAAACTGCTACAAAATACACATATTTCATGAGCAAGTGTGGCATGCCCTAGCAAAACAGGCACTATCGTTGGAATCAGCACTCCAAAATTAGTAAAAAAAAAAGTCTTGGATTTCATTCAGCAAATATGATGCACGGTGGTGTAATTATTATCTTTTGGCTTCACAGGTAAATGGAGCTTAGAAATGTTTTTTTTTCCCAGGATACATGTGTTTGCCTCCAAACACTAATAATCTTTGTCTCTTTTTCTTGCTGTAGCTTGTTTGAAGAGGAAGTGATGTCGTATGTGCCACCTCATGCCTTACTGCACCCCAGCTACTGTCAATCACCACGAGGGTCTCCGGTCTCCTCCCCTCAGAACTCTCCTGGTCCGTTCCTCTCAGTCACATTGAAAAAAATTCAAGAAACATTTATGAATAGCATTGCAAAATTATTTCATATCTTACATTTTATAATTGCAAATATAAGAGAGTTTCTGATTCTCTGGTTCTGCTCATCTTTCCACAGCATTGCTTTAGTTTTGGTTGTAGCGCTTGACATGCAGTCGACCAGATTTCCTGGGTATTTTTCGAGTTAGCTGCCAAAGCATCAAATCCGCTGTGTGGGATTTGATGTGTAGTTGGAGTCCAGGGCTTCTGGTTAATCCCTGCAGTATAACGGTTTTTAACCGTTATACTGACACTCAGATTTTCACAAGTCTGTTTGGAGAGTGGCGGACATCATGTTGCCAGAGGGAATCATGGTCTAATTCACCATGATCTGACTTTAGTCACCGCTGACACTCTGGGATTACACTGTTCGCTGGTTATAGCGGGTTCTGTGAATTCTACACTCCTTTTTTGCTTGAATAGAAACCATTCTGATACACTTTAACTGGACTTTATACTGAGGAATAGAATAATTTTGGACCATATCCCATTTAAACAACAACAATACTACTACTACTACTAATAATAATACAGCCTATAAAATAGCATTTTATTATGTATGATGGTTTGTTGTTTTGCATATCTGTATGTCTACAGTTTTTTAAAGCTATTTTTCGTTTATCCTTCTAAAAGGAGTTGTTCTTTTCTATCTCAAGTAATATACCTCTTTATTTTACTTAAATAACTTAGATAGTCCGAGGACAGGGTGCCAACCCTGCTCCTGGCGATCGCTGTCCTGCACAGTCACTCCAACCCTAATCGAAACACCCTAAGGCAACTATTTAGGTCTTCCCATCACTTAAAAATCAAAGGCCGGTGGCATTTGTTAAGGGGTTGGAGCGAACTTTGCAGGACATTACGAGCGCCAGGAGCGGGTTGGTCACCCCTGGCTAGGAAGAACATTGAAACTTTTTGTGAATCCTATTTCATATAATAATAAACAAAGATTTGTATTATTATTATATATTGGTCCTTCCTTCCAGTAGACATTTTCATTGCTCAGCAGTTTACTCTTTTATACGTTAATTATTATTATTATTATTATTATTATGCCAATTTCAGTTGAAATAGTCTGAGTCTAGGAGAAATGACTGATATATAAAAGAGATCTCATTTGTCATCAGATTTGACAAATAAAGCCTGAATTTTTCTGCATTATCTATACATTTTCTACACATTCATCTATGTTTGATTACAAGATGCTGATTTTGGCTCTTGGCAGAGTCACTTTTTTAGCTGTACTGTATTGTACCTTTGATCTCTTCCTTTCAGGTACACAGCGAGCCAACGCACGGGCACCTGCACCGTACAAACGGGACTTTGAAGCCAAACTTCGGAATTTCTATCGCAAACTGGAGACTAAAGGCTACGGACAGGGCCCAGGCAAAGTGAAGTAAGTATCTGTACAAGTACCCTGAGGTCTTGTTTTATAACACATTGTCAAACTCATGCTGACATGTTGTGCTTGTTTTAGGTTGATAATCCGCAGAGATCATCTACTGGAGGATGCGTTCAATCAGATCATGTGCTACTCTCGCAAAGATCTACAGAGAAGTAAACTCTATGTCAGCTTTGTTGGAGAAGAAGGGTCAGTGTTTCCACAATGTTAAAACATAACCAGACTTTACACTATATAACAGTTATAAAAATAAACGTAATAATTAAAGATAAATTGATCATATTGTGTAATTATTTTCCCGTTCAGACTGGACTACAGTGGCCCCTCACGAGAGTTTTTCTTTCTGGTGTCACGAGAGCTTTTTAACCCATACTATGGTCTGTTTGAGTATTCAGCAAATGACACTTACACCGTCCAGATCAGCCCCATGTCTGCCTTCGTTGACAACCATCATGAGTGGTGAGTGCACATTTTCTTTTAAGTCTGTGCTTACAGTTTTATGCCGCATATGAAGCTTGATTTAATTTGATCAATGCACATACGATATTTAGAAGGTGCTTGGCTCGATCTGTTTACAAAATCTTTTAAAGGGGTCATATGATGTTGCTAAAAAGAACATTATGTTGTGTATTTGGTGTAATGCAATGTGTTTATGCAGTTTAAAGTTAAAAAACACATTATTTTCCATATAATGTACATTATTGTTTCTCCTCTGTCCCGCCTTTATGAAACGTGTCAATCTTTACAAAGCTCATCGTTCTAGAAAAGCGAGGTGTGCTCTGATTGGCCAGCTATCCAGTGCGTTGTGATTGGCCGAATGCCTCAAGCGTGTGACGGAAATGTTACGCCCCTTACCATACTGTGATGCCGTCTCCCAGCAGGACGAGACTCAGTCCAGCTGCTCTGCTCGTGCACATCCCATCATCGGTTCTCTTTTAGCAGTTCAGTCAATGTACTGTTAGGAGTAACAGAATAACTCGGGATATTGGTTTATTTAGCGTCAGAGGGAGTGTCAGGCACATTTATAAACCGAATAACTTAAGTAAAAAAAATGTTTTTGTGATTAGTGCGTACTGGAGACGCGAACCGTTTTAAACGATTCAGTTCGATTTGGTGAACTGGTTCGACCGGTTCACTAAGAAGATCTGGTTAAATAGAACGATTAGTTTGCAATCCAGACATCACTAGACGAAACAAAACCAATAAAACCCATTACAAACGAGGCATTTGTTGCATCCAGTGGGGACATAATTACTGATTATAATGACTTATACTGTCTTTTTTACACGTTGCGTAACGCAAAAACCTGTCTGCATTTGTGAGCGGAGAAGCAACAAACAGCTACTCTACACTGCTCAAAACTCGTGTTTGAGTCGTCAGTGGCAAATTCTTTAAATGTGAAAATGTATTTACAGGCTGTGAGTCAGAAGCACCATATTGTCCTTGCAAAGTTGGAACTGCCCAACTTTATAGAAACAGCCTTTGTGCCACTTACGCATTAGGCTACTGGTTCAGGAAACAGTCCTCATCCATCCTCCATAAAATGCGCTGCACACATCTGAATATTTGGGTTGAACTGTTCTGGAACAGTGTTGTAAATACAACTTAACCACTGATTTCTAGTTGTGTCCTCTTTTGGAAGACCAAACAAAGTAGTTTCGCTTTCACAATGAAACACACAGTGACTCCACAACATGGCAGAATAAAAGTTACGCCTTCTTTCTTTGCGTGTACATTTGGGCGGCGTTATGAAAATCTTCCCACATTGTGACGTAGACATGTGGGGGCGTGTTAGAACGAGCCGTTTTAGGTAGGCGTGGTTGACTCTTAACTTTTATAAAGAATATCGCTTTGGATTTGAGACTTTAGTCTTTGCAACTTTACAGATCTTCTTTATGCACCAAGAGCTTGTAACACTCCAAAGAGAAAGGAAAAATTGGAAATCCTGCCCATAAATGTACCGCTTTAATAGACCAAACTAGCGGAAATGTATCCCATGTTTTTTTCAACATGTTCTGTTGTCAGGTTTCGGTTTAGTGGCCGTATTCTGGGTCTCGCTCTTATCCATCAATACTTACTGGATGCCTTCTTCACACGACCTTTCTACAAAGGCCTACTTCGAATGTAAGTTAAGCATTTCTGCCCCTTTTTTGTAGATTTTTTAGAAGTAGACAGTTATTAAAATTCAGAAGATAATTTTAAAATTTGAGCTAAAAAATGGTTATATAAAGTTAAATAAATTAACGTTTTTATATATATACATAATACAGTATATATGTGACCATGGAGCACAAAACCAGTCATAAGGGTCCATGTTTCGAAATTGAGATTTATGCATCATATGAAATCTGAATCTAAAGTACAGTCCCGTTGATGTTTGGTTTGTTAGGATAGGGCAATATTTGGCCGAGATCCAACTATTTGAAAATCTGGATCTGAGGGTGCACAAAAATTTGAGAAAATCACCTTTAAAGTTGTCCAAATTAAATCCTTAGCAATGCATATTACTAATAAAAAAAAGTTTTTATATATTTATGGTAGGAAATTTACAAAATATCTTCAGGGAACATGAGCTGTACTAATATCCTAAGGATTTTGCATAAAAGAAAATCACTAATTTGGCTATTGTCTACAGATATACACCAGGCGACTTAAGACTGGTTTTGTGGCCTCGGTCCATTATAAGGTTAACCTTAATCATTAAGGGTTGGGCCCGATAGACGAGCCCACATCCATCGCCGATGAAATGATATATGAAAATGAGAATTGTTACTGTTTTTTAATGATGTAATTTGTTTTCCAATGTTGTTTGGGCACTTGCCATCTAGTGACTGATATCTTCCCTCTCCCCCCCGATGTATCATCGTCCATCCACGCTGTTTCACTGTAAGATTTGTCTGATGCCACTTTGGTAGACATTGCCCACCCTTTTAGACTCATTGTTTCTGTTCAGGGGCCAAGATCTGTCCGTAAAACTACTTTTTTAAAGTATCTTTACAAAATGTAAAATAAGTAATAAAACATGAATAATAATATATTAATATAAAAATATGATAAATACTAAAATACTATATTTTATTATACACCTTATTCCTGATCCGATGAATCTCCCGCCATGATGGATTCAACCTCTCCGTTTGGGTGGTGCTCTGTGTTCTGGTCCTCCCATAGAAGCCTTTAAAACAGGGTCAAAGACGACTGAATTAATTAACTGAAACTTTTTCAGTTTACTAATAAAATGTGCACAGGTTAAGCGGTCTGTTGTTTTGCTGCCACAGTAACAGCACAAATCTTAAAGGATTAGTTCACCCAAAAAGGAACATTCTGTCATTAATTACACACCCTCATGTCGTTTCAAACCCGTAAGACCTTCGTTCATCTTCGGAACACAAATTAAGATATTTTTGATGGAATCTGAGAGCTGTCTGACCCTGCATAGACAGCAATACAAACTAAATTTTCCCAAGTCCAGAGACGTAGCAAGGAAATCTGTAAAATAATCCATGTGACATCAATGGTTCAAACCGTATTTTATGAAGCTACGAGAATACTTTTTTTTGTGCGCAAAAGAAAAAAAAAAGAAGAATTTATTCAACAATTAGTCTCCTCCGCATCCCCCTGTAGCGCCATTTTGGAGAGTATAAGCTGGACTAAACAAACGTATGCTGTTCTGTGTCAGCTTCGTCACACCTGATCTGTTTCCTACGTTGTTGTGATTTGATCTGACGGAAACAGTGGATCCTATTCATCCGTGTGACGCAGCTGACACAGAACAGCATACGCTGTTTACATCCAGCTGATATTCTCCAAAATGGCACCAGGGTGACGTGGAGGAGACGAATTTAAATAAAGTCGTTATTTTTTTTCTTTTGCGCACAAAAAGTATTCTCGTAGCTTCGTAAAAAATTACGGTTGAACCCCTGATGTCACATGGATTATTTTACCGATCTCCTTGCTACGTCTCTGGACTTGGGAACATTTCAGTTGCTTTGCTGTCTATGCAGGGTCAGAAAACTCTCGGATTTAATAAAAAATATCTGAATTTGTGTTCCGAAGATGAACGAAGGTCTTACGGGTTTGAAACGACATGAGGGTGAGTAATTAATAACAGAATTTTCATTTTTGGGTGAACTAACCCTTTAAGGAATTCCTGTATAGTACTTGTTTTACGTGCCAGCAAATCTGTGCGTCTCTGGCATTGTATGCATAAACGATGACTAAAGAAAGCGAGCATGGCTTGCAGCGCTTAAGTTAAAATACTGTGTGAAATAATATAGAAAATGTTAAAAGAATGAATCTCTAAAAAATAAAAAAAATTATTATTTAACCAATACTAACGTGAACTTGACATGTGTGGGTGCTTAAAATAGACTTTACACTTTCTGTGTGATTAGCCAAATCATGACCATTATTTCATGTTTGTATGTGTGTAACCTGTGTGTGTGTAGTCCGTGTGATCTGAGTGATCTGGAGTATCTTGATGAGGAGTTTCATCAGAGTCTTCAGTGGATGAAGGACAATGACATAGAGGACATGCTGGACCTGACCTTCACGGTCAATGAGGAAGTGTTCGGACAGGTCAGTGTGTGACTGTTTGTGTACACAAACAGTGTGTAAGCTTGCACAGCCTCTTGCCATTGTCTCACAGAAGCGTGTGTGTATGTTAGATCACAGAGCGCGAGCTGAAGCCTGGCGGGGCAAATATCCCAGTGTCAGAGAAGAATAAGAAAGAGTACATCGAGTGCATGGTGAAGTGGCGTATAGAGCGGGGTGTCGTCCAACAGACGGAGAGTCTTGTGCGAGGCTTTTATGAGGTACTGAAATCAAATCAACACTCCAGAAGCTTTCAGTCACATAAAAACATGCCACTTCTGCCATGTAGTGTTGCCATGAGATATTTCAGAAGGTTTTTTATTGAATTTCTGTTTGATAGATTTGGGTCAATGTACAA
Organism: Sinocyclocheilus anophthalmus; assembly: GCA_018155175.1. Lineage (NCBI taxonomy): Eukaryota > Metazoa > Chordata > Actinopteri > Cypriniformes > Cyprinidae > Sinocyclocheilus > Sinocyclocheilus anophthalmus. Next base: position 269,026 of record JADLZN010000511.1, read on the forward strand.
TTTTGGTTTTAAATGTTTTTGTTGGCTTTAATATAACAAGAAGTCTTTCGTGTAATTTAAAAGCTTGGGGTCATTAAGATTTTTTTTTAAAGAAATTATTATTTTTATTCAGCAAGGATGCATTGAATTGATCAAAAGTGACAGTAAAGACATTCATAATGTTACTGAAGTCGTCTATTTTAAATACAGTGGGTATAGAAAAGAGTACCCCCCCACCCCCCGCCTTTAAATTAATCATATTTTGTTGCTTTGCAGCCTGAAATGAAGACGGACACAGTTTTTGTTTTATCCAGCTGTATTTACTCAGTGCAACTTATAACATCAGAGTGAAAGATATAACACCAACATGTCAGAAAAAAAAAAAAAAACAGAATCACTGAGTTGGAAAAAGGATCACCCCCTTTTGTCAGTATTTTGTTGAACCAACTTTTGGCTTGTTTTAACCATATTTTTTCTCAAATAAATGCAGCTTTGATAAGTGTAAAAAACATGAAAAAGTGTATTGACCTCAAACTTTAGTTATAAAAAAGAAAAAAATCCTATAAAATTAAAATATGTGACTCGTGTCACTCTTTCTTTTAATTCATATTAACTCATGTCACTTTAACAAAACTGGCAATATGTTAAGAGTTACATTTATTACATTTTGTTAGTTATATAATTGAATAATTAATGTACATAACTACAATTTAAAGGCTTAAACTATATTTAATTATATAACGTGTGTTATTACAAACAACATAAAATCTGGGAAAGCATTTACAAATATTTCTTGAATGCTGAAGGTTCTAGTCTAACCACATAATATCCCATATTATAATATAATATTAAAAACCCCATGACTTGTAAAGGTCAATTTTTAAATGTTGTTGTGTGTTGTTAATCAAATTATGTTATCTTTTCATCAAAATATCTTCAGTAACCTGGTCATTATATGATTATAATCCTTCTTCAAAAAAAAAAAAAATAAGAACTTAAAGGACCAGAACACACAATAACATCATCTTTTTTTTCACTCTCATGTACAATTTTTTTGTTTTTTTGAGTGGAACGAAGTAATTTTGAAAGATTTTTCTCCCTTCTAAATGTCAGCAGTGCTTCTGTTACTGTTTTTATTATCTTTAATTAGCATCACTGACAAAAGATCAAGTCAGCCAATGAGGAATGAAATGTATTTTTTAAATCCTAAATTATTTAGTCTAACCTTGAATGAAATGAGAAAGAAGATGAATTAATTAATACAACACGGAAGGTTTAATGTATGATTGATGAGTTTCATTTCTGAATTGTCTTAAAGAGATAGTTCACCCAAAAAATGAAAATTCTGTCAATAATTAATCACCCTCATGTCGTTCCAAAACCGTATGAGTTGCTTTCTTATGTTCAACACAAAAGAAGATATTTGAAAATTGCTGGTAATCAAACAGTTGGTGGTTGCCATTGACTTCCATAGTATTTTTTTTTCCTACTATGGAAGTCAATGGCAACCACCAACTGTTTGATTACCAGCAATCTTCAACATATCTTCTTTTATGTTCAATAGAAGAAAGCAACTCCTACAGGTTTGGAACGACATGAGGGTGAGTAATGATGACAGAATTTTCATTTTTGGGTGAACTATCCCTTTAAGGTACAACTATGCAATGATCCATTTACTGTAGTCTTACCCAACAGGAATACAGGTTACCAGTCTAATAAAACCAAGAATTTCACATCATATTTCATAGTGCTGGCACTGAGCTGGAAGCTGATGTTTTATGGCTGTGAACTGACTGCAGGTTGTAGATGCACGGCTGGTGTCGGTGTTTGATGCACGGGAGCTGGAGCTGGTGATCGCTGGAACAGCGGAGATTGATCTGGGAGACTGGAGGAACAACACAGAGTACAGAGGAGGTAACAACAGACTGACAGCTTCACTAAAGCAGTAATAATGGAATAAATGATTACCATATTTATGATATTACCATCATGGTGTCCAAAACTGTGGTAAAACCATGGTATCAAGATGTGAAGTAAATGATTTATGGCTGAAATATTATCCAGCAGATAGACTGTGGGCTTTTACAGCGTCTGCTAGCCCTACAGGTCAAATTTGGAGTTTATTGGAACAAGTTTATTGGTTTTCCCTCCAGGTTACCATGACAACCACATCGTGATTCGCTGGTTCTGGGCAGCAGTGGAGCGATTCAACAATGAGCAGAGACTCAGGTTGCTCCAAGTGAGTGATGAAAGAGAAACACAAGCTCTTTTTATAAGCCAGAGTGTAGTCTGTACACTTGACCTGTGACTGAAATGTCTCTGTTGTCTCAGTTTGTGACGGGGACGTCCAGTATCCCATACGAGGGCTTCGCCTCCCTAAGGGGCAGCAATGGGCCACGACGCTTCTGTGTAGAGAAATGGGGAAAAATTACGTCTCTGCCCAGGTAATCTGCCTCTCAACTCAATATCCTTTTTTATAAAAGTTTTAAATACTTGTCAGAGCCCTTTATGATCCCATGAAATTATAACTAGTCTATGTCTGTCAGAATTCATTTATATTTAACCTCCACATTTATTTCAATCATCATGTAATGTATTTCATTATGTATCATGCCAACTACAAAAAATTAAGTAGCATTTTACTAAAACATATTTAGAGGAATCTTTGTAAAAATATATAATAATGTACATGTACATAATATACATTTAAATAATATATAGAGATTGGGGTCTGTAAGTTTTTTTTAATGCCTTTGAAAAATGTCTCTTCTGCTCACCAAGGCTGCATTTATTTGATCAGAAATACAGTAAAAACAAAAATATTGTGAAATATTACAATTTAAAACAACTGTTTTCTATTTTAAAATATTATAAAATGTCATTTATTCCTGTGATGCAAAGCTGAGTTTTCAGCATCATTACCCCTTCAGTTTCACATGATCCTTGAAAAATCATTCTAATATGCTGATTTGCTGCTCAAGAAACATTTCTTATTATTATTTCTAATTATTATCAATGTTGAAAACAGTTGTGCAGCTTAATATTTTTATGGAAACCGATGAATAGAAAGTTCAAAACAAATTTTTACTTGAAATAAAAATCGTTTGTAACATTATGAATGTCTTTTCTTCTGTCACAGTTAACAATTTCATGCGTAAAATCCCTGAATGTAATCCCAGTGTTATATAAAAACGGCACAAATTTCGGTCTCACTTTATATTAAGTGGCCCTTATACCTGTATACTCACATAGTAACTAGATGTGCACGTAGTATGTAACCACAGTGTAAGTACCCCACTGGGTACATATTCTAGAGCTCTGTATTTTTTCTGTAACACACACATGTAACAAAGCCTCCGACTGGGTTGTGTACTACACATGTGTAACAGGACATATATAACTACATTTTGTAACAACAATATGTATAAGAGTAATTGGAACAATTTTATCCAGGGGGTGGAGATGGGTAGGTTTAGGGATATGTAAAGTGGGAGGAGTTGGATCTCAAGTTGGTGGAGTTGGTGCACCACTGTAATACCAGTGTACTTACATGGTAACTCCTCAGGAACTGTCCACTTAATATAAAGAGTTGTGTTACCAATGTCCTGTTACACATTTGTATTTACACATACCATTCAGTGGTTTGTTACATATGTGTTGTTACACAAACATTACAGCTGTAGATACTATGTCCCAATGTGTACTTACACTGTGGTTACATACTATGCACACATTTTAGTTACTATGTAAGTACACAGGTATTAGGGCCACTTAATATAAAGTGGGACCCACATTTCTATTAAGTCTCATTGATGAAACTGAATTCCGATGTAAATCACTTGTTAAATCCATCTTACATAAATAATTCAATGTGAAAATTTGTGTTAAAATTTTATAAACAATCTAAAAAAAAAGCACAGTTCATGTTTAATGAATGAAGTCCAATAATGGCACATTTGTCCCAAATAAACCTTTCCCCCCACATATCTCATTGCTTATGTGATCCACAAGATGGTGCGATCTGGCAATTCATAAAACAGTCACTCAAAAATAGCATGGAGGGAAATTTATGTGATCAGAAAATGAAGTTCATACTTTACTTGTGTTTATTTGTCATTGTAGAGCTCACACGTGTTTCAATCGTCTGGACCTCCCCCCGTACCCCTCATTCTCCATGCTGTATGAGAAGATGCTGACAGCAGTGGAGGAGACCAGCACTTTCGGTTTGGAGTGAATGTTGACCTTTGCACTTTGAGCTGATCAAATATACTTCATTTCCACCACCTGTCTAGAAGAGCAAAGAAAATAACCATCTAAACAGACACCAGAAGCACTTAGACGTATATTTTGTACACCGGATCACTTAAATATACTTCCTCGGAAAGAAACAAACAGAAAACAATCGGTCACACAAGTGAGTTGAACTGGATTGACAGTGTGGATGTTCTCTGAATGTTTCTCAGGCGCAAACATCGATGACGCCACATTGATCGGCTCTGATTGAATCGAGGAGGACGTGTCCACCCAAATGCAAGGATGAGTTACTAACTGATTCAATTGAAGAACAAAACAAACCCAAAGGACTTTGATATTCTCACACTCTTTTTATCTGTAAAAAATACTTTTCTACATAGCATCAAAATGCAGCATGAAAGAACAAATATTGTGTTGTGAAAGCTTTTTCAGACGTCTCAGATCGCCTAAAACACTATCACACACGACAAATGACAGCGCTGCCCTCTATATTGAAATTAAATGTATATGTTCTCTTTTTATCATATTTATACATTAGTCCATCTCATGTTTGTTTTGACACCATATGCTATCCAAGTAGCCGTCATGTCAGATTTGTGACACTTTTGAATGAATTTGGTTGTTTATATACTCCCACACGCAATGTTTTCAAAGGGCATGTTACACTGAAGTGCACTCGCAGACATACTACAACATCATGAATGTGACCACTGTGTGCAAATGATAAAAAATGAAAAACAGATGATTTTTTGACTTTGTAGTCCAACCTTGGCCTTTCTGTTTTCCTCGGATAACACAATTTTATTTTTGATGACATTTAGAAAGAGAATGGTCACACACCTACTAAATAAAGCTATAGAAACACTTAAAGTCAACATGAAATTAAAACGGACCCGATTTGCGTTATTAATATGCCTCATTATGGTATAATAAAATACCATAAAATGTAAAATGGCTTTTGTTGCCATTTCATGTTGTCTTCCATATCCTTATATAGCTTTTTTGTGACATTATTGTTTGCTGATATGAACACAGCTTTTTTGAATCCCCCCCTCACCTTTTCATTTTTCACTCTCTTTTCTTGAGACAGTGTTTTCTTGTATGATGTGAAACTTGAATATCAAACCAACAAAACCATATCAATACATTCCAGACTTTTCCATTTGCGTTAACTCAACCCAGCCTTTTACAAAACACTGCCGTGGCTGCGGGACGCTGGATTGCACTCTAGTTCTGAATGTTTTGTAACCTAAATTTTGTGTAAGAAATTAATATCGCTTCCAGTGAAAACTGGTCTAGTTGAAACTGGTCTAGTTGAAAGCCATGGGGCTTTATGAGGGCCATCAAATTTTGGAATAGCAACAGAAGAAAAACACGAGCATATCATCTTTGTCGATTAGATTATGGCTGGCTAGATCATTAATACAAACCAGATAGATCTTCGTTTTTTTTTTTTGTATTAAGGCATTTGCAGTGCCATGCTGATATTTGTGCTGAATGTACCAAAGGTTTAGGGCTGCCGTAGACTTGTGGATTTGAAGATGAGTAAATTAATTGTCCATCTTTTAGTCAACTGTTCCTTTAAATGTACCCTGCCTTTCTAAAGACCAGAGGCTTCAGACAGAGATCACACAAATGTTCTGGCTTTCTGCTGATGTTCATTACTAGAAAGCTGCTGCTTTTGACTGTCTGTACCACTTCAATTTTGCACCATTCACGTGCTCTGAAACAGGTGACTGTTGATTGGATAACAGCTTTCAGAGCTCCATATTTGGGTTTTTCTCTTTTTTGTTTCAGCTCAGATGATTGTATAAAGCTGTTTAAATCACGGAAAATGCCTCAGAGTCTTGATTCCATATTCAGATGGGTTATTACTGTTTTTGGTTTTGCTTTGATGAAATGACTGCATATTCAGATGTCAAATTTTAGTCAAACCGTATCAAAATTCCATGCCTTTTATCCCCCCAAACCCCCCCCCCCGCCATGTATTTTATTTTACTTTAAGTTTTTTTTTATTATTGTTATTAACAAATTGTCTGGCCCCACTTTATATTAAGTGGCCTTAACTACTATGCACTTACATCAAAAATTAAGTACAATGTACTTATTGTGTTCATATTGTATTGCAAAACACTTTTGCTGCTATTGAGGTGAGATGTGGGTAAGGTTAGGGACAGGTTTGTTGGTGTGGGTAGGTTTAAGGGTGGGTTAAGGTGTAAGGGATGGGTCAACTGTGTAATTATAAATGTAATTACAGATGTAATTACATGCAGGTATTTTTTTTTTAAATAAAATATAAGTACAACTTAAAAAATTGTATGTACACAATAAGTACATTGTACCAAATTATTAATTTAAATGTAAATACATAGTTGTTAAGGCCACTTAATATAAAGTGGGTCCAATTGTCTTAACCCATTTACAGTAAATGCAAAATTTAGATTTAAAAGAAAATAAAACTTTTAAAAATAAATCTATGTTTTTACAGTGAATCATCTTGTTAATCACATAGGCTCTTTTTGAGTTTCCACTGTTCACAGCTGACCAGTGACCAATGACATGTTTATGTTTTCTGTGAGCATGAACTTAAGCAATATTCTTAATAAATCAACAATACACTATTTGAATATTAAATGCATCCAATATGGTACTTGCATCTGCATTATGATTTATGAGTTGTAACTTGTTTCCTTTTTATGAATCTTTGGCATCATCTTGCACAAGGAACTGGAATTACATACTATTTACAGTAGCTGTGCTAAAAATAAATCAAAACAATGCATCATGAACTTTATTGTTTCAGATCTAAAATTATGTTTAAAAGAACTACAGTTCATACAAGTCCTCTCAATATGATTCATGCATGGCCATTTGTGAACAGCAGATGGCAGACTACTCATATGGTCTCCTGCCAAAACAGTATCACAGACTTTCAAATGTCCATCTAATCTGAAATGTTTATTAACCTCTGAATCTCACTGAGAAAGACCTCAAAGCCGCTTTATTAGCCACTGCACAGAAATGCACAATAATGTAAGATTTCAGTCAGTCTGACAATATGGCAGTCAGCAAGATGAATGAAAATAGATGCTAATTAGCACCTTCCACTGTAAAGAGTGCACATCCACCACTGGGAGAGAAGCTTGTCTTTGCCGCATGAAAGAGTGTGCTGATGCGGGTGCTAGAAGCGCTCTCGCTGTACAATCACACAGGCCTTGATTGCTGGCTGTGTGAACGCTGGGCCCACCGCCTCTGTTCAATGAGGCAGTATTTTCAGGGTCCCTTAGAAACCTATTTCAGCTGTTTTATCTGTTCAGTAGTGCTTTGCTGACACTACCCATAAACCCTTGTGCTTTTAGTGTGACATGGACCATGCTCTATTTGTGTGTGTGTGTGTGTGTGTGTAAAGTGAGTGGGGGTGACCCTGAGCTGTAACAGCTGGTGTGTAGGATCCCATGGGACGTGATAAACTCATCCGATATATAATAATAAATCAGGAAGGTAACTCGTTTTTCCACAAAATACAGTAAATGCAATCACTCGTATTGATGCATAAAACGAGCGTCCACAGATTCACAGTGATCGACAATTTTGACTTGTCATTCCGTGCACTCTAATATCTCACAAATGTGCACGTGCAGATGAACACACACACAGACATATTGAGTTATTGACCTTGAGGGAGTAAAAAAGCTCATAGTGCCTCTGAAAGATTCCCTGCGAATCATTTATGCATCTTCCCATGGGTTGAGCAAACAAGAAGCCTAAATAATCAACAAAATCAAGACTGATATTCAATATTGAGGAGGATTTTAAAAAATGGTTATTGGAAAACTCAAATTGGGACCCACTTTATATTAAGATGCACTTACATTTAAATGAATAATTTGACATGATGCTCTTATTATCTTAACTCCAGTAGTTACATCTATAATTAATCTGCTGATCCTACTCCTATCTCATAACCCACCCTTAAACCTAACCATAAAAACCCACCCTAAACCCATATCCCACCTCAATGACAGGAAAAAGCAATTTGCAATACAACATGAACAGAAGAAATACTTTGTACCAAACGATTTCATTATTTTGAATGTAAGTGCACTAAAGACAGACACCTAATATAAAATGGGACCTCAAAAGAAACAGCTACAGATCAAAATGTTGTCTCTTTTTAAATGTCTGTGGTGGTTAAAGTCAAACTAGATCTTGTCATACAATGTTTAAATTTACATTTATGCATTTAGCAGACACTTCAACTTGCAGTGCATTCAGGCTATACATTTTTTTTATCAGTATGTGTGTTCCCTGGGAATTGAACCCATGACCTTTTTGACCTTTTGCGCTGCTAATGCAATGCTCTACCACTGAGCCTCAGGAAAAATGTTGACAATAAAAGGCCAGTAGTTACCATGGTATGTTTTTTCCTCCCGACTTGTTCCATGGGAGTACTGTACGATTTACCACGGTAGTGCACCATAGTATTGCGCAGTATTTCTTTTTCTTCTTTTTTGATGTCTTGCAAAGCAGTACTGTGGCAATATCATAGTAATAGGCTAATGCATTTTAATACTATGGTACTGGAAATTTATGCACTATGTACTCCAACATACCTACAAGAATACTACCATGTTACATGTTCAAAAAAAAACTATGGTAGTACATATTAACTTTAATATAAGTGACATTGTTCCATGGTACTATGGTTTTAAAGATGAGGACTGTGGAAATGCCATATTTTTGGTTTGGCTTAAATGATATCGAGAAACTGCAAAATATCCATCTTCAAAGCCATTTCTTTACCCAAATATACTTTGATAAACCATTTTTTCCCTTTTTTATTGCAGGTATAAACACTTAACTTCAACAATTAATGCAACATTGGATGACATTATGAATACAGAAATAATATAGGAAGACAAAGAAAAAAAATAAAAAAATAAATAAGAATAAATAGATAAAACAAAGAAATACAGAGGTAGTAAATCAATTTTATGTAACATTCAGCAGATCATTATACAATTTCACAAATTTGACACTTTTTTTGGTATTAATATTTTTTGTGTTATAATTAGGTAAAGAAAATTATGTAATTTTGGGAATGTTGACAAAAAGTTACATTTATGAATGTAATATTTTCCCAATAAAATAAATACATTTCCTATATATTCTATGTTATGTTTACAATGAGAAAAATAACAAAATATACCACACATAGTTAAATCAATATTTTGAAGCAAATAATTTTGACTCATCAGACCAAAATTCCTTAACAAGGGGGCATTTAAAAAAAAGATGATCAATAGACTCAATATTGAAATTACAGAAACTACAATTCAAATGAGGATGACCAAATTTGGATGTAATCTCATTACTGGGGTATATATTATGCAAAATCTTTAAATGTAATTCTTTTACTTTGTTGGATACACAGAATTTATAAGGTAAGAGCCATGCTTTTTTCCAATTAATCTTATCTATTAAAGAATTCCAAAAAAAATTTCCCCTCTGAGTAATTATTTTCCTTGACTGAAACACATTTCTTATAATTTTATTATTACATTTTGGGTCCTAAATGCACTTGTCATCAACCAAAAAATTTGTCTCCCTTTTTATAATAACTTCAAATGATAGATGAGATTTCATTAAGTGAACAAGACCATTAGGTATAGCTTTAACAATTGTACAGTAAGAAATTCCTTATGAACAACAGGGAAATTGTATTTAAACATGAAATCACAGTAAGAGTAAACATTCCCTTGAGGATCTAGTATATCACAAAGATAATACCTTTTTCATGCCAATTCTTAAGAAAAATCGACTTGTTCTTTACTAAAATACGCTTGTTATTCCATAGCTTCACTTTAAGCGGGGAGAAATTGTGAACAAAACAAAGTTTCCACGCCAAAAGTGCCTGTTCATGGAATTTAGAAAGTTTAATACAGGCTAACTATCCTTCTAAAGAGACAAAAAAAAAAAAAAAACTCACCAAATCGTGAGTGTCACAAACAATCTGTTCAGGGCAACAATAGTTGTACTAGATTAAATTTCACGCATGCTGATTGGCTGAATAATAATATCAGCCCCGCCTACTTACTAAGCCTCTGACGATTTGTGTTTGGCTGTCGAATCACCTGCGCTCTTGACGTGACAGCTGCTAGACCGTCTATACGTCAGAAAGCTGGTCATCGGGCAGCCAATTCCCTAAACCACACGGTTTAAGGGTTTTAATTATTCATTGGTCTCACGTCTGGTCCATACATGAATCAATCAGACCAGCCTGTGTTTTGATGGGTTTATAGGTGTCAGGGCAGAGAGGCCTGGACCTGTGGACCTATGCACTCAAATCAATCACTGCTGATCACATCAGTCTTTGCGTCCACTGCTTCACCTGTCAGAGAGAAACACACACAGAGCATACTCGAAAAGAAGATGGACTTTTGGCATGAAACAGCGTTGTAAATGAATTCTATAGGTCAAAAACAATTTAGCGAATCAGTTCATTCAAACGGTTCATTTCAGCGAATCAAAGTGATTCATTTGAAGTCGCTCAAGATTCTAAAAGCACGACTCTCACAAAAGTATGGAAACTTAAATTTGCGCCACAGACTAAAAATATTTCTGTCTGACACCATATTGAATTTATAATGATGAAAAAATGAGGCTGTGACTTACAGTCTTTAGAATGGCACGCACTGTATAAAGGTCAACGTAATTTTCACTTTCATATCTTGTCTTGTTTTTTTTTTTAAATAAATCTATTATAGTTTTTGTCTATTGAAAGTTTTATTCTGAAAGATTTTTCGTCAGCTAAAGAACTGCTATATTGTTAAGCAAATGTTCATTCCATTAAACACTGTAGGCTATTTCTGTCACTCACAGGCTCACATCCTCGTTTTCATTCTTGTCAAAAATTAAATATGGCTCTACCCTGACTAAGGCCTATTGCGACTTTTTTCTCGCAATTCTGAGTTTATATCTCACAGTTGCACTTTGTATCTTGCTCTGAGTTTATATCTCACAATTAAGAACCTTTTTCTCGCAATTCTGAGAAAAAAAAAAAATAAAATCAGAATTGTTAGATATAGGCTAAACAAAGAATTACAAGCTCTGAAGAAAAAAGTCAGAACTTTGGGATTAAACTTGCAATTGTGAGAGAAAGGTTATTGTGAGATAAACAATCACAATTACCTTTTTAATATTTTATTCAGTGGTAGAAATACATTTGTCACTTTCAAATCAGGGAGATTTCGGTTGGTCAACACGGCAAATTCACAAGGGGAATCATGGGAAATTTTTCGCCCTTCAGTGAAATTCCTTTCGACCACAAAAAAAGATCGTAGAACATGGAACATTTAAGTGCACCTTTAATGTTCTGTTTTGCTGAAAATTTAATATTTATTAAAGTTTCTAAGTTAAAAAAAAAGTTTAAAAAAATTACATGGACTGTCATATTTTGCATTGTTTAGTTCAGAATATCACTTATCAGTTTAACATTATTATTTAAAATAATCAATATACTCTACACAAGTACATTGCGTACAGTATGAACATTTATTCTTACCATACTGTGACATTAACAAACTTTATAACCAAGGAGGCAGAGTTACGTTCTGCGCCATTAAGTCAGATGTGTATTATATGTATACTGTAGGTTTAAACATCATGTCATCATTTTAACAATAGCTTTTACTAACTTGCCCATTAAGGTTACCTGCAAAAGAAAACATAAAAGAATGGGGTGCCTTTGTAGCTGTAAAGCTTTTGCATTACAAGCGTAGGCTATGTTTCATTCCAGCTTGTGTCTACGCTGTAAGCGAGCGGTGTGATGTTACAAACACACTCACACACTTTATTGTGTACTTTTATTAAACCCTTTTACTCATAAACGTAGGCTCACAGGCCTTCAAATAACAAAGCATTATTCTGCATTGTAAGTTTTAGAAATGCGTGAGTCACCAGACCTTGTGTAAAGATGCCAGATTCTTTCACACTGAAATCCAAAAGAGGTTTGACAACAACTTTAGCATCACCACACAAAACAATTTCACTAATAAACTTTGCCTGTAAAGAGAAAAGGACAATTTCATTCAGGCTTTGTTTATGTGCTCTTGAATGATGCAACTTTTCAGAAAGATCAACGTCATCGTTGTGAACATTGAAACCAAACAATAATTTTTATCACACTTCCATCTTGAGCACATAAAGAGTTATTTTCCAAATAACTTTCTCAAAGGCCAGTTTTATGAATACATTAACATCAAAACTAATGGCCAATATCCTGATGTTCCTCTGGTTATACCGGAACATTCATATCTGTGCATACACGCTCTAAAAAGTCAATAGAGCGAGAAGAGGAAAATGTCTTTCTAATGAACATGTTCTTACACTTAGGGCTAGTGATTTGAGCCAAGTGCTTTGGTATGCAACTCAACCCACAACAGACATGAATAAACTTGTTGAGGATAAGTGTGCTATTACTTATCTGAGAAATCAGAATTATTTTCAACTGGCAGACATTCAAACAGGTAAAATGCTGAACTATATATGTATATAATCCATTGTGAATGCACTAGCAATCACCAAGCACCAAGCAAAACACCATAGCAACTGCATAGCAACATTGTAAAAACTTTTTTAAAAGTCGAAACATTTTAACAACCATCTTACAATGATCTAGAAACCATCCAGAATACTCTAGCAACATGTTTAAAACACTCAGTGGTGCGATTCCCAAAAGCATTCTTAACCAACTATACTCACAAGTCATTAGCAATATAGTTCAATAACTTGTCGTTTCCAAACAGCATCACAATCTTCAGTGGTTGCAAATACAGCTCTCAACCTGTGCTTAGAAGAATATTTTCTTATTAGTATGACATCTGGAATAGTTCACCCACAAATGTAAATTCTGTCATTTACTCACCTTCAAACCTATACATTTCGAACACAAAAACATATTCTTAAGAATGTGGGTAACAAAACTGTTTCTGGTCCCCATTCACTTCCATAGTATGGATACTATACTATAGTATTATAGTAGCATAAAAAATACAATGGAAGATGATCAAAAGATGATGAAAATGTTTGGTTACACATTCTTCAAAACATCTTCTTTTGTGTCCAGCAAAAGAAAGAAACTCATACAGGTTTGGAACAACGTGAGGGTAAGTAAATGATGACAGAATTTTTGTTTTTGGCTGAACTGTTCATTTAAAAAGATCATGCACTTGAGCAAAATAAGCAAGCTAACATGCAGTACAATCTACATATACAAATTTCATTCTACATCTTTTAGTTTGTTAAGAGAAGTAAAGCGCTGTTTATTTGGTTCTATTCTGAACCTCAAGCCTAAATACCATGGAGGAGTACAGTACTGTTATTAAAAATCTAAATGTACTGTAAACATGAGAACATCTCACAATCAGAAGATGCTAACCTTGTTTTTTGTTTTGTTTTGTTTTTCCAGCATCCATCTACAAAACCAATGAGATGTTTACTAGAGAGACAAGGGTATTCTATGATGTGTTTGTGTTGGGCTGTTTAATTTTGTAATAACCGACTATAATTGCAGGTGCTAGATTATTAAACAAATTACTCATCATCTCTTTAAAAGCAATTGATTAAAGCGAAATGCGATTAAAATTAGTTTGGGTTAAAAATATAAATCCTGAATCAGCCATTTGCAGGTAAATGAGGATAACGATTAAAGTGCAGATGTGGTTGCGTTGATTAATGTGGGTTTGTCAATGCCTGTCTCTCTGCTGTAATCTAAACCATTATGCTCTGATTTAAGCGATGCTGCAAATTCCTTCTGATTCTCATTTACCGTCACCTCAAAGCCCAGTGTCTGACCGACCCCTAAATCTGAACTTGTTAAACTGACTCTAGAGACGTACGTGCGTGTGTGTGTGTGTGTGTGTTTGGCTAAAGAATATAGTAGTGTGCTGCAACATTTAAGCCCTCGTTTAATTACTGTCCAACACCCCATAATGACAATTAGATGCGATTCAGTGGCAAAGGCATATATCAAAGTCATTGAGTAATGGGGGAAAGAGAGATCTTTCTGCATCTTTCCTTGATTGAGAAGCCTGAATGTCTATTCAATCATATTTGATTGACAGAATCCAAACAAATTGTGGACACTTTTAAACTGATGACCACTACCAAGGACAATGACATTAAAGAGCAATTATATGCAAAGCTGGTGTAAATAAATAAATAAAAATGCAGATTATTTAATTGTAACAACTGGCAGAAAGATTTTGCTGAAAGTCACAATACAGTGACAATAGTGCCTGTACATTTGAACCATTACAATACAGATGGTAATTTAGAAGTCCACGTGATGAATTAAAGTTAATCAACAGTAAATCTGATATGAATACATACAAACACAACACATTATCAGACAATACAAGACAAAATCGATGCATTATTAAATGACATAGAATTAACAAAAATAAGAAATATATATATATATATAGTATATATTATATAGACCGCTATATTTTTAATTTTATTAAAAACGAATCACCAAGGCAACACAAATGTACTATCTAATCAACAATAAGAATAAAAAAAAAAAAAACATGTTATTTTATTCATTCATTCATTTTAAATGTAATGTAAAAGTTAAAGTACATGTCCTGCTGAATACAATATATTATCATCATAAATTATATGGCATTTCCTACTTTTCACAAAATAGTATCATAAGCATGCACCAGCTGCATTATGGATACATTTTCAGTGTCATCTTTGTAAAGTCTCATTATTTTCCAGCATTGTGTCATAAAAAAAGAGTTTCCTTTTGCTAATGTTGATCTATTTAGCTTCTTGCGTTTAATCCCTAAGAGGCAGCCTTGTGTGAAATAAGATAAATTGATTTTGCATTGATTTGAACTCATTCTTTTTAGTTCATTCTGGTCGTGTGTGAAGGGGCGGATTTTTCCCTTCAGCAGAAGCCGGTGCCTAATAAATCAGACCTAATGTTTAATGCATTCACAACCACGGTGATGGTAACGAGGTTAAACATATATTTTTCAAAAGCACTGACCTGTGCCTGTGCTCCTTTGTCATCACTTCTTTAATGAAAACCTTTGATCACTGCTGTTGTCATGCTGCAAAGGGAAAAGCAAATGGATTTGTTGAGCAAGAGATACATTTTGGGTTAGTTTTGAAACTTAGAATAGCACACATACCTCCTTGAATGCTTACCACCTCCGTGTTCTGCATTAAGAACGACTGTAGATGTAGACATGATGTCCTTGACATGCTTCTTTAAGTGACATGGTAAAATTCCTTTTTAAATTCCTGCTTTTGGAATTTAATCAAAATAGCATTACTAATTACATTGGGTTTTTTTTATACTCTTCCAACATACGTCACTCCTATTGATGTATCACCACCTCAATCAATATTTAATGATAGTTAATGAGCTCCTAACCAGAGAAAAAGACACTCATAACCTTACATCTGTCTCCCTTCAAAAATGGTCATGAATTATGCTCAGGTTTCCCAACCCAGAAGAATTTTGCTTTTATAGTATGAGCTTTGTTTCAGATGTTTTTCCTAAAATTCCTTACAAGAACATTAGAGTTCATACTGAGATTTCTGACTTTTGTTAAGCGTTGTTTGAGACATTGCTGAAGATAAATCTTGTCTCAAGAGAAATATTGAGAAGCAGAAGAGAAACATTTGAGAAGCATACTGTCTTTACTGTATACTCATGTCTTTTGTTGTCCATTTTACTTGGGGGGGGGGGAGATATAAAGACATGTATTTCTGACAAAAAAATACCATAGTCTGCAATTAAAGCGGGACATCTGATCTTGGAGGACTTGATAAGAAATGTTTGAGTTTATATTGAGATCTGGCTTTTAATTGCATATTTTGGAATATTCTCGTCATAAAGAAATTTCTTTATGACGAGATACTGCAACACTGAAAATAAATAAATAAAATGATTTGTTGGTTTAACTTAAAAAAGTAAGTAACCCGGCTGCCTTAAAATGTTGATCTCATTGAAACTAAGAATAGTGATTGTATTGCTTCAACTAATATGTAATGTTATTAATATTATAGTTATTAATTAATAATGTTATTTTGTTGTCATAACTTTGGATTAAATATTGTATCAACTTATTCAAGCAATCAAGAGGATTAAGTACACTTTCAAATTCAAGTTCACTCAACTACATATAGTTTGTTATAACAATACCTAAAATGTTTACATGGTTGCCTTAAAATTAGGAGTTAAATAAACTTCAACACAAGTTACCTTGACAAAAGCTTTTTGTTAGCTACTTATCCTGGCATAACAGAGAGCACAAATAAACTATAATTTCATAATTACATTCACAAATTAACACTGCACTGTCTGAAATGCATGTGAAAATAACTGATTGAATGAAAAGATTAAAACAAGTGAAAGTGACCCATACTTGGAATTAGTGCTCTGCATTTATCCCATCCAAAGTGCACACACACAGCAGTGAACACACACACACACACACACCATGAACACACACCCGGAGCAGTGGGCAGCCATTTTTTTTTAATTGTTTCCCCCTTGTAACATATTCGCGGATATAGCAGTGACGTCCATATGGGTTTAAAATGGAGGAGGCACACTAATTGTATTGGTCTGGGATCCCTGCCAATTATTATTATTATTATTATTATTATTTGCTTAACCACTTTAAAATGGCTTTTTGGTTGCTGTATAGTCGCACACGTAAACAAAACACATCATACAGCAAGATGATTATAATCTTAACTTATCTGGCCTATCACTTGAAGCAACCCCTCCTCTCTATAAAAGCTCTGTGTTAAAAGCGAGCTACCTGTTGTGCCATATAATTAAGCCGACTGCTGCATAGCCTATATCCAGCTTAAGCTGTTTTCCTGAAATTTGTGTATATATACTACTGTTTGAATGATAGCTTGGTAAATCTGTTGGCGATCAAATATTCAATATCGCTACTCATCATAAGTACTTGGCTTGGTACATTATCAGTGCAGCGGCAGATGTTCAAACTAATATCACATAATTTACGTCTTTTTGATGATTGGTTGATATCAGAAGGGAGACTAGCCTCCCTTTCGAGGTTTCTTTTCTCAACACTCCTCGGCGCTGAAAGTGAACACTCGATGGTGTTTGGCTAATTTTTTTTACCAACGGAGGAACGAGAGCTCCGCGCTCCCTGGCCTCCCCCTCCCCTTCTCTAGAACCTAGCGGTTGCAATTACCTCAGCAGATTCGGCACATTCGCGATAGAAAGCGGCGCTTTCACATTATTTTATTACAACAACTGTGAAATTATAAACAAAAAATACACATTCTGAGACATTAACTGAAATGAATTGTGAATTTTATTAACATTATATCGTCCTCCTCCCATTTTCACCTCAATATTTTGGGGAAGCTGTGCCTCCCCCGACGAGCTGCCACTGCCGGATAGTCTAACGCAGTACAAAACCCCAGATCACCAAGATTTCTCCTTCTATTACCAGGCCCACATCACTACAGATTGATGGTGCTCACTTTGGTCACCCACAACTATAATTCCAACAGTCAAGTCCTTGATGAATTCCTGCTCAGAACCTGTGTGCTTTAATAAAAAAAGGGGAAGCATTAAAATGTGCCTTACAATCTTAAAGCTTACAGACTCCAATAAATATGTGCACTTATAAAGTAAATACATTTACTTACAACTTTGTCCAATCTCTACAATGTGACAGTTATTCCCGTTATGTCTACATAGCACTTTGATGGATACAACTGCAAAAGGACTTGCTGAGGTACATCCACAAGATCTTTGAATTCTGCGCTGATCTTCAGTCGTTTCAAAATATCATAAACATGAAAAATATAGAAACACGTTAAAACATTTAAACGTTAAAATAAATATTTAAATATATCTTTACAGAGAAAGTCAAATGTCATGATGTTTACGTTTCAATTACCAAAGCCCTAATTTACAATCCATACAAGGCAATACATAACACATGACATGAGAACAAAAAAAAATGCAAATTTAATACATTTGTGTCTATCCTTATTGCAGGGCTGTTTATACAAGATATAAGATATTATTACTGTTATTTTGAACGTATGTCTAATGCAATATACGTACAGTATATTCACACAGCATTACAATGGGTTCCGGTGAGGCACTTCAATAACTACAGAAAACTTAAAGAAGAATTTGTACCTTCAGAACTTCATCTGAACCCAGGTTATGTCAGCAATATCAAATGTACGCACTCCAAATGAATTCTGAGGGAGGTGCTCATTCATTTCGTGTATAATGTGTATAAAAGGGACAATTCCAAACTTTGTGGAGAAGCTCACTAAGATGGCTGACGAATTAACGAGGCTCTTGAGTTATCTTTCGAAATTCCAGAGGCGACATATATACAATTATGATTGTTTTTAAATAGGAGAAACATCTGAGAAGCAGAAGATCTCAGCAGGGAGAAACATGTGACTATGGGGATCTTTTGCATAACGGAAACATCTAAGAAGCAGAAAATCTCAATAAGTAGACATTTGAGATTATGGGGGTCTTTTAGGAGAAATATCTCAGAAGCAGACGATCTGAGGAAGGAGACACATT
This sequence comes from Sinocyclocheilus anophthalmus, assembly GCA_018155175.1. Classification (NCBI taxonomy): domain Eukaryota; kingdom Metazoa; phylum Chordata; class Actinopteri; order Cypriniformes; family Cyprinidae; genus Sinocyclocheilus; species Sinocyclocheilus anophthalmus. Next base: position 287,882 of record JADLZN010000511.1, read on the forward strand.
TGATATTATGGGGGTATTTTGCATAGGTGAAACATCTGAGAAGCAGTAGATATCAGTGAAAGTCTCCACTCAATCTCACTGGTATCTCAAATGCACATTTTGTATAGCTCCCTTATTTAAACACCTGGTTTGAATCATCAACTCATTATCAAATAAACGCATGAATTGAACTACGGCCTGTCAGATAAGGGAGACATAAAACACGCAGTGCTGAATTGAGAACCACTGGTGTAGAACATTACAAAATACCTCCTTTTTTGATTTCCTATGGGTGCTCCGTGCCTTTGCTTTCTTCAAACTCATTAATAAGCATCTTGGTAAATCCCCGGTGGAGGTAGGGGCTTCCTCCAGTTGAATCTCTAAAAGTCTCTTATTTTGGTCAAATCAGGAGTGCATGTTGATCTGAGAGCAGAAGTCTGTTCCATCTAGGAGTATGATCTTGTGAAGGGGTTTGGAATTTGCAGTCTGGTCCTGGATCAGTGCTGATGGACCGTGCAGGGTGCAGATAGTTGATGGCAGAAAGCTAGAATGCCATTAGTTGTGACCGCCACCATTACTTCTGGGCAGCTCATCAAACTCCGCCGGGTCACCAGAGTGGAGGGGTTTCCATGACGACCGCTCCTCCATTACATAATCGGAGACTGGAGGAAATGGGACCCCAGAGCGAATGGAGGTTTCAGGCTTACATTGTGGTTAGAGTTTGCCTAAGGGATTTATTGCTGTACAGTGAGAGGTGTGATGACTCCTTTTTACAAAATACACTGAACGTGAGAGGATAAATAGTGCTCAAGCCCAAAAGCATTTCTGCTATCATAAAGTTAGGTTACTAAAAACTAGCTACTATAAGAACTTATATATATATATATATATATATTATATATTTAACACCTTGATATCCCTCAGGTAGCAGTCCCAACCACTTGGAAAGGAACCAATGTGTGGAAAGGAACAGCCTGGACATTCTGCTAGACATCTCCTATTGGATTCAACAGAAAAAAAAGAAAGTCAGCTGGCAGTGGCCAAATTTGTAATTTTTGGGTGAAGCATATCTTTCGGCTTGTCTTTTGAGACATCCACAGCTTTTGCACTTTGGCAAAGGCATTCTGTTAAAGCAACTGTTGCTATGAAATTTGCTTACGAGCACTCTCTTTATTTGCATTAGCAATACAAAAGCCTTTCAGAAAACTGTGACAGATGCACACTCATCAATTAAAGCTCTGCCCGCTCAGCATTTGCTACATCCAGTCTAGACTCACTCAAGACACGTTCCTCCGACGCTTTTACCAGCCATTCTTCAGGATTAACCGAGACAGGCCCCATTGGCTGACTCTCCTCTCTTCCACATTCTGACCGTGCTCCAGCTTTCCCAGAGATTATTCAAGTCACACGGAACCTGTCCATTTCCAGGGCATCTGTCACGAAGTAAGATGCAGCCATGGTCATTGGGAGATTGATGGGTGGTCTGGGACCTCAGGGGCCTGAATTAATTTTTAATGGCTGCCACATTGCATCCACCCTCCTTCCTCCTTTGCACACACCCACCAGCACTTAAAAACAAAAAAACGATGGCTCAGCCCTTTTCTCAGTGCAACAGAGGCCAGGATGCTGCAGGTGTTTAGCACGTGTTGATGAGTGGGTGTTTGCTTATTTTCTAGGGCACATTTGCCTTTGTGGAGGGTAGTTAGGACTGGGAAGACATTTTTCCTTTGTTAAAACTCTCCATGTATAAACCCCCATTCACTATGGTTGTACAGTCTAGTATTTATTATATATTGATTAGATTTGCATTTTAATGAAAAAAAGATCCTAAGATGACTATAATAACCAACCCTTTTACAAAGAAATGTCAAGGCTTATGATTAAAAAGAAATTAAACATATGCCAGAACTCTTCTGAAAGAGTTTTACACTGCTAGATGGATGTTTGATTTTATAGTACTACCAATAACTGATGTAATTACAGTATTTTGGTAGAAACTGCCTAGCTACACTCTAGTAACCATCATAATACTTTAGCAACCATCAGCCACCATAGAAACCACCCAGAAACACCCTAGCAACCACCTACAACACCCTAAAAATCACACAAACACCCTAGCAAGTACACGTTACAAAACATATACTACAAAACACTTAAATACAAAGCAACCACAGATACCACCATAGAAATGCCCTAGCAACAACCTAGAACATCCAGCAACTACCCAAAATACCCCCTACTGTAGCAACGCCCTAGAAACCACACAGAACACCATAGAAGCTGCATAGTAGTACACTCAAAACATTCAGAATTCCTATGAAACTACTTAGAAACCGCACAAAACACCAAAGCTGCATAGCAATAGCTAAAACACTCTTCTGCATAACAGCTAGGGCTGCACGATAAATCGCATGCAATATTTAAAACCCGCCGCACAAATCTTGTCATTAAGCCTTTCTCTCATCATTCGGTTACATTCCATCACGTGCGGGCTTTCACATGGAGCAGCATTAACTACACAGAGCCGTTGTTCACTGACGAGCTGCGCAAAACATGTGCAAAATATGATTGTGGTTTTGCGCAGCTCGTCAGTGAACAACGGCTCTGTGTGGTTAATGCTGCTCAATGTGAAAGCACTCAGGTGATGGAGATTTACCGTTGATTACAGAACCGACTTTACTGATATGATGCGCATTAAATATCGCATGCGATTTATTGTGCAGCCCTAATAACAGCACATTAAAAATTTTTCAGAATTCTTAACCATCACCTAGCAACACCCTAGCAATCACACAGACCACATTAAAAGCTGCATAGGAGCATGCTAAAATACATTCAGAGTTCTTAAACTGTGCCTAGCAACACCCTAGAAGCCACACAGAACACCCTAGAACAGAGGTCTTCAACCCTGCTCCTGGGGACCCACTGTGCTGCAAAGTTTATTTCCAACCTGCTTCAGCACACCTGCATGTGTATTTTCAAGTGATCCTGAAGAGCTTGATTCGCTGGTTCAGGTGTGTTTGATTAGGGTTGGAGCTAAACTGTGCAGGACAGTGGGTTCCCAGGAGCGGAGTTGAAGACCTCTGCCCTAGAAACCACATAACAACACATTAAAAACAGAGACACTGTTGCAACCACACAGAACACCCTAGACGCCGCATAGGAACATCCTAAAATACATTAAAAACATTCAGAATTCTTAACCATCACCTAGAAACACCCTAGCAACCAAACAGAACACCCTAGAAGCCACATAACAAAACGTCAAAAAACATTCAAATTCTTAAGGAACCACCTAGCAACACCCTTGCAACCACACAGACTGCACAAATATCCACATATCACTACAATTCAGCCATTCACAACATCCTAGCAACTGTAGATCAAGCCCTGGAAACCAAATCAACACTCTCAGAAAACATAAAAATCTATAAGTCTTAAAGGGGTCATATGATGTTGCTAAAAATAACATTATTTGGTGTATTTGGTGTAATGAAATGTGTTTATGCGGTTTAAGGTTAAAAAAATACATTATTTTCCATATAATGTACATTATTGTTTCTCCTCTATGCCCCGCCTTTCTGAAACGCGTCAATTTTTACAAAGCTCATCGTTCTAGAAAAGCGAGGTGTGCTCTGATTGGCCAGCTATCCAGTGCGTTGTGATTGGCCGAATACCTCAAGCGTGTGACGGAAATGTTACGCCCCTTAACATACTGTGATGCCGTCTCCCAGCAGGACGAGACTCAGTCCAGCTGCTCTGCTCGTGCACATCCCATCATCGGTTCTCTTTTAGCAGTTCAGTCAATGTACTGTTAGGAGTAACTGAATAACTCGGGATATTGGTTTATTTCGCATCAGAGGGAGTGTCAGGCTTGTTTATAAACCGAATAACTTAAGTAATTTGTGGATTAGTGCGTACTGGAGACGCAAACCGTTTCAAACGATTCAGTTCGATTTGGTGAACTGGTTCGACCGGTTCACTAAGAAGATCCGGTTAAATAGAACGATTCGTTCGCGATCCGGACATCACTAGACGAGACAAAACCAATAAAACCCATTAAAAACAAGGCATTTGTTGCATCCAGTGGGGACATAATTAGGGATTATAATAACCTATACTGTCTTTTTACGTGTTGCGTTGCATCTGCATTTGTGATCGGAGAAACAACAAAAAACAAGCGCTACTCTACACTGCTCAAAACTCACGTTTGAATCATCAGTGGCAAATTATTTAAATATAAAAAACGTACTTACAGGCTGTGAGTCAGAAGCGCCAGACTGTCCTTGCAAAGTTGGAACTGGCCTACTTTATAGAAACTGCCTTTGTGCCACATACGCATTAGGCTACTGGTTCAGGAAACAGTCCTCATCCATCCTCCATAAAATGCGCAGCACACATCTGAATGTTTAGGCTGAACTGTTCTGGAACAGTGTTGTAAATACAACTTAACCACTGATTTCTAGTGTGTCCTCTTTTGGAAGACCAAACAAAGTAGTTTCGCAACGAAACACACAGCGACTCCACAACATGGCAGCGGCAGCAACAGCGAGAATAAAAGTTACGCCTTCTTTCCGTGAACATTTGGGCGGCGTTATGCAAATCTTCCCACATCGTGACGTAGACATGTGGGGGCGTGTTAGAACGAGCCGTTTTAGTAGGATATGGTTGACTCTTAACTTTTATAAAGAATATCTCTTTGGATTTGAGACTTTAGTCTTTGCAACTTTACAGATCTTCTTTATGTACCAAGAGCTAGTAACACTCCAAAGAGAAAGGAAAAATTTAAATCGCATCATATGACCCCTTTAATTTATTTTCACTTTAATAACAACAGCTAATATGGTACATTTTTGTAAGCATCATATTCATAATTTCCTTTATATTGCTTTTTACCTTCAAAATGCAGCCAAAGAAAGAGAAACATTTTCCAACTGAACTGACAGATATGATAAAGAAAGAAAGAAAGAAAGAAAGAAAGAAAGAAAGAAAGAAAGAAAGATGCCTTTATAGTTCTGTGTAGTGAAATTCTAGCAGTTTTCTTTTCTCTTTAAAAGAAAGAGAACGGTAGCGCAGGACGGTGGAAATAATGTGTGGCGAAATATTTGAAATTGGGCAGAGAGGCTATTAAGGCTCTGCTGACAAGCTACTTTTATGACTCTGCTATCAAACCATCTGCTATTTTCCAGTCAATTAAACCATTATAGGATCTGAGATAAATTAATCTCGTCCAGTAATAGCTTTATATCCTTGTTTGCTTTCTTATAGCCCAATATTTCTGTATTAATCTATTTGTCACAACAAGGCAAAAAGGTTAATGGTCTGTTGCTTCTCTTTTCATTATTTGCTTTTGTATTTCTCTTTTCATTATTTGCTTTGTATTTTACATCACACTTAAAAACAAACAACAACAAAGCCAAACTGACTCTCTCTAAATAGAGTTTATGATCTCCATCAAACATGTTCACACGGGACGCACAGATAGCAATATCAACATGCAGTACTGATTTAAAATGTCAACACTTGCATATGAACTCTGAGTGGCAGCAACAAATGTATGTGCCACATAAGAAAACATGACAGAATAACAACAAAGCATTATGACTATGCACGATTTTATAGGTACTTAATATACAACACTCTCAAGGAAAATTCAGTTCATGCCAGAAGCTGCTTTGGAACATGGTAACTGGTCTAAGCTTATTAGCTGATGGACCCACCTGGACCAGCAACAAAAAGGTTTTCATGCTGGTTTTTGGAACATGGTTGCTAGTCGACCAACCACTGACCAGTTTAGACCAGCTAATGAATAAGAATGCCATTTCTGTCACATAATATTTAGCAGATACCTAGGTAGACAGAAATATTTTATTTATAAAATGAATATACTATAAATGAGACTATATCTTTTCCTATCAGTGGATTTTATCCTGACATTGGCTATTGATCTGAAGATGATCTGCATTCAATAGGTCAGACAGGTGGATCCTTCTCCACACTGACAGTCCTCCATGATGCATTAGTCCTTAAGCACACATAATACTGAAGGTCTACAGATTTCCAACGGCAGATTTCAATCTACAGGCCAGGAAAGATTCTAGATTCTCAAACCTTTGAAAACATTGATTGCTTTGAAGCCATACTATCACCAGACTATCTCAGAAAACAGAAATTGATTATACCACAATTCTGTAATAAACCGGTGAATAAAAACATCCACCTTATTTTTCAATGCGGAAGTTTTCTGTGAATGTGCGAGACTTCCTGTTCATTAGCCGCAGTAGGGGAAAAAATGAGAGGAATAACAAAGGTCAGTAAAAGGTAAAACTGTTTGCACTACAAACCAGTGTATTCATAATTAGGATAATACATTAAAATAATATGGTAAGACACACCAGTTTGCAACAGCAAGTAGAAAAATGAGCTGTTTTGTACAGCTAAAAAGCTGTAAGTGAATGACACTGGAAGCCAGTCCCATAACTTTAAATGGGGCCGTGCCCACTCTTACGGTGAAAATAAGGTGATAAAACTGCAAATTGCTTAAAAGAATTGTTGACCTCCAAATATTATATATATACATGATATTATAAATTCACCTCATTGTCAGTTTCAACCACATGAATTTGTCTTCTTATGTGGAACCAAAAGGAGAATTTTTGAAAATTCTTAATGCATTATACATTAATTACATACTTCAAAATGGACCAAAAAAACCCACCATAAAACTATCATAAAAGTAGTCAGTTTGAATCATGCACTGTATCCAAGTGTACTGAATTTGTACTCGTATCATCTGTGTGATAAATAGACTGAAATTAAAGTCATTATTCACTGAAAACCAGTGTGACCAGACTCAGTTAGAGATCTGAATGAGCCTGATTTGTGAACGAATCATTCAGGCTGTTTTTTTGGGGGATCTCAATCATTTGATTCATTGAAAAGATCTGACTCAAGAGAATGAATTGTTCATAGATCGGGCATCACTGATTCTCTGATGAACATGGCAAGGAGAGGCAGAGTTATGATTACTACATTCATTTACCAAGGTGCTTCACCTTTGCAAAATGTAATGCAGAATGAAACATACAGTGTCATTTACAGTAAACCACAATAATTCACTCATTCATATCTGCCTCTATCTTCGTCCAGGAGTCTAATGCAGTTATTACTCACGTCATCTGTGTCCAGTGTCAACAACGTCCCTCTATCTCTCTCTTTCCACTGCTTCAGAGAACCCCTCCCTGACCCTGCCTGTAATTGAATTAAAACCACATTAAACAGAATGAATAGGCTGGGATTTAATTAGCCGCTGACGAAGGCCACAGGGTTCCTGAGGCACGTGTTCTCTGTTTAACTCCTGCGCTTCATGCTTCAGAAGAGCTGCATGGACGGACCATGAGGAGCGCCCTCTGCTCCCGTTTAATCAATGCTTTATGTAATCAAGGCCAAATATGACTTTTGCTATTGCATGCAAATACTGCCTGGAAAACCACTCACTATTCATCCTGTTCAGTTGAGCTGCTGATAAAGTTTAAAGGTGCACTAAGATATTTTTCCATTTAACATGAAATCAAAAGAGGCACAATTTACTTTCTCAATGCATGTTCCTGGTCTTACAATAAAGTTTGGAATATATATATATTTTAATGTTCTTAAAAGTCTATTCTGGTTTTTGAGACTCAATTTAAAGTAAGTCGCAATTTAAAGAGTCACAGTTTAAAGTAACTGTTTTATAATTTCTTGTATTTTAAAATGTATATTCCTGAAATAAAAATGTATTCCTTTGATGCAAAGCTGAATTTTTCAGCATCATTACTCAGTGTCACAAGATCCCTCAGAAATCATTCTAATATGCTGAGTTGCAATTATTAGCTAGTATTGGTGCTCACTTATTAATCATAGCTCTTATTAGTATAAATGTTTCTGTTGCTTAATATTTTTTATGGAAACTGTGATATATTTTTTTTCAGGATTCTTTGATGACTAGAAAGTTCAATGAACAGCATTTTTGTTTAAATTAAGTTTAAGTTATGTTTTTTAACATCAGAGTTAAAAGACTTAACTGTCACTTTTAATATTTTCACAATATTACTGTATTTTATTCCATTTTACAATATGCAGCCTTGGTGAGCAAAAGGGTAGAAGCTTATTTCTGGCACAGGATAAAAATAATTTAAGTAGTTGAGACTTTTTTTCACAATTTCGTCTTTGTAAGATTGTGAAAAAGTAAGGGGGAAAAATACATCTTTCAAAAATAGTAGTCCCCTGCAATCCACTTCAAATTCACATTTAGGTCCATTTTGGAACCGTTTGTGCTACGTGCATAAATGATCACAGAGAAAAAGTGTGATGCTATTTTTTTATTTATGTATTTATTTTTTTATTTTTTAATGATCAGACTTATGTTTTTGTCCTGAAAGATTATAGCAACCACTATATCAACCACCTGGCAACACCCTAGCAACCACCTAGAATATCTAGCAACCTCACAGCAAAACACTAAAAGAAGAACAATAACACAACAACAATGAATTTCACAATTAATAATAAAACCAAGTATTGTTTTAATAAAAATTTTTTCCCGATTTTAAATTATTTTTAAAAATCAGTTTAACACATTCAGTTACTTTTTTAGGGAAAGAAAAAAAAATGTATGAGTCCATTTGTGTCCATGTGTGGAACATACTATTAATGCTAAATTAAATCCATTATGAATTAAAAAAAGAGCTCATTTCTGGTTTAGTTTTGAGTCTTACTGAAGACATTTAGGAAGCGATAGTCTAATTTATATCAGCAAATGTCAAATCTTACATCACAGCATATGAAATATGCAGAAGGGTTCCATAAAAGAGAGCAGAAGGCTTTGTAAAACAAACTGCCATTATCTGATTAAATAACCTTATGTAACTGAGAGTTTAAAAAGGAAGTTTCCTTTAAGCACATAAGCATCGCAATGAAAAGCAGATGACTGTGTAAAGAAAGCACACAGATCGATTCTGGCATCAGATGAGTTTATATTCAATGAGTAGAACAGTGAGATCCGAAGAGCATGTGTCTAAATATTTCAGTAGTCATCTTATAGTCTATCAGAAGTGCTTTGAAAAGTGTTATAAAAAGGGAGGGAAAATAGTTTTTCCTATCTCATATTCAGTTTTGGCCTTGGCCACTCTATGTCATAAGCCAATAACAGAGATTTAAATTCACAACGAGACAATGAGCTGTTAAAAGAGACTGTTGAAGGGGGAATGACAGCACCGGTGTCAATTTAACCTGATGACCTAATGTTCACTCACAAAACACAGCTCTTCAGTATTCAGCAAAAGGAGATTTGCAGAACTGAAAGAAAACAGAATTTAAGTAGCCTATTCTTTTTACTACATCCATTTACATTTTAGTAGGAGTCTGCATTTTAAAAGAGAGAAGAGTCAAAAGTGCTTTTGTGAACTCTGTAACTTGCTTGTGTTTTCATTTAAGGCTGTATTTTAAAAGAAAGGCATGCCAAGCTAAGACACTTAAACTTTATTAATTATTAATTGGATTATTGGCACAATGGCAAGAATATGGGTGGAAATAAAGAGCTAAAGTTAGTCATTACCTTACTGAGAGCAGTGTTGCCACACACATACTAAACACTAACAAGTCTTTCCTTTCACTCAAAAATGCTCTCCCAGTTCAGACCCATGCAAAGCATGCTGGGAACTAGAAATCCACTGTTAAGCTGTCAACAAAAAAGGCTTAAAGGGGTCATATGACGTTATTTTCAAAGATGATTATTTTGTGTATTGGGTGTAATAGAATATTTCAGTATGCTTTAATGTTCAAAAAACATTATTTTTTCAAATACTGTACATTATTGTAGGTCCTATATGCCCCGCCTCTTTCAAACGCTTCGTTTTCTACAAAGTCCCTGACAAGCGCAGTCTGCTCTGATTGGCCAGCTGACCCAGTGCATTGTGATTGGTCGAACACCGCAAGCAATCACCATCGTCGGAAATTTAAAAAAACACCCCCTTAACGCATCAAACGCCGAGCTTCAATCTTTCAAAATAATGAAAGACAGAGCCCGAAAGGTGTAATGCAGCGTCGGGTGACAACTACAATGATGAAGCTGGTCATGTGTTTCTTTTCTTCTTTGCAGTACAAACAAGTCCAGACGGTTAAGACAGCTGACTTCCACTGTGAAGTGCCCTCTCTCCTCTCTCTCCGACCTCTCTCTCTCCTCCATCTCTCCCTCCCTCCAGTGACCCCCTCTCTCTCGTTCTCTCGTCTCACTCGGGCTTCTGCGTGCTCTCCCCACTTTAATCTCTGCTAGCGGAGCAAGATCTTCGCTTCTCGCTCTCTCCCTTCTTCTCCTCGGTCTCCACTCTGTCCCTCCTCCTCTCTCATCCCCCTCACACAAGACAACACACACACACAACACAACAGCACACACACACAAACCAAAAAACAAAAACACGCGATGCGCAAAACTCCACATTTGAACAGTCAGTAGCAAATACTTAAACTAATATCAAAGCAGTAGCTGATTCAGAAGCGCCAGATGGTCATAGCAAAGTCAGAATTACCTCCTCCCAACTACCTCCTCCATTAACCTCCTCTCTCCCTGGTTCACGAAACGGTCGTCTCCATAAATGGCCTTTGGCTCTGTTCTGGTTGTAAGTGATTCTTCAAGATTCCTAAATGCATCTAACTTTTCCGGAACGGGGCCACATAAAGTGCTTTTTCTTTTGGCTTTCGCCTGAAACACCCAGCGTCTTGTCTCCCTGACATGGCTGCTTGCTACTATGGCTGCTTGTTGGGCTATTCAGACACTAACTGCGGTTACTGTGCAACCACACCTACTTCTTTGCGTGAACATTTTGGGTGGCATTATGCTAATATTTCCCCATAGTGAGGTAGATATGTGGGGGATTGGGGGGGGGGGGGGGCGGTTAGAACGCGCCGTTTAGGGGGGGCTGGCAGAGTCTTAAATAACTTTGATAAAGAATATCTCGCTTCTTTTGGTTTTGGAGACTTTAGGTCTTTTTGCCGACTTAAAACTTCAGGGATCTTATCTATGCACAATCAGCTTGTAACACTCCAAAGAGAAAGTAAAACTTGAAATCGCATCATATGACCCCTTTAAGATAACTTCCATTTTACAAATGTATTTGGATTAGGTTGCGGCAAACTGTTCAAAAATTGTGTAAATACTTTGAACATGCACACTGGGCACAATGGTGATTGTTTAAACCTTTTTTTATTGACGGCACATATTGTTTACCCACTATATCACAATACAGTTTAGGGCTGGCAATCAGAAGGTTGCAGGTTCAAGCCTTTTAAGGAGTAAACTATGACCCATCACTTTTGTGGTCTTGAGTAAGACACTTAAACCCAGGTTGTTCCGAGGGGATTGTCCATGTAACATGAGTGCTTTAGTAGCTTTGGACAAAACCACGGCTAAATGACTTGCTATTTACTTGCGACTCTCTATCTATCTCTGAATGACTGGAAGTGCATTGAAAAGTTGATGAAAGATCTGATCAATAAATAACAATAAACAGATCCTGCAAACCTTGATGATTATCCTTGATAAATCAGCTTGAAATTAAAACTTATCCTATCTATTTTTTATGTCATTGATCTTCTTTCAAACTATTAATCTGTGCATATGTTTCATTGTTTAAAAAAATTGTCTTGTTTTTTTGGTGAAATGACAGACAGATCTCTGGTGGTGTATGCTGGTCTTCTCCAATCATTTAGTCTGCTTAAACCCCATCTCTCCACAATTTGTGGAGAGTGCAAGCCCACCTCAAAATCCCATCGACAATGAACTGAATCAAGTCATCTGCCTAATTTTCTTTTTTGCTAATAATTCGTTACACTTGGGTATACATAACAATACATAAGAAAAGGTCTGTTGCTTTTATAATTCACCCCAAAATTTTAATTTTGTCATCACTGACCTACCTTCATCATGTCATTGAAAACCACTGCTGTTTTCACTGACTGACAAAAAATTGAAAAGACATTACCAAAAATCAACAGAAAACAATTATCCTGCTGTGCTAAAATGAAACAGTTTTGTGAAAACTACACATTTTGTGAAATCGGCTCTCTTAGGGTCCGTTCACACCAAGGGACCCATACAGTATAACTATAACGATAATAATATAAGCGTCCACACCAACGGACAATAATGCTCTGTTTATTATAAGCACACACTGCAATTATGTTGTATGCAGCTTTAAATACTCAATTGTTTTAAAGCTAAGTGGATTTTTATTGGCTGTCAATATTTTTGATCATTTGTCGCTGAAAAAAAATAATTCTGAAAGTGATTTCAACAGTGTCGTTACTATTCTATTTGTGGTGTGGGCTTCCCTGTTCTTATAGAACTATTATTAAAACTTTATCGTTATCATCATAGTTATCATGCTTTGGTGTTCAGTTCTCTGACAAATGAGCTTTAATTCAGAGGAAACACTATTAAACAATAAGATCCAATCAATCAAAATGCAATAAAAACACTGAATTTTTTCCCCTCCATTTCAGTGTTAGCATAGTAACTGCATTTTCCCATAAACCACTTCTGTCTGCCACTTAATTAACTTCCAGTCACATTGTATTTTTAGCTCATATTTAGCTCATCTGCTAACTGCTGTCATTAAACTGAGCTTCCTATTTGTTGAAGCAGGTGCATTTAGAATGAAAACACAGAGCCTCAGGGGTCCTTTGCGGATGAGGTTGCCCACCACTGGCCTGGAGAGCGAAACCCGATCTCATCGCATATCTGTTCTCGTCTCTATCAGCCCACCCAGAATGCTCCTCTGTGCACTCAGCACAATCCTGTGCTGCTGAATTACCATCTGAGGAAGCAAAGGCCTGTGCTCTAATGAAGAGAGACAGCCACTGTCATAGCGTAGTATAAACCCCAGTGAAACACATTCACCTCCCTGGAGAGAGCAGCTAGCACTTTCAGAGTGGGAGAAATGATCTTTGAGTCATGGTCACCCATTTTTCTTCCCCTATAATAAGAAAAAAGAAAGAAACGGTGCCCTCTAGATCCCTTTATGGAGAGCGGCAAGCCAAAATCTAGGGCAGCTTCATTGATTTCCAGCCTGCTGTATTATTAGCCGTTGAGGCAAAGGTGATATGAGAGGTTCGAGCTAATATCCTGTATACCCGATGGTTGGGGAAAGGGGGAAATTCTTAGACAGCCCTGTGCTCTCAATGATAACCACTGGCTTTGGTGTGCAGCTGCCGTATTGGATTGCAAAGCTTTTCAGCAGCGTCCTTCTCTCAGGGGAAGTGTTGGTAGGCGTGAGCCTGCCAGGCTGGCTAAATAAGATAAGGGAGTCATTGTATGTGGCCATCAACAGTCGCTCGCTATCAAATATTCATGGGTGACTGCCAATTCTTAAGTAAACAGGCCAATTTGTTCTGGAAGACATGCATTAAGATACGTCGAGGCGATAGAGGCCGCAACCTCGGGATCCCCCTGCTACAAGGTTCCCCGGCTATTCCCGCGGACCTATTTGCATTGCAGCCCATTCCGGTCAAAAGCTGAATGGACATGTTTCATGCTAATAGAGGCCGCCAGAATAGACAGATTTTCCATTAAGTCTGAAGATAGGTGATGGTGTGAAAAGAAACAGAGAGAAGGGCAGATAATCCACGAATAAGTCTAACCTGAATGGAGGTCGCGGTTTGCGTGAGTAACCGATCTATTGAAACAAGGACTGAAAGAACCTTCACGTGCTGAATAGAAGCTTTTCAGAGCCCTATTCAGTAGCACTGCCAGGAAAGTTATGCTTGGACAAGGATGATAATGCTAGCAGCGCAACAACACACAAGTGACTAGCGACTGGAATATGCTTGGCAGAAACAGACATTTATCAGATTGAAAATGGGAGCGGAGAGACCATCTCAAGAAAATCGTCTCTGAAGTTGTAATTCCATACATCTCTTCGAGCTTCGGCCCATAAAACTAGGGTCCCTGAAGCAGCAGTGTTATTTCCAAACTAATCACCTCACGTCTTTAGGAGATTATGGCCTCGGTCGGTGCACCGCAAATGCCTCTGCGGGTGCAAAGCTGACAAACTGTTGCAGCGTTTTTTTTTATAGAGGCGGTAAATACGGCGAGATTCGTTTGATTCTCGAACTCCCTGCACTGCTGCACCCTGGGGGTTAGAAATGAAAGATGAGCCGAGCTAGCTGACTGAAACAATTCGGAATCAAAAAAATAGCTATAAAACGCTGGGCTATAAAACTGCCCATCAGTTTGCGAATGGGTCCCTGTGGGGCAGTTCAGCCGGTGACAGTGGCGGGATGCAAGTTGGAAGCTGAGCGGGTGGCAAGGAAATTAGGTCAGTGCCAGCAAAGCGTAATGGGAATTGGAGGAGACAAAGGAGCGTCCGACGACCACAGGCTGGCCTCTAGTAAACTGGCCAAGAGAAACTCTGGGGAATTAATCACGGCACGTCCAGAATATTGAGTGTGACATTCCGCATTTACCTCACAGCGACATGGAGAGGGAGAGGAAGATCAAACAGATAATGGAGCAGGAAGTGAGAAGGCTGTAAAAGCCAAAATGCATTTAGAAGAGACGGATACGGGCAAGACGCCGCCGTCTGGATAATGAAACCTCTGCAGATGTGAATGTCAAGTGCCTTGATTCAGTGGGAATCCATCTTTATGTTGTGGGTGATTACTGTGGCGGATTGAATCTGCGATTTGTCTGGGGCAAATTGGAAGCAGGAAACAAATTAAACAGTGATATTTATTAATTCAAAATTATAAGGGAATCTGCATTGTTGAAGTGTAAAAGAGAAAACATTTGCACATCTAGCAAAAACTATCAAGCAAATTATGATTCACTCAAATCGAACTCAAGAAAATGTGCACAAAGTAGTTAAGCGTGCAGTAAACACTGGCAATGTTTAATTCATATCCTTTAACATGCTTGTTCTTTACTCATCAGCTAATTAAATCCTGCTGACATGCTGGTTTGTATAATAGCTATGCATCATTTTCTGCAAAGGTATTATCACCAAGTTAAAGTCTTCTAATTTGCATATATGTTGAAATTATAATGAATTTTAAATTGGTTATGAATGAGTTTGAAATGTTGTCTCCAAGGGAAGAAAGCAGAAATTTCTCCTGTTTTGCTGTTTCCATGCCAATAAACTCTTAACCAGTACAAAAACATCAAAATGCTGAAACCTGACAATAAATATTACCTTTTTCGAATTTATGAATACTCACACTCAAATAAAAAAGTTAGCATGGTAACACTTTACAATAAGGTTCCATTAGTTAATGTTAGTCAATGTATTAACTAACATGAACAAACAATGAACAATACATTTTATTACAGTATTTATAAATCCTTGTTAATGTTAGTTAATGAAAACACACTCGTTCATTAGCTCGTGTTCATTCACAATGCATTAACTAATGTTAACAAGCACACCTTTTGATTTTAATAATGCATTAGTAACTACTAAAATTAACGTTAACTAAGATTAATTAATGCTGTAAAAGTATTGTTGATTTAGTTATGTTGTTAACTAAAGTGGATAACTATTATTAACTAATGAACCTTATTGTAAAGTGTTACCGTTAGCATGCTTAACAAGATCAAGGTTATTCTTACCAAGAAACTTTTACTCTGACATTAGTAAAAGAGAAAATGAATAACAGTATAAGAAAACAATGAATAAAATTGAGCTCATTAAATTGGGGGGTTTTCCCCCCCCCCCCCCCCCCCAATAGGACATTTTCAATTCAATTCGATTCAAGTTTATTTGTACAAATTGTTGCAAAGCAACTTTACAGCAAATTAAGTGTCTACAATATTTAGTAGTAGCTTATCAGTGGTGACTGTCAGTTAATGTACATATGACAGAAATGTACGGAAAAATCAATTAAAGAAATAATCAAACAGACGATGAATACAGAACAATTTGGTAGTTCTGTATGTTGTTTCATGGTTGGCATCATCTGAAGTCCTCTGAGAGGTTTGCATCATCTCTTCTCAGGTGTTCAGGATCCAGACTGAAGCTTGTGTGTTACCACGGATTCAACCCGTTGCAAAAACAGAAACAAAAAGAGGCATAATTATTAGGCTTCTGTTCCCACCAGCCAAAATTTATTTGTTTACCCAAGCTACAGATACTAATGGTGCATGTGATCAGATATCAACTGCAGTACAAAGATTTATGAGATGCATTATTTGAATGCTTGCCAAAGAGATGTGTCTTTAATCTAGATTTAAACAGAGAGAGTGTGTGTCTGAACCCTGAACATTATCAGGAAGGCTATTCCAGATTTGGGAGCCCAAATCGGAAAGCTCACTTCCTTTAGTGGACTTGGCTATCCGAGGTACTCCCAAAGTCCAGAGTTTTGCGACTTTAGGGAGCGTGATGGATTGTAGCGTGTTAGAAGACTAGTTAGGTACGCATGAGCTAATCCATTAAGGGCCTTATAGGCAAGTAATAATTTTTTGTAACTGATATGGAACTTAATATGTCAGTGCAGAGACTGTAAAATTGGGGTAATAACAGTACAGTTATAACAGTACAAAAACAGTACATCCGTCTAGTTGCAAATTGTAATCCAAGAGATTCTGTGTACTGTTTTTTGGTCCAATAAGTACTATCTCTGTCTTAAAAAACAATAATCCGAAAATTTAATAAAGCAAAAGCGAAGTAATTGTCTATCCAAGCTTTTCATTTTTAACACCCCTGTAGAATAGCTTATATAGTAGAGGTTTCATCTAGTTTTGGGTTGAGATATATAGTTGAGATATCATCAGCATAACAGTTTAAACTAATCCGCGTATTATTCTAATAATATACCAGGGCAAACAGTATATTAAAATAGCAGACGACCTAGGACATATCCTTTGTCGCACCTCCCTATTTGAACTGGTGATAATCGAGATGACTCTCCATTTAAATGAACAAAGTGGTAGCGATCAGACAGGTAGGATCTAAACCATCTTAAAGCCTGCCTTTAAATACCTGTATAGTTTTGTATTGCTCTATTTGTTGTCATGATCTCTATGTTGACTTGAAGCACTAAGACCAGTAACTAGCAAGGAGATGAAGCCTTGATCTGACACAAGAAGCAAGTCACTTGTAATTTTAACAGGTGCAGTTTCTGAACAAGTGCAGTTTCTGTAAATTAAAGAAAGAATTTTATTGTTTCTTTTAAAAGACTCAAAAGATAAACTTTAAAGACAACATAAGTAATCTAATTATGAAAATAGGCAGAAATTTGTGTTAAATATCCTATATCAGCTGATATAAATAGCTAAAATCGACCAAAATGATAAACCAATAACCAACAAGGTACATGATAAGCAACAGTTTGTGCATTCATAAATCATAGGTTGATTTGATAGATCTGCGGTGCTATCAAAACATTTCTCATTTCTCTGTTTATTTCAGCATGAAACAAGAACATTAACATAACCAAAGGCATGCGTTTGGGGTGTGGCGAACTGTTTCACTGACCAATGGTGACCAATAGATATGTTTAGAAAACCATTTTTCAATTCTGTTTGTTGACACTAGTTGCACATTAAAGCAACACTTCACCTTCAAACGAAACGATGCTGCCTGAAAGAAATCCTTCATCATGCCTAAAACCTATTGACCTCAAGACAGACATAACCACCACCCTGTTGTCAACAAGACCTGAAAAAGCAGCTCTACAGATTGCATGTCATGGATGATTAAAAGTCTTGCTCCAGCATGACCCATGCTTGTTGACAGAAACCGAAATGATGATGATACTATCAGTACAATGTCTTCATTATTCAAATATTGACTTGACATATTCATCCCAAACAACAATACAAGCACATTAGCTCTGGGGGCTTTATTATCATGTGTGCACATCACCCAAGCAACTGGCTTAGCCGCTTAGCAACTGCATATTTGACCCGACCACACATGACAGGCTCGATCTGTATTCAGTCATGTGATACTCTCTCACACCTCTGATTTGGTGTGTTTGGGTGTGCAATTATGACATCTGTTAAACTTATGAGTCACCTGGTTCCCAAGGACAAAGGAAAGTCCCTTTTACACAGTGCACACTCACGAACACTCACAAAAAAAACCACACAGACACTCCAGAGACGTTTTCTCCAAGGAGGCAAAGGAGGCCGTGTTTCCTCGAAGTAATGCATAAAACAGAAAAAAGGCTTATATTACGAAAAAAAAAATTATATTTCGAAATATGAGATATAAGTAACACTGTCAAACCACAGTGGGGTTTCAGAGGGAGACACTCTTCTCCTAAATCATGGTGAGATACAGGCGAGATAATAGTCACTTGATACAGTAAATAGGGCTTCTATGACATTAGGATTGGTGGGCTAACCCTGTCAGTGCAATAATGCCCCTCAATTATGTTTGCAAATGGCCCAAAAAACTGACCGGAATGAATGTTGGTGGAAGTCAAAATTCTGAAAAACAAATGGACTTTTTTCTAAAATAAGCAACTCGCCTACATGGATGTCATTGTTTTCGGTTGTTTCCAAATTGCAACTTGAAATAACTCAAAAAGTTTGTGACCATTCAGCTCAGAAGAAAATTCAAATAAAAGTGTATTTCCATGTCTGCAACAGTCATTGTTATTTAGGCGTTTAGTTTACTGGTGATTTGTTGACTAATGGTGAAAATGTGACTATTAAATAGCCAAAAATAAATATAAAAAAGGAAATTATTAACACTTTACAAAAATGTTCTGTACATAATTATTATTTGAAAAGGAATATAAAAAAGTTAATGAAAAACAGAAATACCCCGGTACACATCGAATCCTATTTGATCTGCAATTCCTCTCCATAACAACTCCCTCTTATCGAGATTTTTGTAGTCGCTGTCGCGTTTGTCATTAAGCCCTTTGTGTTCAGACACCAATGAAACCAGCAGCTCTACATTCATCTTGCCTCGATGCATCTTCTTGGTCTCCTTACTTCCTCTTCGTCGTTAGGTATCAATAGGGCCTTTCGCACCGCAGGAACCTTTTCATAGTACCAGAACTAATTGTTCGCACCGCCGGAACTGGGTGCGATTTTAGTACCGGACTGCCTTTTTCGAGAACCAAATTAGCTCCTACTCCGGAGCAGGGTCTAACCAGTACAACTGGTACTAATCGTGACGTAAGTAGACATTGATTGGCCAAACGCATACGAAAACACCATGATTTAAAACGCCATGTAAACATACTGTAAACATTGTGTCAACTTATTTCGCAAGTATGGAGAACAGCGATAGATGGACGGACGCTGAAGTGTAGGCACTTGTAGCAAATGTAGCACTGCCAGTTGTCGTTGGAGATTCTTAGTCCTGCTTTCCGTTCTTTCAATCGCTTTCTGTATACGTCGTCTTTCCATGTCCATTATTGTGAAACCTGCGAGACACAACAAAAACACAGCTCCGATCACAGCGTCCTCCATCCTCCTGCTGTTAACGTAGTTCTTTGTTTCTGTTGTTGAATGCCGCGCACAAATGACGTCGCTGTCGACCGGCTTACGTCACTTCTTAGTACACACACTCAGTGCGAATGCAACCCTTTAAATGGTACTGGAAAATAATTCGCGCAAAATCGTCCCAGTACTTTAGTACCATACATTTAGTTATGAAACTAAAGGCTTTTTAAAAAATGATGCTTTTACGCCTCGCGTTTTGCGCATCCGTGCACACTTACATTGGCGCCCTTTGTTTAAGGAGCAAGGGGTGCTGCAGTAATGAAACACTGTCTAAGCTGTTCGCCAATCACAACGCACTGGTACAGCTAACCAATCACAACACATTTTGTTTTTCAGAAGGCGGAGCTTCATCAAAGCTGGAACTAATCGAGTTGTTTGTGCCAGGCTGGGGAGAAAGGTTTTTTAATAATGTAAATTATGTGAAAAATTCGTTTTTTCGAACCACCAATCATTAAGCATGTTTCAGTTAAACACCCCCAAAAACACAATCCAGACTTTGTTAAAGAGCATCATAGGACCCCTTTAAGAAAACATTAGAGGGGCATAGCTGCTGTTAGCAGTAAAAATTACGTCAACACTAATCATTTTTGGAAATTCAAATCACTTTCATAAACTAAATATTACAATGGTTTATATTAATTTCAGTCTTTTAAATTTAGAATATCATCACAAATAATTCCCGCCTACAGAAATTCGAATGGTTGGGGGTGGGGAGGGGCGAGGTTGTGGTTAGAACGCTTGGTTGAGTGAGTGCATCAGACGAGACGATGAAGAAGAAGTGCTGCTGCAGATTTAGTGCATCAGAGAAAACAAAGAAGAAGAAGAGCTGCTGTGCTGTAGCCTCAAATTTTCAGCATGTCTAGAACGATTCTTACAAGTACAACACGACGTAGCTGGGCGCCGCGAACAGACGCTGAACGGCGCCGCCGGTGTGCCTACACTCATAGAAAATAATGTATTCGAATTTTAAAGACGTGGCACGATGCGACGCTGCGCTTCTCGTCCGGTGTGCGACCGCCTGAAAAGCTGTTTTTTTTTTCATCTCCGTGCCCAAACGTCTTTGGGCTTCCAAAAGTGGATGATGTCAGGAAACAGTGGTTGCAATTTATTTTTTAACTCTGTTCCTGAGCATTATAACCCCAATTTGCTATTGTGTGCTGCGCATTTTACTGAGGACAGCTTCCACAACACAAGGGAGTACAGTGCCGGATTCGCCCAAAGTTGTCTTGTAAGAATTGTTCTAGACATGCCAAAAGTTTGAGGCTACAGCACAGCAGCTCTTTTTCTTCGTTTTGTCTGATGCACTAACTCTGCAGCAGCACTTCTTCTTCATCGTCTCGTCTGATGCACTCACTCAACCAAGCGTTCTAACCACAACCTCGCTCCTCCCCACCCCCCAACCATTCGAATTTCTGTAGGCAGGAATTATTTGTAATGATATTCCAATGAGCCGCTTTGTGATATCACAAAGCCTGGAAAACAAACGCTGTAGTCCAAACGAGCCGTTCGTTGTAGTTCTTGAAAAGGGATTTTTAAAAAACAAAATATCTCCCTTTGGAGTGGACTTTGAGATTTGTAACTTTCTAGATATTTTTTATGCCCAAACATACACACTACACACTGACTAAAATTAAAAAAGTGAAAAAGCATAATATGACCCCTTTAAAAGTTATTGCACTTATTTAACAAGCACTCAAGTGTCATTTCCAATTAAGCTGTAATTTAATTTTTCAAAATGATGCAAAGATTTTGAACATATGCTGTAAAGTAGGACAAAAAGATCCATCTTATCCTGAAAAATGTCATTTTGACCACAGAATGCTATCAGACACGATCATTTGAGATTTGGAAATGACACTGTGAACTCATGAAAGTGTAAAAAGTGTATTTTAAGAGAGTTTATTTTCGGGGTCAAAAGTGCCCATAGTTGAAATAAATACCTTTCAAAATGAACATCAAATGCAGCTGGAACACAAATTTACATTTGACTGAAAAACACTAATACCCACTGCACGCCACCTCTGCCCTCTCGCTGCGCATTCTGAACCCATCATGGCACAGACATGGCAATCCAAGGGAGGGAGAGTAAGCCCTGCGTCTGTCACCCTAATGAGTTCCCACAGGCCTTTAATATGCCACACATACAGATGACACTTGCTGCATGAGTGGGCGGCTCGCATAAAGAGAGACAGATCCGTCTGTTATTGAAAAAGACAAAGAGAATAACAGCATCAAAACAATCACTAAATCAAAAGCAAATTCACAAATGAATGAGTTTGTTTGAACACGTGCAAAGTTGTGACATCCCGTGGTGAACTTTAGCAGTTGACATTACATAGTCTTATTAATTACGAAGTTCTTTTAAGTCTGACGCTTTATTTTTGGCATGTTTTTAGCTCTTAAGCAGCCGATGAATCTTGTATTCAATGTCTTTCTCTGTCTCGCCATTATCTGACTCTCTCTCACGTCTGTTAATAAATAACAATTTGGTCCCTCGATATTCTCTTTGCCACCGTGAAATCTTCTCAGTCTCTCCAAGTGTATAAATACGGCCGGGAAGTAAGAAAACACACATTCAAATGGTATTCTCAAATACTTCAATTTATTCACAGAAATACAGATCTTATATAGGCATGTCGAGGGGAGTTTTCACCCTCTTAACCAATGAGGATAGGGGGACATACCCATACAGGATGTTTTTCCCAAGAACATGTGTTTTGTATAAAATCGCCACATATACAGAAAAACATATCCATATAAGGAATAGACTTCCTGGCGACGGAGGCTGAACCCCCCTTATAAATCAGCACAAACTCCTTTACCTTGAATATTGAGTAAGAGACATTCAAACACCATACAAGAGAGAGAGAGAACAGATAGAGGAGGGGTGATTCAGAGAAGGAGAGAGAAAGAGTGAGAAAGGAGGGGGGAGGCATTCTCAAAACAGAGAGTGTTTTCTAACAACGTCTCACTTAAATATTCCAGCCTCAGTGCTGCCACTATGTCCTCAATGTCACCCTGGTTGAACACATTTATTACTTGAAAGATCACATGTTTAAGAAAACTTGTAAACTTACAATTCTGACTTTATCTCTCAAGTTGGACTTTTTTCTTAAACTTGCTAGTTATTAATTGTGAGATGTAAACTCAGCTTTCTGAGAAAAAAAAGGCAGAATTGTGAGTTAAAATGTACAATTTGGTATTTTTTTCAGAATTCTCCTTGAGGTTATTATTGTGTGTTGTAAACTCAAAATTCTGAGAAATAAAGTTAGAATCACAAGATGTAAACTCGCAACTGCAAGTCAAAAACTCACTTTTTTCCTCAGAATTGGAGCTTATATCTCACAGTTGCAATATATAACCTCCTAATTCCCTTTTTTTCCCCTCAGAATTGTGAATTTATATCTCACAGCAAGCCATAGACTCAATTGCTAGTTTATTGCCTTGTCCAAATACCCACACTTGCGGTCTTGGCCACTTGAGAGCTTGTGCGAGCGACAAGAAGTAAGTGCGCAAGACTGTCCCATGTCTTAAAAACACCAAAGCGCTGTGCCTTTAACACACACTAAATCCAAACTATTTTAGACTTAGTGTATCCCATCATGTATTATGTTCTGGAAATAAATCGTGATACTTTTTGCCAAGATCTCGTGAGAGGTCACGGAAACCTTTCCAATATAAGTTATATATTAATAATAATTAGGTATTACATATAATTTGTTAGTAAAACAAAGTGTTGCACATTTTATTGATGCAAAGGTATGTTTATTTTGTACAACATTTGCAAGTGCTTTTTTATCACTTAATTAGAAGCACCACAAAATTAAATTGTGTCATCTGTTACTGAACAGACATGTAGAAGTTGATTTTAAAATGCAAAGCATTGAAAATAAAAGTAAAAACTCTGCAAACACATTTTTACAACACTGTAAGCCTAGCTTTGTCCCATCAGCTATGAAAAGTTAATAGAAAAATTTAAATGTTCTATACACACTTGTGGTCCTCATGCTCACTTGGACACTTGGACCAAATACAGGAAATATGTCATATAAACCAGGGGTTTTCAACTGGGGTCCGCGGACCCTTGGGGTCCATTACGCACGCAGGGTCCCGCAAATAAGTTGCTATCTATTTTCTGGACTGCAACTTGCATTTTTTTATCTTCTGAAACGTGCTATAATTTATATTCCAACGTGACTTATTTAATGCATTAATGTCAAATAAGCAAAGAGTAAACACTTAAAAGCGGGCACTTCAAGGTTTATATAGCTAAATATATTTATCACGTCTGTTTGACAAGTAGAAAGTATCGCTGAGTTTTTCTTCATTTTAGTAAGAAGTTCACAGAGACCAATACGGCCAGCGCATTTTGTTTGTTTTCTTTATTTTACAAAAGCACAATGTTTCACTGTCATTTTGAAGGTACACAAATAAAAATAGACCGTTTTGAATGCTGTCTTGCTCTTATCTGATGGATATCACAGTTTCCCGGTGATATAAGGAATCCAAACTGGCGCGCACACAACATATCAGTTCTAGCATTGCAACTTGACATCACAGCCTCATCATCAGCAAACTAAATGAGACAACTAAACATACAAAAGGTATTTGGTGACTCAATGAACTTGTCTGTTGTACAATATGGAGGTTTTGCCGGTCAGCGTGAGCATCGGTATTCCGTGGTGTTTTTCCAAACACTTTTTTTTTGCATATGTGAAGGATACTGTTAGTAGATATTCGGAGACGAGAGAAGTACAAAGCCTTCTTTACATAATAAATAAGCTAATAGAGCACACTATGTGATTATGTTGTCGTTTTTAGTAATAAGTTTAGTTTGTTATGGACATAGCAATAGGCAACTAATTATTTTTCTGTCGGTGGGTGCAAAAAAACAAGCTTTTTTTTTTTATAAAACACTTAATAGGCCTATCTGAGAGAGTGCAGAGTCATGGATCACTATATGGGAGATCAAGCCCGCTGCAAGAGAGATTTGTGCTGGTGCCCTCTTGTATTACAGTAATGCACTCTCGACATTTGCCATTAAAATAAAGCCAAAAACTGCCTCAAATGAACTATAAATGCGAGAATAAAGTCGTAAAAGTTGCTATGTCCATTGGATCGGCGCCAATGGACATAGCATTTAAAATAAATGCTGTTTGTAATGAACGGCACTATAATAAATGTTGTATTTTTTATGCATTTATTTTTGTTCTGTTATGACTGCCACTAAATTTAAACAATTTGGAGTGAGGCGAAGTACAATTCATGTTAGTGTTTATAATGTTTTTTTCTCCCTAACATTCGTTTTACTTAGATCTATTCAGTATTTAAATTATTTCTGAAGGTAACAGTAAACTGCGACTTACATACATGCAATTTATGTTTTGTTTAGATTTTCCCCCTGGTGCAACTTCCCGAAAAATATGGTACATTTAATTATATTATGCTGTAGTATTAAAAAGTACATATACAATGGGGACCATTTGCACCAATAAAACAATCATATTATGTTCATTCCTCCTACCCACATTAAACTTTAGCCTTAAACACTGTTATAAATATGAGGGGTAAAAGTTTGAAAACCCCTGGTATAAGCAGTCAAGTGGTCAAGTGCAACGTTTGGGTATTTGGACAGGCCATATATCTCACACTTACAAGTTAAAAGTCCAATTTGTGAGATTAAAAAGTCGCAATGACCTTTTTATATATATTGTTCTTCTGTGCCAGAAATTAGCTTCCATACATTTTCTCTCCAACACAAAAATAAATAAAGGAGGTGTTCGTTGAAAACTTAAAGGTGCTATAAGTGAATTTTTAAAAATTAATTTTTTCTATCTTAAAATGATTTTACTGTGCCATTTCTGTCTGCCTCTCTCTGGCCTCATTATGCGCGTTTCCATTACAGATTTGCGCAAAAAACGTTGGTGATATTTTATAAATGTCGATAAAAAAGTATTGAGAAATGACGGCGTTTCCATTAACCAATGTTATGCGACTAAAACATAACCTTTTGCCTCTCGCGATAAGTCATGGTAACGGATTTTGGTGGAATTTTGATGGATTTTGCCTATATTTATTCAAAGGAGGCGTATCGTGTGTCTTTACAGAAGCAGCATAGAGAGCTGCTTTAGAAATGTGGGTGGCACGGATGGAATAAACACAAGCATTGACTAGAGTGGCCGCAATCAGCTTCAGTGGCCGTATCAGAGCCACATTGCACCGCAGACGTGTGTAGTGTAAATTGTCTAAGCATTAATGATAGGGAAAGCCCCTTATAAGTCAAGTCAAGTCAAGTCACCTTTATTTATATAGCGCTTTTAACAATACAGATTGTGTCAAAGCAACTGAACAGCATTAATTAGGAAAATAGTGTCATTAATGCAAAAGGACAATAGTAAACTCAATTTTCAGCTAAAGTCAGTTCATCTCTGATTGAGTGATGTTATCGTCCAGCTCAGTTCAGTTTTAAATAGTATCTTTGCAATCATTTGCAATCAAGTCAACGATAACGCTGGAAATTAAGTGTTCCCAACTAAGCAAGCCAAAGGCGAAACTTAGGAACCAAAACTCCATCGGTGACAGCATGGAGAAAAAAACCTTGGGAGAAACAAGGCTCAGTCAGGGGGCCAGTTCTCCTCAGGCGAGACAAAACCAGCAGTTCAGTTCCAGGCTGCAGCAAAGTCAGATTGTGCAGAGGACTCATCTGGTTCCTGTGGTCTTGTCCCGGTGGCCGTCTGAGACAAGGTCTTTACAGGGGATCTGTATCTGGGGCTCAGCTAGATTTCCTGGTCTCCGCTGTCTTTCAGGGCTCTAGAGGCCTTTTCTAGGTGCTGATCCACCATCTGGTCTGAATACGTACTGGATCCGGGTGACTGCAGTGACCATCTGATCTGGATACAGACTGTATCTGGTGGCTACGGTGACCTCGGAAATAAGAGAGAAACAGACTAATATTAGCGTAGATTCCATTCTTCTAACGATGTAACAAGTACAACGGGTGTTATGGAAAGTGTTCCCAGTTCCGGTTGACCTAATTAATGCAGCCTAAAAATCCTTTAACGGATTTGAATATTAGAAATGTGTTAGTGTGTTGTGTATGCCAGGTTAAAGAGTTGGGTCTTTAATCTAGATTTAAACTGATTTAAAACTGCAAGAGTGTGTCTGCCTCCCGAACAATGTTAGGTAGGTTATTCCAGAGTTTGGGCGCTAAATGGTCAAGTCAAGTTTATTTGTACAGTGCTTTTCACCATACAAATCATTGCAAAGCAATTTTACAGAAAATTAAGTTTCTACAATATGTTTAGTGGTAGCTTATCAGTGGTGACTTTCAGTTTATGTACATATGGCAGAAATTTATGGAAAAATCAATTAAAGAAGTAGTCAAACAGATGATGAACACTATTAACATCAATTATTATATTATGCAATCAAACTTATAGCAACATTTGTTAGTTCTGTATGTTGTTTCAGGGTTGGAATCATCAGAGGTGTTCTGAGAGGTTGGCATCATCTCTTCTCAGGTGTTCTGGATCCAGACTGAAGCTTGTGTAAATCCTAGTTACCACGGGATGTCTCTGCTTATACCGCAGAGTGGCCACGTATGAAGTGTTTCTTGGAGGTTACAGTACATTGAAGAATGATCATATGACTTTTTACATACGCCATGTGACCTGTAAATGTGGAAAAAAAAAAACGTTTCCATTGCAGTTTTGCAAATTATTCCTTTTTCGCATTGCCTGAAAAACCACCTCATGCGAGCGTAAAAACTTTTTTTGCGAATTAAGGGATGGGCATTTTTTTGCGAAATTGATGCGTTTCCATTAGGCGTAGGCCTAATTTCAATTCGCAATTTCAAATTGCGCAATTTGAAGGGTAATGGAAACGTTCCTGTCATGCTGCATGACCATCTGTCCTAAAGCTAAGGTTGCACGTCTCATTCCCACAATTCAGCTATAAACACGGAGGCAGGAAATAAAGAGAACGGGAAGAGAGACATAAACCGAAAAGCATTACAATTCACGGAGGGTACGGCCAGTCGTGCAGGTTATGACATAAGCCACTCGCCATTTAAAACACAGAGAAGAACATGGATAAATCTGCCAAGCGCTATGAGGAAAATAAACACAAGGTGAGGCAAAAATAGGCTGGAAGACAGGTTTAGCGAGTCAAGGCCGCGCTGGGATTTACAGCAGAGCAAGAGAATGACCAAAATGCCTCCTGACGGTCAACCCGCCGAGAGAAGTGCGACTCACTCAATTACACTGTCACACTGGATCGAAACTGGACATGTTTATCACAGAAGCAGACATAAAAACAGAATGAAAAACGGCATGAAAGGAAATATATAGTTGACAATTGTAGTGCAAATGGCATCAGCACCTCAGGGACATTGTCCTTTTAATATGCTTTAGGTTCAATTTCCTTTTCCTGGCTGGATTTGTGGAATGTGGTGACTGTTTTGAAGGCGTTTTGTGTTAAATTTGAGAGATTGTTAAAATCATATCAGAATTTCATCTTTCTCATAAATATTTTAGCTGCCCACAAAGACGGCATCCTAACTGTCAAGGAACCAAGTGATTGATTTGGAACACTAGGCAGCAACTCCAGAAATACACAATGAAAGACTCAACTTAAACAGAAATATCTAATAAATACACTCTACCATTCAAAAGTTTGGAGTCAGTTTATTTTTATTTTTAACTTTATATTCAGCCAACATGCATTCAATTCATCAAATGTGGCTGTAAAAACTTTTATAATGTTACAAAAGAATTCTATTTAAAATAAATGATGTTCTTTTGAAATTTCTGTTCATCAAATAATCCTAAAAAATTTATTATTGTTTCCACAAAAATATTAAGCATCATGTCTGGTTTCAACATTTATTATAATAAGAAATGTTTCATGAGCACCAATCAGCATATTAGAATGATTTCTGAATGATCATGTAATACTAAAGACTGAAGTACTGGCTGCTAAAAAATCAGCTTTACCATTACAGAAATAAATTATATTTTAAAATTGATTAAAAGAGAAAATAATTATGTAAAATTGTAAGAATATTTCACAATATTGCAATTTTTACTGTGTTTTAAATGCAGTTTTGGTGAGCATAAAATACATTAATTTCAAAATAAAGCAAAGCAAAGCAAAGCAAAGCGAAGCGAAGTGAAGTGAAGTGAAATAAAATAAAATAAAATAAAAAGAAAGCAGCACAGTGGACTGTAAAAGCGCATTCATTGTGAACAAGCCCAGGAGTCATTTTATTTATTTAGTTATAAGCTAAAAGTTTAATGCTTAGGGTTGGGGGTTTAAACAAACTATTTATAAGCAATAGTGATGGAATGAACTTACTGGATTTGGTCCTCAAATTAATGTTACTTGGCTTTTCGTCTACATATAATGTAACCTTTTTGAGGGATATCTGAATAGCAGTCTTTTTGAGGAACAAAGTTTTCAAGAGATCCCATTCAAAGCCTCCTACACTTTTGACATTTGGAGTTTCTCTTAGTTCTCTCTGTAGGGTTTACACAAGGGAGGCCCTCATGCAATTAGAGGCATGCTTTACGATGGCAGTGTGCAGCAATCAATTTAGGATGCGGTATGAACCCTCCCCTCCTAGTTTCTTAGCAGAAGTTGGGCAATTAAGCCACAGATTCAAGATCTTATCCCTGTAGCATATAGCTGACCATGAGGCCATGATACCTTACAATCCATATAGATTAAAACCTCAAACAAGACCAAAAAGAGAAAGCGATCTTGAAGTCCACCACCCAGAGATTCTTTCCTCCACCAGTGCCAGTTTCCACCAGGGCCGAATACCCACAGTTACATGCGCCTCTATGCCATCCTATACCAGTACGCCTGTGCTTTAATTAGGATAACCCCCCTCAGGGCAAGGCATCGTGGGATGAAAGGTAGGGTTCCTCATTCACAAATCCCTTTTCCTCTTCTTCGCCGATGACAGACTTCAAACGTGAAGCGTCTGCTATCTACAGAGCTGCCTTTTTCCTGCGATGGAAATCGAAAGGCGCTGGGAGAGAAAGCGCGAAGCCAGTGCAGATGCTGAGAACCATCTTTTTTATGCCAGCCTGTGTGTCACCGACAAAGCACACAGAAAGGTTATGCTGATTAACAGAAGCAGAGACGAGCAGAGCTGCCTTTTTCCTGCGATGGAAATCGAAAGGCGCTGGGAGAGAAAGCGCGAAGCCAGTGCAGATGCTAAGAACCATCTTTTTTATGCCAGCCTCTGTGTCACCAACAAAGCACACAGAAATGTTGTGCTGATTAACAGAAGCAGAGACAAGCAGATCTACAGGCCCTTAAGCTCCAAAATAGACAAGAAAGAGAGAAAGGGAGAGAGAAACGAAGCAGAGAAAAAATGAAATGAGGTAAAAAGGTGAAAATGCACTGCAGCTGAGTGGAAGTGTTGCAGTCATTATGAAGAGAAAAACATAAATATTTGATATTTATCATGTTATTATGACGTGACAATACCGTCATTATTTGTTCACCATTTGTTCCAAACCCACAAGACCTTCTTTCTTCAGTGGGAGACAAGCGCTGCTATTTGCAATTCTATTCAATACATTTTAACACAATCTGCTATTAAAAATGCCCGATTGAAACAAGCATAAGACATTTAAATATAGAAAACAAATGTCTTGAAATCAAGCAAAATGTCTCACAGTCAGGCAAGAAAAAACTTGTTGGTGAGAATTCTTGAAACTAGCAAATTTCTGGTTGTTGAAAAAAAGTATGGGTCTTAAAATAGTAAAATGTTAAAATATTAAAATGTTTGCTATTTAAAAAAAATACTTTTTGTAGTTGTTTAAAAACATATCTTCTCAAAATTATTATTATTTTTTTTTTTATGTAGTTTTATATTTGTTGTTTTATCTATTTATTTATTTTTTAAGTTGGGTCACTAAGATTCTTTAATCTTTTTGAAAGACACATCTTATGCTCATCAAGGCTGAATTGATTTGATCAAAAATACACAAAAAAGTGAAATATTATTGGAATTTAAACCGCACGTTTAATTGTATTCTAATTGAATATATTTTAAAATTAAAATTGTCTATGATGGTAAAGCTGAATTTTCAGCATTATTACTCTAGTCTTCAGTGTCACATGATCCTTCAGAAATAATTCTAATATGCTGATTTGCTCATAGAATTTATTATTGTTATCAATGTTGAAAACAGTTATGCTTCATATTTTTTAGAAACCATGATACATTTATTTCCAGGATTCATTTATGAATAGAAAGTTCAAGTAAAAGTTTAAAATAACAGCAAATAAAAGCATTTATTTGAAACATAGAAATCTTATTAACATTATAAATATCTCTACTACCAATTTTGATCAATTTAATGCATCCTTGCTGAATAAAGTATGAATAGCTTTAAAAACGACAAGAAAAACTAATCTAAATGACAGCAATCTTTTGAATGGTATGTTTAGAAAAATTGTTTCATTTTGTACAAATTTCCTGAATCAAGTATGTATTAGTCTTGAAAAAATAGTTAATCTAATCATGTCAAAAATAGAGTTTTATGTAATATACAATATCCAAGACACTGTACGTTCTCTAAAAAAGTGCTTCTTAGCTAAATTTGTCTTGTTTATACTTAAATATTGTTGACAATATGTCAATGACAATGACAATAGGCTACTAGAGAAAAGCAGTCGTTTGGGATGACATGAAGTTGAGCAAATGACAGAATGTTCATTGTTGTGTGAACTATTGCTTTAAATGTAGAAATACACTAATCTTCAAGAAACATCTTGCAAAAGCATGTCCTTGATCTCACAAACATCAGCATCCCCCACAGTCTTAAGAAATATCTGTAATGCCAAGAAAACAGCTGCAGTGTGGAAACTTGGACGTAGCCTCTGGCTTCTGTTAACTCTGCTTCTCCTGACATAGTGAGTGTTTTGCTCTTCACCGCAAATCTCCCTCCAGATGGTTATTTAACTTTGAATTTTAACCCAGCTTTTTTTATATCCGAGCAAACAGGGAAAGGAAAATATTATGTTAGTATCTTCTTGCATAGGCTAGATGGGTCAAAGAGGTTTCCTTTGGTTCACATAATGTTTATGCATAATTCACCATAAGTTAATTAAGAGTAATGTTCTGGGTTCAAGTATCCTTGGTCTTCAAACATTCTTTTATTGTCATCCTTATGTATTTGCTCTTATGTCACTGCTTTTTGAACTAAAGTTTGCTATGAGATTTTGAGGAAAACAAGCCTTTGCTCAAGAGTTGACCCAGCAGTTTACAGCGGGGAAAAAAAGCACTTCAGTTGATGTAATGTTAACTTATTCTGTTTTGATTACAGCATATTTTAAAATATAACCCATAAAAATAAATAAATAAATAAAATTAAACTAACACTATCCATTATACTGCTTTCTCCAGTGAAATGTCGTCTCGTCTGGATCAGAAAAGAAATATGCATAGATCAAGCACCGTTTACAAACCAAAGCGTTCAGTAACAGTTCTATACAAATTGTCCTCTGGGATCTTTATATTGTGAGACGTGTTATTTTACACATTAAGAAAATAATTCCTTGACAAAGCAAACATTCAAGACAATCATTTACCATAAACCCAAACACAACAAATCAGATTTTAGTCTACAAGTCTCCCTCAAGACAAAGACACATTTGAGGTGCGAGAAAACGGACTTTTTTTTTTTGACAGCAAAACACTTTTTTTTTTACCTTCACATGTACCAGCTACCTTCATTCTCCTGATGTTTTATTCATCTCCATTACAGCCAGTCAATTATCCTAAAGCTCGGATGCTGAGTTTCAGCCAGTGGGACTAGTCAAAATGCAATTACAGGTTTGAGAGTCTCAACACACTGCGGAACATCTAATATAATGGCGGAATACTGTGCAATAAAACAAGCTCTCAATATAATGTGACCTGCATGACCCAGGTGGGGTTTCTTGAGAATGAAAATACTGTTCATCATTTACTCTGACATAGTCCTGGGTGGTATGATGATTTTATATAGCATGCAATAGTAGAGAAATGTGACAAATGTGTCATATGTTGCTTTACCATGAACATTTGAGCAGTTATCAATGGACATGCATGACTGATTGATGCTATTTACACAAAGAAACATAAAATAATGTGCAAATACAGAGCTGGAACTAAAATTGTATAACTACAATTTGCTTTGAGATTTTGCATAAAACAAGCCTTTGCTCTCTCGAGTCGACCCTTGTTGTTTACAGAAAACAAAGACTGGCTTCAGTTAACGTAACGTTCACTCTTTCTTTTTTGTTTCTCTTTGTAATTGCTATGCAGTGTCATTGTTTATTCTCCCACATGTTGTTCCAAACCTGTATGACTTTCTTTCTTCCATGGAATACAAAAGAAGATATTTTGAAAAATGTGTGTAATCAGACAGTTTTAGCTGTATGGTCAAACAATATAATGTCAATGGGACATACAATGTATAATGTCAAAAGGGTTTGGTTACCAAAATTTTACCAAGATATCTTCTACAGGTTTTGGAATGACATGAGGTTGAGTAAATGATGACAGAATAGAATATAACCCACAGGAAAGAAAGATCACAAATCATAACTCTTTAATATCTAAGTTGTTTAAATGGAAAGCAAATGGAGACTTGTGCTTAAATAATGCACTGAAAAAAATCTTGACTTTCTTACAAACAAGACTTGAGAAGCAACACTGCATAAGAAACAACTTGCTTTCATATATTTAGGCGTCTTAATGCACAAGCAGATTTTTCTCATTTTTTAATTGTTCTTGTTTTTTCAAGAGTATTTTGTTTGCCTGTGTAAACAAAATACATTTAAAAACAAGTCTTAATATGTTATTGAATACTGCTTTAAGAAGAGTAATTTTGCAATGCAATATTTTCCATCAATTTAACATTTCTCATTTGCAATTTAAGATTTTGAATACTCCCCACTCTTATGCTGTTGTTATTTTCCTAAATGGAGTTTTCCCTCAATGGCACAATAAG
Source organism: Sinocyclocheilus anophthalmus (assembly GCA_018155175.1). Classification (NCBI taxonomy): domain Eukaryota; kingdom Metazoa; phylum Chordata; class Actinopteri; order Cypriniformes; family Cyprinidae; genus Sinocyclocheilus; species Sinocyclocheilus anophthalmus. The sequence continues at coordinate 321,368 of JADLZN010000511.1, forward strand.
GTGATGGAGGTTTAATTACCCTAGATTAAAAAAAAATACAACAATGGGAAAGGGAAAATATCCCAAATGTACACTAGACGGACACGCAAAGTTGATCTAGTATTTCCTCGTTGTATCCCCCTAGCATGAGTCGATTACCTTTTCTTGTGTTTACCTGTCAAAATGAAAGTGTTGGAGACTGACAGACACAAAAGGGCTTTTTGAGATTTGTATTGAATGGAGGAAACAGGCTTTCCCTGTGAATTTGAGAGCTGACAGTGATGGAGTGTTCGTCGACTATACTAGCACACAGTGGTGGAAGATCCTTCAAAGAGTCGAGGGCTGCTGACGGTATCATTAGCTTTTAGTCTACCGCTCTCTCTTCCCACACCTGTATTCCTCTCTTACACACAATCGCACGATACATGGCGAATTCGAACAGGTGGAAGTGAGCGCAGGGACATCATTACACAGACAAAGCAGCACATTCATTCTCCTCCATTGAGTTTTCAAGGCGCTCACATATAATATGCAGCACTACCAGTGTTCATCTAAAGCTAATAATGGTCCCCCTGTCTGAAGGAACCTGAACTATACACACAATATTGCAGTTTTTAACGCTTCCTCAACAGTGTGAATGTAGCAGCGGACGCAACACCTCACTGCACACTGCTTCTAATTCTAGACACACAAACCGAGCCTGATTTGAGCTGCAAACACATGCACTGCCGATTCACGGGTTGCTTGGGGAGACTGAGGCTGCTGTGCCTCTGATATGATGCCTGTTCCTATGATATCATTTTGAACATTGAGGATTTTTAACCTCAAATCCTACTGAATCACTGTTACAAAATCTATCAGTGATGACTATGTCAAGGTGATGTCCGTATGGCAGAAATGTACAGTAAAAATCATGCAGTTCGTTATTGTCATGTATTCAAACAAACGGTGAACACTATTAACAACAATGATTATATGTTGGTTCAGGGTTGTCAACATCTGAAGTCCTCTGAGGGGTTGGCATCATCTCTTCTCAGGTGTTCAGTCATCTCAGATCTTTGTAAGGGCTGGATCCAGACTGAAGCTTGTGTTTTATGCCCATCCCATAGCATAAACAGAAAAGGAAATAGAGAAAATTTGGCATATCTGCTTTTCAAACTAAGCAAAGAATGATAAACCAAACAAAGAATGATCATGTGCATTTGATCAGATATGATTTAAGGACAAGGTTATGAGATACATTATGTGAACGCTTGGCTAAAGAGATGCATCTTTAATCTAGATTTAAACAGAGAGAGTCTGAACCCCGAACATTATCAGGAAGCTATTCCAGAGTTTGGGAGCCAAATGCGAAAAAACTGTTCCTCCTTTAGTGTAATTTGCTATCCTAGGTATACCAGAAGTCCAGAGTTTTGCAAATTTAGTGAGCGTGATTTTTCTTCCCCTTTTTTATTTTTTCTTTTTTATTTTTTTTTTCTTTTTTTTTATTTTTTTTTTTTTTTTCTTGTTTTTTTTTTTTTAAGAAATTTTTTTTTTTTTTTTTTTTTTCTTTTTTTTTTTTTTTATTTTCTGGACTTTTTTTTTTTTTTTTTTTTTTTTTTTTTTTTTCCGTTTTTTTTTTTTTTTTTTTTTAGTTTGTTTTTTTTTTTTTTTTTCTTTTTAATTTTTTTTTTTATTTTTTTTTTTTTTTTTTTTATTTTTTTTTTTTTTTTTTTTTTTTTTTTTTATTCTTTATTTATTTATTTTTTCTTTACTTTATTTTTTTTTTTTAAAGAAAGTGTTGTATTTTTTTTTTTTTTTTTTAAAAAAAAATTTTTTTTTTATATTTTTTTTTTTATATTTTTTTTTTTTTTTTTTTTTTTTTTTCTTTTTTTTTTTTTTTTAGTGAGCTGATGGATTGCAGCGTGATAGAAAACTAGTTAGGTACGCAGGAGCTAAACCATTTAGGGTCTTATAAGCAAGTAGTAATATTTTGTAACTGATACGGAACTTAATAGGTAGCCAGTGAAGAGACTGTAAAATTGGGGTAATATGATCATATTTTCTTTAACTGGTAATGACTCTAGCAGCTGCATTTTGGACTATCTGTAGCTTTTTTATTGAAGATGCAGGACAATCAGCTAGCAGTGCATTACAATAGTCCAATCTAGAGGTCATGAATGCACGAACTAGCTTTTCTGCATCAGAAAAAGGTAACGTTTCATAGCTTGGCAATGTTTCTAAGATGAAAGAATGCTGTTTTTGTAACATGTGAAATATGATTTTTCGAAAGACACGTTGCTGTCTAATATAACACCCACATTTTTGACAGTAGTGGAAGTAACAGTACATCCGTCTAGATTCAAATTGTAATGTAAGAAATTCTGTGTACGGTTTTTTGGTCCAATAAGTAATATCTGAATCTTATCTGAATTTGATAGGAGAAAATTATCCAATCTTTTACATTTTTAACACACTCTGTTAGCTTAGATTATTTGGAAGTTTCATCTGGTCTTGTTGAAATATATAGTTGAGTATCATCCGCATAACAATGGAAACTAATCCCGTATTTTCTAATAATATTACCAAGGGGCAACATGTAAATTGAAAATAGCAGAGGACCTAAGACTGATCCTGGCGGCACTCCATACTTACGGCATTAATATAGATGCTTCCTGTTTAAAAACCAAGTGTAACGGTTTTGGACAGGTAGGATCTAAACCATATTAAAGCCTGCCCTTGAATATCCGTATACAGGGCCTAAAACTAACGGCACTCCATACTATACTGGCATTAATTTAGATGATTCCCTGTTTAAATAAACCAAGTGATAACGGTTGGACAGGTAACATCTAAACCATATTAAAGCCTGCCCTTGAATATCCGTATACAGGGCCTAAAACTAACGGCACTCCATACTATACTGGCATTAATTTAGATGATTCCCTGTTTAAATAAACCAAGTGATAACGGTCGGACAGGTAACATCTAAACCATATTAAAGCCTGCCCTTGAACACCCGTCTTACAGGGCCTAAAACTAACCTTTTTGTCAAACTGCCCAATGGCCTGTGAACATGATATAAAATTTCCCGGACAAGAAATGTTTGTTACATCCAATGAAACTATTTTTGAAAAAACAGGCAGTCATTACGACTACAATGTTGTCCTTTACTTTACTTACAAGAAAAAAAAGAAAAAAAGACAGATTTAATGATATATATGTAGCTAATCAACTCATGGGAAATAGGAATACTCTACAAAATATTTATAATTAATTATGAATATTTTAGATCTGTAGATATTTAGCTGACCTCTCAGTGTCAACTGTCTTGTCAATTCTAAGAGCGTTAATTTCCTGGTTTAGGGAAATAACTTTCTTACTGTACAAATCTATAAGTTTGTAACGTAAATCTGCATTATTATTGACTCCGGTTATGAGCAAACAAAGAACACGTCAAGTGTGATACAAGTAAAATTTTATTAACTACATAAACACTTAAAAACTAGTCTAACATACTACATAAACAAATAAACTGGTCTAACATACACATACACACACACACACACCTACAGTTGGTATAGGAAAGGGTTAAAGTTTAGAACTAAAGAAAGAGACATAAGGAATGACATTTATGAAACCATTTTGCATATTCAGCAGATCTAAAAACCTGAGGGAAAACGTCAGATTCATAGTTCAAACAAACCTTGTAAAAAGGAGTAACTGATACTTAATATATCAATTAAATCGACTAAGTTTGATAATTGCGAGTCTGTCTGAAAAAGATTCCCGATGCAATCTTAAGGCCCAATATCTTTGCTGAAGTTGGTTGAGGGAAAAGAACCAGTTTGAGTCAGAGTCACTTGCTGAATGAAAAGGACTAGCCGGAGCCTGGCACGAGCTTTGGTATCCTGGAGCGGTTCTCACATCTTCATCTTAGCATCTGACCAAACCACCGACAGGGGCGGGTCACATGGAGGGTGGCCTTTAAAGCCTGCAGAGATTCACGACTCTCAAGATGGGTTCGTCCAATGAGGAAGGCTGAAAATCCCAAGCGGGAGGTTGGAAATAATGGGCAGTTTTATGACCCTTTGTCTGAGAGCATAGTAATTTGCATATGTCATTCGCTGGAGTGTGAGGCACCAAATCAGTACCGATTATGAGAACATCAATATGTTGCAATAGGTATCAGCATTAATAGGACACACGTGTTTCGATCATAGAAGGAGAATTAGAGATATAGACATGAATAGTTAGTTAGATGAATGAGTGGTTCTATCATAAGCATTCATAAAACAGTATACAATACAAAAGATAATATACAAGAACAGTAACAACATACACAATGACTTGAAGTATATGTGTGTTCATTCAAAGTAAGGTTTTCCTATTAATTAATTAGTAGAAAATTCAATTTCTACTGTGCATTTGTACCCTTTGTTTCTGGAGAATGCAGCTGAGTGTCGGCTCGCATTCCACAAGGTTGTAATTGTATCGGGTTACCATGAAACCAGGGTTTTGTTCTGGCGTCCTGGGGTGTTACAAAGTATTTGTGAAATCTAGCTAACAAAATATATATTGTGTGTTGGAGTGGTCCAGACGCTACAAATTCCCCCCTTTCGAACGTTGTTGTCCATAGAATAGACAACAACGAGCGATGTCAAGGTGCAGAACAATCGAACACACACATGCCACTCAAGGCTGGGAGCCAGTGGTGGTTTTTGGCTTTTGGTGCCGTGTTGGATGCTGTCTGGGGGGGTGCTGTGGTGATGTAGGCTGTAGCAAGGTGTGGGTCCGCGAGCTTATGCAGCAGGTGTCGAGGCAGTGTCACCTGTCATCCTGAAGTGAGCTAGTCCGGGTAGGATGTTTTTGTTGATGCTGTTAGCCAGTAGGCTATCTGTGGTACCCACGATGTGGAACAGTCGGGTTAGACTCTCACTGGTGAGAGTGCAGGTGGTTCCAGGGATTGCAGGGAACAGTTATGGAGATTCTGTAGTGTGCAGATAATTTCCGACTGACCTAGTGATGATGGCAGGAAAGCGGCAGGTGGTTGTGAGCTCTCTGCTTTGCTCAACGTCACTAGAAATTCGATGTTTGCGGTGTCACTTGGCTCTTGTGGTGGCACCGACTTGAGCTTGCCTGAGTTGTGTTGGTAGAGCTTTCGCTGTTGGGCATGTGGGCCCGCTGCTCAATCCAACGTTGTCTGGCTGCTTCTAGGGGTGTCGACCGGTTTCAAGGGATGCTCCTCCCTTGGAGGGGCCTGATGCTGTGTTGCAGCAGGCAAGGAGTCAGAGGTTTGTCCTTCTCAATACTCCTTAGTTGAGTTTTGTTCAAGGAGCTCTTTTGCGAGTGTCAGCAGCTCCTGTAACCCAGAAGTAGGCGTGTCCAGCTGTCCTTGTGTAGCCTCCGTTGTGTGGAGGAGGATGTTGTGGTGGACTGCTGTTGGACATACCGTGGTGTTTGCAGGATGAGGACGCCTTTTCCCAGTGGTTGGTCTGGAACCTGGGTCTGTTGCCATGGTTATGGCTCTGTCCTCTTCTGGCTAGGGCTTTCTGTAGAAGGGTTTTGCATTGTGGCAATGCTGGGTGCCTTCTGGTGCCCGCTTTGGATTCTGAGTTGTGAAGTTCAGAATCAGTGGGGTTTGAAAAACACCTTTAGTGGAGGCCTTGGGCTTGTTAAAGGCCTTCTGTGTCAGGCTACGCAGCTGTTGATTAGGCATTGTGAGGCAGGCCCTAATGCCTAGATGACTTATTGCAGCTGGTGTCCTCCGCCATCCCAGGGTAATTGTGAGCTTTGGAGTAAGTTTGTCAAAGTCTGTGGTAGTAAGCATGGGGAGATTCACGCCGGCCCTGCTTGGTGTCTGGGGCAGCGATCAGTCCGTGTTCAGACTCTGGGTCTGAGAGTATTCAGGTTGCCAGATGTGTTGTCTCTGGCCAGCTCGTTGGGGTCTGTGGGGTCACACGGTGTGTGTGTCTGCAGTGATCCTCTGGAAAGGTCCTTGCCCCACCCCCTTGTGGCTGCTGATTGGTGACGTGTGAACAGTGGCTCTCGCCCCCCTCGCAGGTTCGGACTCTTGGATGAGGGGGTCTGGGCCTGCTGGCCAGGGGAAGTTCCGTTTCGTGTTTTCCCTATCTGTTCGCCCTGTGGTCTGCAAGCATATTTCAGTTCATTTGTGACACTGAATTCACCTCGTTGTGTTGTTTCGGTTCGCCTGAAAATTTTATTTTTATTTTTGTTGCAGCTGCAGAGGTTTTCAAAGAGCTGACTTGTGAAGTGTCAAGCAGAAAGCTTCGGCTCCCTTTCCCCCCTTTCGCAGCTATGCACAGGCGTGGAGGGCTTGCACTGATGGCGACCGATATTCAGCCGGCTGTCATTTGCTTAAGTCTATGCGCAGTCGGTAAGACTGTTTAAATTCTTTCTGAACCAAATCAAGCTCCTTTCTAATTGCTGAGTCAGGGTTTGGACCTCAGCTCTGTCTGTCTGCAGGTGGCCTTGTAAGGCCTAAGAAGTGGTGTCTCTCTCATTTAGTTCCACAAATGTTGTTTTAAGAGTGACTTTGTGTAAAACAGTTCTCTTTTCAAGTCCTGTCCGATGGCTTTTTCCAGCAGCGCTTGGTGTTGAGCAGCTGTTAGAGCCTCTGTGAAGACTGGTGATTTCTTTCTGTCGCACCATTCGGTGAGGTTCTTTGCATCCGTTCTGTGCTTTCTCTCGTTGAGCAGGTGTCAGTTCTCTGCAGAAATTCTGTGACTTGCAGTTTCAGCTCAAATACCTCCTGTCTGAGGCCCTTGAGGATGTGGGCCGAGGAGAGGATGATGCTGATCAAGTGTTCGCTTATGTCGCAGTCTAGCTGTTCCTTTCTTTGCCATGGCAGGACGTTGGCTGCTTTGAGCTGAATGATGACCATTACAGTGCTCTACTGAGTGTCCACGTGGTCCTGGTGAGCTGCCAGGGCTGAATGTCTGTGGAATGTCTGCGACATACTGGCACACTTGTGGGAACACCAGAGAGAGAGAGACACAAGGCAAATGCAGGTACGTACAGAGGTGTTAAACTATCTCTAAGGGGAACGGCTGTGTAGGCTAGTGTAAGGTATGAATAGCTGGTGGGAGGAAGCTAGTGAGGTAGGGTGCTATGTTTGTGTTCGTGAACACAAAGGGAGATTTTGAGTAACTTTGTTGAGGGGCCGTAATCAGGGGTCAGCTGATGACCGGGCTATAATACTGATGGTTCACGGGTTTGGTCACAATGAAGAAACTGAAATAAAATAAGATGAACTAAAAAAAAAAAAAAAGGAACATTTTTTTACCTATTTTAGTTTTTTTTCTAAGAGATATGGCTAAGCAGGTTTCACTTGTGTGTGATGCTGCAATAGACTTCATAACCCTAGGGTTAGGCTGTTAGCTAAACTAGCAGGGACCCACCAAATACCTAGTCAAAAGAAAAAGAAACAGTGGGAAGTGTTTCTAGTTTTATGTTAGCCTACATTGTTGCAATGGTAGCTGCCCTTCAACGTATTAGGCATGGCACTGAGGCGTGAGGAGAAGTAGAAAGGAAACAGGGATTATGCTACTAATAACATGTATAACTCGCTAAGGAAACAACAGTTGCCCGAACTACTGTAATCCTATCCAAAAACGACGATAGTGATGGTGAAATAATAACATAAGGTAAAAGGTAAAAAACACACACACAACAAAAAAAAAAAAAAAAAAAAAAAAAAAAAAAAAAAAAAAACAAAAAATTCTAAATAACTAAAATAAAAACAGGGGTCCAAGGGGAGTAGGAATTAAAAAGGGGAAATAAAATAAAATAAAAATAAAAAAAAATAAAAATGGAATAAAATAAAAAAAATAAAAATTTGATTTAATTAAATCTCAAATTTAATAAAAATCAATTTAGTTGAATTGGTACATTTGTGCTAAACAATTGTAAATAAATGCAATAAAATTAAAAAAAGAGGTAGAATAAAGTCAAAACTAAAATAAACAATAACACAAGTAAAAATACAGTATGTGGGTAGGGACCACAGGGTCCTGTGATGGCATCAACAGGAAGTGAGACCAGGAGTGACGGAGAGAGAGAGGGCGAGAGAGAGGGAGAGAGAGGTGTGGTTAGAAGTTACACTTTACACGCCTACCTAAGTGGGAGTTAGATGCTAACAGCTAGCAGTTGAGGTAAAGGGCTGAGCTTAAGAGTTAGCGTTAGTTACACACAATTCTTTGTTTACACACAGGTCTGTGAAGTGAATGCTGATGTCAGATTAACCGGAAGAGTCTGCTCACACTTCCGGGGTCACGTGTTGCTAGGGGACCAATGCAAGCTCACAACAGGTGCAAATGGAGCAGAACTTGCACTGCTGTAAACATGCATGGGAAACAGACGCCGTACAAAATAATTCATTACTCAAAACCGCACATTCAGTCAAAGGTCAATGGTGGATCGTAGTTTAGTTACGTAGAATAAACACCAGTATTTACGGAAATGTTGCCAACCTATGAGAGAGTCATAAGGAAATACAATGATACGAACACATCATAAGGCTTACATTAAATGAAAGCGGAGGTATAGTCACGCTCACCTACACGTGCTGGAAAAGGGGATTCTCTTCCCCAAGTCAGACCGATTCATTTGGTTACCAGTTATATGAGCTGCTAATCGAGATTGCGTCGTCATGAAGAAAATTAGATTAGCTCCACTAACAACAGAGATTGGATTTTTACTTCGCTTAAACAGGTTAGATTTTTATCGTCGATTTAAAAAACACATTATAGCACTGAAAACTTTTTACTGCTTGTGGGAAGGCACATTCAAGCTATAGTTTTTATCTGATTTTGATCAGAAACTGGTGCGCGCATGTATTAGAGTTACGTAAATGTTTCACATGAGGGGGTCGATATGAATACAATGATACATAAAACATAATAAGGCCTTAAATCAGTGAAAAGAGGAGCATCGCTCAGATCACCTACAAAGTACTGAAGAAGGGGATTTCTTCGCACAAAATCAGACCGATTTATTCTGGTAACATTTATATGAGCTGCTAATCCCGAGATTTCGTCGTCAGAACATAGACTTATGCTCTACTAACACAGAAATTAGGATTTCTTCGCTAAAGTCAGGGTAGTTTCTTATCGTACGATTTAAACAAATTATAGCACTGAAAACTTCTTACTGATCGCAGGAAGGCGCATTCAAACTATAATATTATCTGGTTTTGATCAGGAACTGGTATGAGCATGGAGAAGAAGTTACTAACGTATGAAACAGACACATAAGATTGATTACTGGGTCTGCTTTCAAGCAATGTTTAAAACGACTCCACCTTTCTAAATTACTGCTCGTACTGCATAACGTAGGAAACTATTGTTTTCTGGTGAGCGCGTCAAGGGCTCTGGGGGTCACATCATGCAACTGCGCCGGGGGCTTGGAAGTTGTGTTATACAGCCGCTTTTTCTGTGGTGCGGAGGTATTTGGGTCGTAGCTGAGTTGTTAAGCAGAAAGTGATGCTCCCCCTTGTTTAGCTTCGTGCAATGAGGGAGTGTGGCACTGCGGAGTCGAGGTGCGGAGTAGGGTGTTTTTCTACCCCCCCCCCACGTGTTTCCTTGTGCAGCCAGAAGGTACCTGAGTTCTCTTGACCCATGTCCCAAGTTTGTCTCTGAGTGTTGTTCAGCGGGGATCAGAGTCTCACTCGGCCAGAAAATTGGTCGAAGCGCTCAGAAATTGGCTGGCTTAATAGTATTTGTGTGGGTGCATTTCCAGGCCTTTCTGGCTGCTTTTCCAGGTGCTCTGCTGTTCAGCCGCGGTCAGAGCTTTTACTTATTGATTTTCTCTCTGTAACTCCATTTTGCTGGGGGGTCCTTGTGGGCTTCGCGTTTGTGCTCGTTGCTTGAGATATTTACTCCGTTCAGACCCATGTTTTGTGGGCCAGGAAGATAAGACCTTGCTGAGCTTTTGTAGCCACAACCTCGCCCGACATGAGGTCATGAGGGCAACCCCTCTCCGCGTCCAGCGCTTTAGGCTCAGTTTCAGCGCTGGTCGTCTGGCCTGGGTTAAAGCGGGCGTGTGTTCCTCACAACGCCTGGCCAGTCTTCTTTGGTCTGCATTCTGGGCAGTTAGACTGAGCATCTGCAAGATTTTGGCAAACTTGTGTTGAGAGTACGGGCTAGAGACTACTACAAGCTCAAAACAGAGTGTGAATGCTAAAATAATTTTGGGTCAGCTGGTTTGTGTGACAAGGACGTCCCCCGCTTTTGCTTGAGCTTAAGTACTGTACATATTGTCACTTATTCATCAGCATTGCGGACGGTTCCCCAAACACGCTTAATCTTGAGGTAGACGGAGACACGGGCAGCCGACGGCCCAGGGCGCATTTCCTTCGCTTATGTGATTCTTGCCCTAAACACCTCCCACTAGAGAGTTCTGTTCTTTGAGGTTCCGCGCGACTAAGTGCATACTGTCAAGGATTTCACATTCGGATTGCTATTCACAAAACACGTTACTCATTCTGGTAATTGACACATCGCCGCATAGTGATTAGTGTGTACTAAACGACCCACTACTAAGAGTCTTCCCGCTAGCCCGTTAAGATTTAATCTTTAGCTTAATACTGTTACACTAGCACTCTCGCTTCGGACGGATACATTGGTATTAACTTCGGCTGAGACGAATTGAATGATTGAGACACATAGAACAGAAAGAAAAAACGAAGGAAGATAAAGGAAAAAACAGAAACCAGGGATTAGGTAAATTAAATTGCTTCACAGGCAAGATGCTGTTTAAGCGTGCATTCACGAGGTAACCTAATGTTCAAGCTATTTGAGTCGCTAGCTGAAAATGACATCTGTCTAGTCGTGGTGTAAGCTTAGTGGCTTCAATTGTTGTGTTTTGTTTTTATACCTGGGTGTGTGTATGGGGCTACCGCGTCTTTAGCCTTTTGGTTGCTTTTCTGTTATGTGGTGGTCTGGTATCCCTTGGCTAATGGTATTTTGCCTACGGGGCCACGTTGTTCCTTCTTTCTCAATTTTGCAGTTCTACTGGGTTCTGTGACACCGTATTGATTAGCCAGTCATGTTCGTGTGGACGCTTTCTTTGTGTTGCCTTTAGCCTTCAAGATACGGCACATGTGCATTACCTTACGACTTGTTGAGTGCTTGCGCATTAATGTACACATGTGCCGTGTCTATTTGGTTTCTCTTGCGACAATGTGTGAAGATATTACAAAAAGGGTTTATGTAAGTTTCAACCGGCTTAAATACAGTTAGCACTTCTGTGTCACTGCACGCTGGGTCTTTTTGCATGCTTACTGGGTTGTATTTCGTCGACGCAGACCACTATAGTACAGTATTACACCTTTAATTTCATTCAGCGAGTGAAACACAGTAATGACCATCAGGTTGCTCGGCTTATATATATACATTCAAAGTGTAGATGAATTGCTTCAATTTAATTATAAACTATAAGGCCTTTATGGGGGGGAGCAGCGCTCACATCTACCTTGAAATAACTGTACTGAGATTTCTTCTTCAAAAAAACAATACTGCAATTTTGTGATTTCATCACTAAAGCATATTACATTATGGTACAGTTTGGACATGCCGCTGAGATGAGATTCAGACTTACGCTTTGTCAAGAAAGATTTATGCTTTAATACTGAAATTAAGGTTTCTTCGTTAAAATCAGATTAACCTTACACTAATACCATTAAGCATGAAATACATAAAGACACTCACAATTATAATAGCAGTACCAATTCAAACACCCACTTTATCTGCATCTCAACAAGCCAGCAAATAGAGACACCACCGGGCATCTGAAGTCACGACCTATTTTAACCTGGGCTATCAAGCAAACACTTTTAAGTTGCCAGTGTTTAAACACATAACTTTCGTTTTATCATGCCCGCATATTCTCCACCAATCTGTAGCTAATCAACTCATG